>CM066976.1:8759714-9257974 GCA_033971965.1 Cucurbita ficifolia
TTCTCCCCCCTCCTTCCCTCCTCTCCTCCTTCTTCCCTTCTCTCTCCCTCCTCCTCTTTTCTCTCTCTCTCTCTCTCTCTCCTCTCTTCCTCTCCTCTCCCCCTCCTCTCCTTCCCCTCTCCTCCCCCCCTCTTCTCTCTTCCTCCTTCTCTCTCTCTCCCTCTCTTTCTCCCCTCTCTCTCTCTTCTCTTCCTCCTCTCCTCTCTCTTCCCTCCCTCTCTTCCCTCTTCCTCTCTCCTCCCCCTCCTCTCTCCCTCTCTCCTCCCTCTCTCCCCTCCTCTCTCCCTCTCTCTCTCTCCTCTTCCTCTCTCTCTCTCTCTCCCCCCTCTCTCCTCTCCTCTTCTCTCTCTCTCCTCTCTTCCTTCTCTCTCCCTTCCTTCCTCTCTCTCCTCTCCTCTCCCTCTTTCTCCCTTTCTCTCCCTCCTCTTCTCCTCCTTCCATTATAATGCTTTTTTTTTTCTTTTTAATTATTTTTTCAGTTTTAACTTTTTCAAAATACCATGCAAAAAACCCATCAACCAATCAAATGAAAGTGCCATTTTTTTTATTTTTTAATTAATTATTTGTGGAATTGGACCTTCCCTTCACATGTAGCCCCTCCTCCTCTTTCCTGTTTTTCTTTGTTGTCAATATCTTTATTATTATTATTATTATTATTATTATTATTATTATTATTATTATGTCCAAGTTAGTCGGAGACGAGAACAAAACACTATTTATAAGGGTGTGGAAACCTTCCACTAGCATACGCGTTTTAAAATCTTGAGGGAAAGTTCAAAGATGACAACATCTGCTAGTGGTAGGTCTAGGTCCATACAAATGATATAAGAGTTGGACACCAGACGATGTGCCAGCCTTCTCGCTCTTCCCTGAATGGGTAGACACGAGATAGTGTGCCAGCGAGGACGTTGGGCCCCAAGGGGGGTGGCTTGTGATGTCTCACATTGGTTGGGGAGGAAAACAAAACACCATTTTAAAGCCTTGAGGGGAAACCCGAAAGTTCGAGCAAACCCAACGACGACAATATTTGATAGCAGTGGGTTTGGATCGTTACAATTATTATAATTTTATTTTATAATAAATAAATTATTATTATTATTATTTAGGTTAAATTATAAATATAGTCTAACAATTTCTACGTATGTTTATAAATTTTAAATTAATGAATAAATAATAATTTGATGAAGATGATTAAAAAAAACCCTAATTTATGAAGATTGAAGGGCAGCTGTCCTTTGGAGGGGCAGTTTCGGACAAGGAAAAATGCACCCACAAAAGTAACTTGGAAATGCCAACCCATCCATCCACCAAAAGGAAAAGGGTTTGTAAAAGTTCTCTCTTTTATTTCTAAAAAGTCTCATGATTTATAAATTTTATTACATTTTTCTTTCGATTTAATCGGGTATTAAATTTGACGTTCATCTCTGACCGAGACAAGTCTCTCGACACTAATTGAAGCCTAGAGAGAGAGGTTGAAGAGTTGTTGTGTTTTGATTTTCTTCTTCGATATCTGTCCTCAAGTGACACCGCGAGATCCCACGTCGATTGGAAAGAGGAATGAAACATTTTTTATAAGAGTGTGGAAACCTCTCCTTAACAAACGCGTTTTAAAAATCTTGAAGGGAAGTCCGAAAGGAAAAACCCAAAGAGGGCTTGAGTTGTTACAGGTCTATCTCTTATCCCGTTCTAGTTATCGTGCAAAGAACGACGAGAAGCATAGACTATGTGTTTCCCTACTGATCTAGGACTTCTAGTATCGTGAGAGTGGATATATCACTAACTCGTCTTACCTAGAGAGTTCGTTCATCAACAAAATATATCAAATAATGAGTATATAATTTTTGTCGGGATTGTTTTCACTCTTTCTTTAAATTCTTGAGCTTTTGTTTTATTTATCGTACAAACTATACATACTTCATATTAAAAAAAAATATTTAAATTCTTACCTTAAAATAAAAAATTGTATTTAAAAAATAATAATTTAATTACCTACCATTTTTATTTTTTATTTTACAACCCTAAAAATTCCTTAAACCAAAATAAATAAAAAAATCAATGAAAATTATTTCAAAACCTATTATTTATTATTATTATTATTATTATTATTATAGGTTGTAAATATTATGATTTTAAAAACTTAGGGTTTATAACAGTAAATAATTTTATTTTTTTCACAAAAAATATAAAATTTATATAAATTGCCCTTTAATTTTTTTTTATATCCCAAAAGATACTCATCTTATTTTGCTAAATAAATATTAGGGTAAATAAATAAATATATTTTTCTATAATTCAAAATAATTTAAATAAAATGATAAAATTTATTTCTATTATTACAATATTAATTATTATTTTAAGTTAAATGCTCGCATTTTTAAATGTTATATTTTAAAAATAAAGGCGTTAGAGAATTTTGATTTTTTTTTATAAATAATATTGATTTATGTAGGTAAGAAATTTGTATATTTGAATCGTAGACTAACGTTTTTTAAAACTCGGTATCTAATTCCGAAAAACTTTTTCCTTTACTATAATGGCAAAATGGAAAAGCGTAACAAAAATTGAATAATCTATCCTACCATGGCCTATTAGGTAAATCATCATCCAAAAACGACATTTCATTTTATTTAAAAAAAACTATTTTAATTTTTATTCCGACTAAATTTTTAATTTTTAATTTTTTTTTGTGAATTAGGTTTCGAGATGAATTTTTTCCATCGTTCTTTTTATAATATGGATATATTTTTTAAAATATTAATTAAAAAATAATGGATAATTTTCAATAGTATTTCATAAACAAAAATATAATATAATATTCAACATAATTTCTAAAAATTTAAATTTTAATATTGTAATATAGTATTCTAAGTACGATATAAATATATAATAAATTAGTTTTGATATATATATATATAGAGGATTGATGCGGAAAATATAATTTGATAAATAAAATCGAAAAGAATTAAGTCTTCATAATTAACGAGACTAGATATTTGTTTTTTTTTAAATAAAAAAACATTTTTTAATCTTTTAGTGATATTATTATTTTTAACTTTATGGAATTCAATGTTTACGTTAAAGTAATTTAAAGTAATTTGACGTGACTAAAAACTGCTGGCCCAAGTACATATTGATGCAACTATTTTGGAGGCTTAGAAATTAAATAAAGATACTTTATGGTTTAATTTTTTTTTAAAATAAAATTAATTTAGAGGGACCTTATATCACATGGCAAGGCCCTTTATATTGGGCCAATATTTTCTTTTTTGCCCCCGATTTTATATTATGAAAATATACCTAAAAGAAAATTATTTGATTATTTATTGGGTTAATGAAACATTTAATATTGTTTCTTTTTTTAATTTATTGGGTTAAGGTAAAAAAGTTAGGTTTCATTATTGTCTCTGAAAGTTAACTTACTCTCGATAAGTTTGGTGAATAATCTATCTCAAAGTCTTCGTACACTCTGTTGCTAAGTGGGTTGATTGAAACAACACTAAATGTCTGAGTAAGATAAGAACTTGCTAGATGCTCGACACAAACTGTCCGATCTTCTCTTTGCTTCTCCGTGAAATTTCTTACCTTAGGTGGATCTTGTTGGTGTCACCTAAATGGTAGGTAGGCGACGGATGTGTGATGTTTGGAGTTGTCGTTCGTGCACCTGTCCCTAATGAAAAAATGAGTGATTTGTTCCCTTGCGGATCATGGCCTTATCATTCGGTCCACGAGGGACAATAGGGGATTCGATATAGCAGCTCACGTTCGGTTGCACTACGCATTCCTGCGAGTCACGTGTTGGCTTTAGGAACGTTCATTCAAACTCATAGCCATGGGATTTTGTTTATATTGGAGTGGTTTTGAACTTGAAATAAGTGAATTTATCGATTTCTAAATCACTCTCATTCACCTTCCAAAGTGGTTTAGTGGGCTTTAGTTGAGCCCAATTTGGCTGTCCAAAGCCCATCATAATGATGTGAAAGATTGATGAAATATTGGGCCAGGCCCAAAACATAAATTAAGGATACAAAAATCAGCGGTTGTAGCAGAGCATAGAAATTTGAAAAACCGAAGCTCCATTGCACTTCAACCGCCGTCACCGCCGCCGCCGTCACCATGGGTCGTATGCACAGCCGTGGCTGTCTCTCTCTAACTTTTTTTTATGCTGTGGACGTTAAACACGTCCTGGATAAACATGACCGGGACATCCGACACGCGCTCATAGACAACACGCTCCGGACAAACATGACCATGACACTCGACAAGTTCCTATGTCACGAGTATTTTCTATAATTGTGCTATTTTTTTTTCTTTTTAAAACCCAAGATTATTATCATAATGTATATATATATATATATATATTTAAATTTGTTTAATCATAATATTCTCAAAATAAATAAATAATAAAATAAAAAAGGTTATTATCCGAGAAAAAAAAAAAAAAAAAACCCTTCGAATACGGGCCGATCTATTAGTATTCGGGCCTCTAGTCCACTGATATTAATATGAAAACCCTAACTTCCATACTCTATCTTCGTCCTCCCTAAATCCTCCAACTGAAAAACCTAGCAGCGGAAGCCGCCCTTGCTCCGGTAGTCTTCTCCACCACTTCTGTGCCCCTTCACACGGTGTTTGCTGTCCTTTTTTCACATCTGATTTCCGTAGTTTTGGAATTTTTGTTTTCAGGAAGTAAGCAAATATGGCGTATGCAGCGATGAAGCCTACGAAGGCTGGTTTGGAGGATGCACAAGAGCAGATCCACAAGATTAGGATCACTCTTTCGTCGAAGAACGTCAAGAACCTTGAAAAGGGTATCTCCTTCCCTCAGTTTTTGAAGCAAGTTGAATTTTATTTTTTATGATATTATATTCGAACTCTTGTGTTGTTTGTCTCTTGGTTTTGCGTTTTTGTAATGTGTTTCTGAAATACATATATTCTTCTCAATTTGCGCTATGATTGTTGTTGTTGTTGCTGTTTGTAATTCGTTGGATTTTCATTTTTCATGTTCGTCTTGATCAATGGCTTGTTTATTATTGAATTGTTCTTATGTTATGTCCTTCGTAATTTATCCACCGAATGAATTTCTGATGGTCGCTTTGAGAGTCTTCCATGATTCAAAGTTGGAATCGAGCCTCTTTGGGGGTTTTGACTTTACTGAGCCAGGGTTTTCTTTGCCCTAATTTCTTTGTTTCTATGAATTATTGAAATTTATTGATGTCTTCAGGTTTGTAAATGTTAGCGCAATCCTCACGGTATACTTTCTTTTTCAATCAATAGTTTGTGCTGATTTGGTTCGGGGTGCCAAGGACAAGAGACTGAGGGTTAAGGGGCCTGTGAGGATGCCAACAAAAGTCCTGCACATCACCACCAGGAAATCTCCCTGCGGTGAAGGTAATTTTGAATCAATGCTTAACTTAAGAATAACTATAAGCCTGGGATTGTATTCCTCTGGCTACTTCTTAGTCAATTTTACCCTGGATCAAGCCATCAACTGGGTTTGGATCCGTCTTTTATTTTTCTTAATCTGGGATTGGCATCATGATATTTGAAACTTCACACCTTGTGTCTTAGTGTTTTTAAAAGCCTCTCCTGGCACGTGCCTAGCTGATGGTCTTGCACCTCGCCTTTGATTGACCGAGGCGCACAAAATAAGGTGCTTGTCTTATGTGAATCCCTCAAGCCCAAAGCTCTGTGTTTTTGGGTTTTCATTATAGTGCGTCTCACAAAAAAAGCAGCATTTATTTTGGTGCCTTGCGCTTAAGCCCTTGAAGGCCATTGCACTATTGCGCCTTGAGCTTTAAAAACACTTGTTTTAGTGTGGTAATTCTGTTATATCTTTATCCTTCCTCCCCATGTACATCCCTTAGATTTGTTATTGTTTTCCATACTTGAACTCTGGTTGCGAGTTTTAGTATTCTGCTGCATGGACATGTCTTCGT
The DNA here is from genome assembly GCA_033971965.1 of Cucurbita ficifolia. Classification (NCBI taxonomy): domain Eukaryota; kingdom Viridiplantae; phylum Streptophyta; class Magnoliopsida; order Cucurbitales; family Cucurbitaceae; genus Cucurbita; species Cucurbita ficifolia. The sequence continues at coordinate 8,765,651 of CM066976.1, forward strand.
TTACGAAACACCGTGGAAACTTACGAACGTGAGATCTGCAAGTTCTTTGGAGTTGTGCTTTGATAGGTTTCACAAAATTTTGAGTTTATTATTCTTTGTTGTTATGTGGAGTGAATATATTGTCTTCATATTGCATGTAAAACCCAGTCTTCTGTACTCAGTATCATAGTTGACTGTATCTAGTGTAGTTAGTCTGGCATTGTTCTATAATTATTCAGTTAATATTGGTTATTTTGGTATATGTTTTCTTGGTAGACTTGATTTGTTTCTGATGTCTTTATCTAAGTCCCCATGTTCATCAGAAGAAGCCGAGTGGACTGTTAAGACCCATCCTTATCATTGGTCGATAATCTTGTACTTGTGTTGCAGGTACTAACACGTGGGACAGATTTGAACTTCGTGTCCATAAGCGGGTTATCGACCTCTTTAGCTCTGCTGACGTTGTTAAGCAGATCACATCCATCACCATCGAACCAGGTGTTGAGGTTGAAGTCACAATTGCAGATTGATGTGTTTTCCAATATTTCCCCAGCTCGTAGTTATTTAGAGGTCTATGTACTCTGTGTGCCTGCCCTGCTTCAAATCTCAAATGTTAAGGTTAATGCATTATCCATTTTTGTCATGATTTTGAAGTTCATAACTTATTTTGAGAGGAAGATTTTGGCCTGCTGTTATTTCGTTTATATCTTTGAATTTTGTACTTTGATCCGAAGTTAGAATATATTTCCATGCGCTGCATTCTGCGTTCTGCCGTAATGTGCTTTTATTTTTAATATGTTAATGGTCTTTCAAACCTGACACTCATCTAAATGTGTTTCATCGTATCTTGTGAGAATATGGTATGAGAATTCTCAGTATTATTGTATGGTAAACGTTGATATGGAACTATTAAATTATTGCACTTCATAAATTAAGATTTAATGCTTTTTTTCTTTATAAAAATGTATATGATAAAACTGATTAGAAACGGAATATATTTATAAACTATAATACTAAGTTGTTACATTAAAGAAACGTACACTTGGTTTTAATAACAATTTTCATGAATTAAGTTGTAAGTTATCACAAATTTTAGAGAGCAAGACTAATTTGTTATCTGCTATAGTCTGGAGACTAAATCGATATGTACTCAAATTTTTTAATTAAATTACTAAAACTTATTTCTTTCATATTCTGAATTATTTCAAAAAATGGATTCAGATCTCGCTCTCATTGGATACTTTCAAAGCGAAAAAAAAAAAGACATAATTTTAATATATATAATAATATACTTATATCGTTCATATAAAATATATTAATAGAATTTTCTCTAATTATTTTAATATAAAATAAATTTATAAATCCATTGAATTTGTTGGGTTTTAAATAAAAAAAAAGTTCAAGAATATGGATCTTTAACGAATGGGATCAAATGTCAAATTATACAATTAATGTGAGGTGAAGAAACAACCTTCAAACTCTTTCAAAGAGAGTAGATTTTTTTTTTTGTTGGTTTTTTATTCTATTAAATAAACATTTAATTCATATTTATAAGGCTATAAACAAATCAGGTGCTATTAAGAGTACTTCAATGTAAATAATGGCTTCAAAACTGGGAAAGAGTCCTAAATGTGGTTAATACGAGTCTACCTTTGTTTTAGTTTCCAGTCTCAGTATCCATTCACAGAGAATAGAATTAACTTGTTTAGGCAGTTCATCATGTGGGCAATGCCCTGAAAATTTGAGAATACAAGAAACTAAAGTTAGAACAGCAAAAATATTAGTATGAGAATAGAACAAATAAGATGATGTTACCAGCATCCAATTCCTTGATCGTAACCCCAACACACTGCTCTTTAAGCTTCGCCAACACAGCCTTGGAGTTATAGATTGGATCTTTCATTCCCTATCAAATGGATCATAATGTATCAACATTCACACATTATCCTTTCTTTTGTAACATTTAATGACAGTAACAGCTTGCTTCAAAATACTGTGAATAGTAAAAACCATTCTTTTACCTGGATAATAAGAACCCTTTCCTTCAATCCTTCCAACAGATAATTAAGGGGAACTGAAAGATCAAAGCTGAAAATACTTTCCAGGACCACCAGGCCACCAGGATCTTTGGACTTTTCATGATCCGTTAAGGTGATATTTGATGGCAAAGCTTAAACAATCTGTAATGAAAAGTGAAGCTGATGATTCTAGACATCATAACAAAAGCTTACAGATAAGGATACAGCTCTCAGCATCTCACTGATAAGCCAGTTATCGGCTCGCTCTATTCTCTGCACAGCAAAATAGTGTTGGAAGTTCTATGACATGAAATGCAAGGAAATAGTACAAAATTGGGGCATTAGTTCACATACAGTAGGATAACAACTCTTCACTATGTCCTTGGTTTTCAGTCTTAAGTAAGTTAAAAGGAGTCGAGCACCCAGCCATGCAGCAACAGAAACGTGCCTCTCCTGTATGCAAATGACAATATGTGAGTCGCGAAAAAGAAAGTATATTCGGTCTCATTTTGGTTCGATAACCTTTAGGTTTATTTTCGAGAATTAGTTGCCGTAATTTGAGTACAGATGATAGCAATATGTCATTATTCTATGGTCGTTTGTTTGATGAATGCGTGATATGGATTTGAGTATGTGTATTAATGTGTCAACAAGAACAAGAGCGTGTAGGAAGGCATTGGAGTTCAAATATGACTTGATTGTGATTAAAAGAGAAAAGTTCCTATTAGCCCAACTATAAAGAAGGGTCCAGTTTATATGCTAATATCCACTCACCCTGCCTATGTGGCCTTAACGCACAACCCCGCACATACTCGAAGCTAGCTTCGCAAAGCTGAGACATAATAATGTTCAGAAAACTCACCTTATTGAAGGGCAAAGAAGAATATCCTGGAACCACAGTGCCAGCACTATTGATGAGGACAGTGGATTTGACCAAAGCGGGCCAAAGACAAGCGACAATAGCGACAATATAGCCTGAAAGGCAAGCAAGCAAACTTGCTTGAAAGGGTTGTAGGAAAGAAGCTTTGAGAGTTTATGGTAATATATCCAGTAAGTTTGTACATACCACCAATTGAATTTCCAACAAGATGTACTGGTCTGCCCACAACTTGAACGATAAAATCTTTAAGAAGCTCAGCCCACATTAGTTCACTGTACACTATGTTCGGCTTTTCTGAACTCCCAAATCCCAACATTGTTATAGCCCAAACTTGGTTTCCACCTTCAGCAATGCCATGTATATTGTCTCGAAAATGCTCCAAAAAAGCACCAAAACCATGCACTAGAAGCATGGCAGGGCCGTCACATCCATCAACTGTGTACTGAAAAGGGGCATTTTTTGAGGAAATCAGGCATTACACATATGGGCAGAACTTTGCAGAGAATATACCAACCTGAACAAGAAAGCCATTCCATCTCCAAGTCCGATAAGAGAGGCTTCCCAAACGCCTTCCTTTGCTCTTCAGACCCATAAGTGAATACCACTGTGTTGTGAAAACCAAATTAGAACCTAAAGATGCATTAATATTATAATTCATCTATAAATGTAAAACTTCATGGAGTTAGACCAATTTCTAGAACCAACCAATCAAACAAAAGTACATTTTGAAACTTTAAACTAAATGACGTACCTCTGAGGAGAGAACAGCATCAACTGCTGCAGCAACAGTTCCTGCTGAGTACCCAAAAGGTGACAGAAAGCCAGCATTTCTTTCCTTTTCATATTTGATGGCTTCATAATGGACTCTCCTTTTAGAAATCATTCCCAGATGAATGGCAGGACCAAAGAGTTTGATAAATGAAGCTCCATCTCGGCTTTCAGCATTGCGAACCATTTCGTGTAATCTGCATAAAACGTAGACCTCAATGGGCAAGCTAATGACTAGTTGAAATAAATATTAATGCTTCAAGCTATTCTTTTGCATCATAAAAAATGTAAATGAGAACAGAACAAGAATATGAATGCTTTGTGCTTTTGTCCTCAGTAATGAAAAAGGTTTGCAAATTTATATATTAGTAGGAACAGCTAAAAAGGGTATTGAAAATTAGAGGACAAGATCATTAGATCGTAGTGGATTGATGGGCCAGAAAAACATATGGATATGCATAAGGAAACGAATCAAAGGGTTGCAAATCCCTTAGCACTTAGATAACAGTATGGGGAAGAGAATTTTGAACACTTACCCTTGCCACTCATCTCGAGATGTTCCCTCATGGTATCTTATGTATGCAGCTAATGCATTCAACAGACCTTCTGTACCTCCCTTCAGGAAGTTCTCTCCTCTTTGTGTGGAAAAAATTGATTTCCCCATTCTCTCTGTCCTAGATTCTTTCGAACTTGGATTTTTTTCATTGCTTCCTCTTTTAGAAAATTTAGCCCGAACAGTAGCTTCAGCTGTTGTATTCTTGATCGAATCCCAATCTTCACTTGGTTTGTACAATCGATTACTATTCATAAATTTCTTCAAGGCATCAAATGTGGGCATGGTACCTAATGATTTTAGCCATCTTATCATACAAATAAAGTATTATTTATCATGGCCGCCACAATATGGATGCCACTCTCGTTCTCCAAAGGTAAAAGTTCGCGCACAGAACGTACCCCAGTTCAATTCCAGTCTCAAACAGGGTAATGTTGGAGAAGAAAGTGGAGAACTTACAGGAAGTTGAAGCTTCCTAAACTCGTCGTATGATGCAGGTAAGGCCTCTAAGCTCTGGTGCACACGGCAACGGTGTATGAAAATCAACTAGTCAAAGCGGCAATGTGAAGGAGAGGATTAGAGTAAAATCCACAGACACACCTTAATATCGTAAAATGGCGTCCTCCAGACTGTTATATTTGGACTCTGAATCAGACTGGACAAGGTCTGAGATACCCCATCCATCAACACACATAACTCATGCTCTATTTCTTCCTCAGCGAAGACATGTGTTGCTTTAACCTGTTCAAAACAAAGTAGTTAAAGTAAAAAACAAAAGTACAATTTATACTAAAAACTATAGCCATTACCTGCAAACTTGGAAGATATTCAAATTCCTAGATCACAAGATCACAAAGGCTAAAACTCACAAATTAAGTTGATGTCACTCCAAATAATTGTGACTCTTGAAACTTTGATCTAACAATCTAAGACTATTAAATCTAAAATATTTAAGAACCTCACGACGATAAAAAAATTTAGATTAAATCAAATATTTCAAAGTAAGGAAACTTATTTAAAATTTAAATAGATAGATCATGTCAAGCTTTAAGGATTCTAATCATTCTAAATGCAATCTCAATTACAAAGAAATAAATGTTTTATTCACTACATTTTTCAAGTCCATATAGCTCCAAAATAAACTATTAACTTTCCCTAAGACATTTGAAATATAACTAAAAGTAAAAGTAGAATGAAATATTATAAATTTAGATTTGAATCATCCACTCAAAAATTTGTAGCCATTTAAGAATAAATGAAGTAGCTTAAATCTATCGTTACATAACTCGATGTTCTTAATTGCAACTTAAGTTTATCTTAGGTAAATCGAACCATATATTTTTTCCAATTCTTTAAAGTTCATATTAGATGTTTGAAAGTTAGAAAAATCTGATCCTCACCTCAACTACAAGCTCCCGGAGTACAGATTCCGCGTCCCCAAACTTGATTAACAAATCCAAACCTCGATCCCTCAGCGAATGCTTCAAAGCTTCCAATGCAAGAAGAGTAATCTCAAGCATTTCATCAGAAAACCCTGCAGATCCATTAACTTCATTCATCATCTAATGGCAGACACTATACAGACAAACAGCTTCCATTAGTATCCACATTGCCATTAAATCCATAAGCAGAATAGAGAGAAAGAGAAGTTACGCGAAAGTAAGCGGGAATCGAAGATGTAAAGAGGGATGAGAGCGGGAAACTGGGAGGCGGCGGCATGGAGAGCAGGATGATCGTCGATTCGGAGGTCATGTTTGAACCAAAGAAGGGCGAGTCCTCCGGCTACGGTGTTAGGATTGGCAGAGGATTTGGTTGCCGCCGGAAATGCAGAAGAACGACGGGGAGGACTTGGAGGAATGAAGAAGGAAAGAGAAGGAGAAGGGGAGAAGCTGAAGATGGACATGGAAATGGAGATGAAGGAAAAAGATCGGTTTTCCAGAGAGTTTGTGGCTGTGGAAGTTGAGGCTTCTCAGATTTTTTTGGCGCGGATGGATGGACCCTACACCTGCTGTGATCTGATTATTTATAATTACTTTTCATAAAAATAAATAATAAATAAATAATAATAATCATAAAAATATTCATAAATTTTGTATTTTGTCTAGAAATATTTTTTAATTTTAAAAAATTTCAATAATTGTGATTTATAAAAATTTTAGGTGTCATATTTTAAAATTTTTGTATTGATAAAACATTAAAAAATTTAAAAAATTTAAAAAGTTTAAGAGTATTTTGTAAATATATATTTTTAAAAAATATTAATGGTTTCTATTAAAATTAAAGATAATTGTATTATTGAAATTTTATCTGTATTTTATTTATTTGATCTAGTAGTTGAAATTTGAATAAACAGGTGAAGACAACAACGATCAGAAGTTCGAATATATTATTGTATGATAAACGTTGAGATTTTTAGCACGGATGGATGGGACCCTTGATTGCTGACTCCAACCGGATTATTTATAATTATTTTGTAAATAATAAAAATATTAATAAATTTTGCATTTTGTTCGAGGAATATTCTTAAATTTTTAAAAGTTGTAATAATAAAGAAGATATTAATGGTAAAAGTATTTTTAAAAATTTTAAAAATTAAAGCATATTAACGAAACATTTAAAAATTTAATGATATTTTTTTAAATATTTTTGAAAATTCGAGTATTTTAATTTTTTTATAATTATTTTCACTAAATTTAAGAATAAATGTATTTTATTGATTTGATTTTGTAGCTGAAATTTGAATAAGCGGGTGAAGACGGCAACGATCAATCCGTCACTTAGCGGGAAGCACATTTTAAAACTGAAAAGGCATTAAAAAAAGCAACACAAAATCTTAACGGACCTGATTCATCCTCCTCCACGTGTCTTAATCTTACGGCTTCTTCTTCCCGCGAAAATTCCTCTCTCTCAGTCAACCACTCTCCTCTCCCAATGCCACAATTCCTCAATCTTCAACAAACCGTCACCGGAAAACTCCTTCTCTCCGGCCTCCTCTCCTCTATGTCCGAACCACCTCCCTCCGATCATGATTCATCCCCCTCTGTCGCCAAGCTCCGCAAGATCCCCGCCATTCCTCTTCTCCGCGATTCCATATCCAATGCCGGAGACTCCGATTCCGATGAAGAATATGACCTTGACGAGGATTTTCCTTATGAACCTGACGATTCCTCCATCATTATGGCCTCCTCTCTCGGGTTGAACCACATTCGGACGCGGTCTGGTCCTTTGCCGCAAGGGACCTCTGCCGTTGGCACGCCCTCCAATTTGGGAGAAACTTCCAGGACTAATGCCACCGCTGGGACCGAGTCCGAGCCAAAACATTCCTCCACTGATCATGGTATGTAGAATGTGTGATGCATGTGTTTTCTTTTTCTTTTTTCTTTTGTTTTTCTCTTGGCTCTGTTTTGGTGCGTGGTTATGTAAGTGTGAGGATTGTTATTGTTTTGTAAAATTTATTCGTGTTTCGTTAGGGAAAAAAGTTCTGTGGAGTCAATCGAAATCGTTTAGATATCCGACAGCTCTGAATCATGATTTTGAGGTAATGATTTACACTTGTTTGGTTTCTTCCTCTAATCGTATCTGAATCTGAGTTTGTGCGTTGAAAAATGCGTACGACTGTTGGAATTGATTGGTAACGTAATGTAGTTCATCGATGGCTGTTCTTGTTTAGGTTAATCATGTAGCGTTTGGAAAGGAAATTCAGTCTCCACGATTCCGTGCCATACTGCGAGTTACTAGTGGAAAAAAGAAGAGAACTCCGGATATCAAAAGCTTCTCTCACGAGCTTAATTCCAAGGGAGTTCGCCCTTTTCCAGTTTGGAAGCCTCGGGCCTTTGGATATTTGGAAGTATGTTCTTCCTTCTATTCCACCTTTGTGCTAATGGCTGTTCTCTTTCTCTCCAGCTATGTTGAATGAAGCTACCTGTTGCTTGCTTTAATTTTCAGGAGATCATGGTGGCTATCAGAGCAAAATTTGACAGAGTGAAGGATGATGTTAATTATGAACTGGGTATTTTTGCTGGAGATCTGGTAGATACGCTTGAAAAGACAGACCAGTCTCTGCCTGAAATAAGAGAAGGTTTGGAGGACCTATTGGTGGTTGCTCGGAAATGTGCAACAATGTCACCTACTGATTTTTGGGCAAAAGGTGAAGGGATTGTCCAAAATCTAGACGACCGGCGGCAGGAGCTGTCATTAGGGGTTCTTAAGCAAGCCCATACCCGCCTTCTTTTCATCTTGACACGATGTACTAGGCTTATTCAGTTCAGAAAGGAAAGTGGTTATGAAAATGAGCACATTTTGGGTTTTCATCAACTTAATGATGCAGGAATTTATCCAGAGAAAATTAGGAAGCTCGAACAACTCGACTTTGGCGATCCATTGACTACGAAAGAAGATATTGAGCAGCAGCTGAAGTTGGTTGGGAAGGATCAAGCCATTCGCATGGTGAAGCACCATTCAGGTCCAAGTTTTAGTACTAGTGCTGGAAATGTTGATCTGGACTCTGCCATAAGTAATGATTCATCTACAAGCACATATAGGATGTCATCCTGGAAAAAGCTACCATCAGCAGCTGGCAAGAACCGGAAAGACTCTGACTCTACTGGAACACCTTCCAAGGATAAACTTGAGCTGTTGCATGTACATGAAGCTAAGACTGGGGGCATCAATCAATTAGATACCCCATCTATTCCTATTGCGCATTCTGAAGCACCTCCTAAAGAACAAAAACTATCTTGGGGAATATGGGGTTATCAAAATGCTACTTTTGAGAATCTGATGATATGTCGGATTTGTGAGGTTGAAATTCCTACCATTCATGTTGAGGAGCATTCTCGAATATGTACAATTGCCGATAGGTGTGATTTGAAAGGCTTAACTGTGAACGAGCGCCTTGCACGGGTTGCTACAGCTCTTGAAAAAATACTAGAGTCTTGGACGCCTAAAAGTACACCGAGAAGTAGCAATGTTTCCTGTGGAAATTTCGATACCGTTAAGGTTTCTACATCAAGTATGCAAGAAGACTTTTTTGAGTTATCATCTAAAGGAATCAATTTGTCTTGTCAAAACTCAGAAGAACTGCTTGATTCCCTCCCTGTTACTGGCAATTCTTTCTGTGCGGAAAGTCAGGATATTTTTCCTGATCCATCATACAATCGACCATTTATTTTCACACCAGAACACAGTACAAAATCAATGTCAGCTGGAACTCTAACACCAAGATCACCTCTTTTAACACCCAAATCCAGCCAGATTGAGTTGTTGTTGCATGGGCGAAGAGTAATATCTGAACTTGAAAATTATCAGCAGGTAGTGTTTTCCTTATATCATAGCAACATCCTATTTGTCCTTTGATCTGTTGAGCTTTGAAGGTATTATTTTGGGATTTTGCATAAAATATGAATAAGTACTTCTAGTCTTTCTTAATTTGTAAAAAGAAATTTCCAAGAACTCATTCATGTTAAATGTCTCAAATAACATGTATGTGGAATAACAGATTTACAAATTATTGGATATTGTTCGTTCCATTGCAAACGTTAACAACTCTGGCTATGGTGCATTGGAGTCTATGCTTGATCGATTAGAAGACCTTAAATATGCAATCCAGGATAGGAAGGTGGATGCTCTTGTCGTGGAGACTTTTGGAAGGCGCATAGAGAAGCTCTTGCAGTGAGTTGACTTGCTTGTTTCACAATTCAAATGCTGTACAATATATTATTTTGTGGAAAGATAAAAACCTGACAGCATGCTACATTTTTATTTTATTCTTGCATTAGTATGACCTACTCTGCATCCTTCTTTTTTCCTCCAGTAATTGATATTACTCACATCTATTTCTATGGTTACATCCTGATATTTCTGCATTTACAGGGAAAAATATGTACAACTTTGTGGGCAAATAGAAGATGATAAAGTAGACACTTCAAATGGAATCGTCCATGAAGAGAGTTCAGTGGAAGATGATACTGTTCGTAGTTTGCGTGCAAGTCCTGTTAACACATGTTCAAAAGATCGAACATCTATTGAAGATTTTGAAATAATTAAACCAATTAGTAGAGGTGCATATGGTCGAGTTTTCCTTGCCAGAAAAAGAGCAACTGGAGACTTGTTTGCAATAAAGGTTAGTGTTCCCATAACGGTGAGATGGATGATACATGAAGAATGGAATTTACACAACTCCCTATAGAAGCGACTACTCATCTACTTTCCCTATAAACTATTCATCACAACTTCCTCCAGAAGCTTCATAAATATGACACAAACATAACTAACATGATGAAATACATGCTGATATCAGTGTTATACTGGTTTTCATGTTATGCCAAACTAGGCTCATTATGGGTAAAGTTTGAGTTGTCTGGTTACCTGTGCTTATGAAAATTGTTTTTCGTAGTCATTTTGAAAAAATTGTTTTTCTGATGTTTTTTAATTTAAAGCTGCTCACAATTTTAATTTTTAATTATCATGGTTTCACTTGCATTTTATATGCAACAATTTAAAAATATAATACGCTCACATTATTTTAGATCTTAAAAAATTGTTAACTGTAAACTTAAAGAGTAACGATAATTTTGTCTATATACTTTTTGTACCTACTTATAATTGTTTCTTGTTAACAACTTGTTAAATGAATTATTTGAGTCTAAAAACTGTTATATACATTTTTTATGTTAATTACCGAAAAAAACTCTTATTTTTTAAGAGTGGGTTCTATACTAGTCACTAATGAAATCTATCTATGTTGTCACCCTTTTCAGCTTCTAAGACATTTATAGTGATGTTAGATTATGTCTGACATGATAGCATATATGTAATTTTTTTTTTCTTTTATCTCTTTGAACATGTTTAAATGATATTGAACCAAGTAGATATGCCGTCCAAAGTCAATGGGGGAATAATTTGTATTATTAAACTTAAAATTATATCAAATTCTTATTGTGCTGTCTGAGTGTTCTAAGTTTGAATGGAGGAGATTATCTTTGTTGTACTTTAAAGTAAATAATCCGTTTGTATGATACTTCAGGTTTTAAAGAAGGCTGATATGATTCGCAAGAATGCAGTTGAAAGTATTTTGGCTGAACGTAATATCCTTATCTCAGTTCGCAACCCTTTTGTGGTTAGTTGGTTCAATAATTTTTTTCCCTCTAAGGAAGCATTGTATGTGTTAATTTCTCATTTTTGTAAATGTGGTTATGAACAGGTCCGCTTTTTCTACTCTTTCACATGTAGGGAAAATTTGTATCTGGTCATGGAATACTTAAATGGTGGCGATATTTATTCCTTACTGAGAAACCTAGGGTGCTTAGATGAAGATATGGCTCGAATTTATATCGCTGAAATTGTAAGAAAATGATATTACCTTTTCTTTTCCATTTCCTTTTTCTATACTACTATTACTATGATTATCATCATCATCGGAAAACCGACTAGTTAATGCATGTCTTGATACTTTTCAGGTTCTTGCTTTGGAATATTTGCACTCCTTAAATGTGATTCACAGAGACTTAAAGCCAGATAACTTATTGATTGGTCAAGATGGTCACATTAAGGTGTGGGCTTCAGTTTTAATTTCTTTCTCAATATTTTGTAATTTTTGGCAATCCCATAGATTTGTTAATTTATTTTTTTTATGGAAATATTCGTCGTGAAACAAAGTTGTTGAAGTACATTCATTATGTCCCTGCTGTTAGTTTTTATGGCAAGAGTGTCAAGAACTAGCAGCAGTTAAATTCTTATGTTATGAAGTTTAATCTTAGGCAAAGTAATTCTGTTTATGTCATAGCTTAAAACTATCCTCTCCAAAATTTTAAATACGAGGTTGTTCAAATTTTAGGAGGTATTCTTTGTCATTGGAAGGAAAAGCTTTCTCACGTATTCTATTGAGAAGTTATTTGAGGATTTTAGGCAGGTGCGTAATGGAAAAGGTTGGATAGGTTTCTATCAGGTCTTACAAAAATTCTAGAAAATTCCCTAGACTGATCCTTGTGGCACTTTCTTAGGAGCTTTTTATGCAGATTGTAAGGATTCTTATAACATGGGCTGGAACCTTCAAGGAAACTGTCCAACTTGGAGAAGATCGAAGTGGCTGATTTGTTCTAAATTGTTTTTTTTGTTGGTAGGTCTCTGATCGGCCTTCAATAGGGACTATATATTAAGAAGGGGTAAAATTGGTAGGAATGCTTGGTTAGTTAGTTGGGGAGAGTGTTTATATATTTAATAGGCTGTTTGTGCTTGTGTGGGACAGGAAGCATTGGGGGTGTTGGCCTTGGGGATAGCAAGATCCTCTTAGATGACCATGGTGACTAATTAATGGTCATCCATTTGTTCTTATCAATTTCCTCTAGAACCTATATTACCTTCCAATTGAATAAGGAAAAACCTCCCAATAGTTCTCTTAGTAAAGCCATTTCAAAGATGAGGTTACGAAGGTCATTTTCTCGGGCCTTTGGTCCTTAGGATAGTAATAGATACCTTGCTTAGAAGATTCTACTAGATCTGTCCTTTAAAAGTAGTGCGTTTTGTTGAAATAAAAAAGGCGTGGAGAATTGCAATCCTTCAATTCTGTTTTTCAGGTGCAATCTAGCTTGTGGCTGCTGCAAAAGCTTCTGAATATATTCTTCAATTAAGTTGCCAGGAATCTTTTAAGAATAAGGCAGTGGCTGTTTATATGAATGTGGGGTTATATCATGTTTTAATTTAGACTTGCAACATGATATAACTTTTTGGTAGAGTTACTATTGGTTTTGTAGATTATGAAGGAATGAGAAAGATCAGCAACCAACCATAGATGAAAAATGAAAAATGAAAATAACTAAAAAAAGAAGGATATTAGTACTATACGGCTAGTGCAGTAAGAACATGACTAACTGTTGGATTCTTTAATAGGCTTTTATGTGACATATTGAGTGAATTCTCTTTTCAAGGATACCATTCTAACGCCCTTCCTCCTTCCTCCATGTACACTCATTTTTATAATGTTCTTTTCGTTCGTTTCAAACTTCATGAGAAACGTTACAGTTGTTTTTGCTCGTCATTTCTTAGAAACCTCTTCTTCTTTTTGTTACAGTTGACAGATTTTGGGCTCTCCAAGATTGGTCTTATCAATAGTACAGATGATTTCACAGGTCCATCAATCAATGGAACCGCTTCACTTGGAGACAATGGTCCAACATCTCAATCTTTGTCAAAAAGAGAGCACAGACAAAAGCCTTCAGTAGTTGGTACTCCAGATTATTTGGCCCCTGAGATACTTCTAGGCATGGGACATGGTTTGTAACCAATAGGCGTAGTATCCTGCGTACAAGAACTTTGTGAATTATTCTCAATGAAGCCTTATCATATTATTTTTGTCTACTTGTTTTGCAGGTGTAACTGCTGATTGGTGGTCTGTTGGTGTAATCCTTTTCGAGATGCTTGTAGGATTACCGCCGTTCAATGCAGAAAGTCCACAGGTTGAATCTGCTACTAGAATTCTTAACATGTAGTGTACAAGGCTGATCATTTTTTTGAATGCGTAATTCTAAGCTAAATTTAATTAGGAATGAATGCATACAACCTAAACCATGAATATGTATATAATAAAGCAGCTAAATGAAGCCTAACTAGCCACCTAACTCCAACGGTTAAATCTTAGCATCATGGACCAGCTTGGTTAAACATACCAATGGTCGCATCCAACGGCTAAATCTTAGCATCTGGACCAGCTTGGTTAAACATACCAATGGTCGCATCCAACGGCTTTACAAGCTCATTGTGAAGGTGCTGATCTTAAACAGTCAAGCAATTAACATCTTTCCCCTTATATTCTTGTATAAATCTATTGTTATCTTGTTTGTGCTGAAAAAGTTCCTTCTGGACTGCAATTATGGATTTTTTTTTTCTTTTCCGGAAGGAGGTCTATTTGATATGATGATTGCATGACAGTTCGTAAAAGGAGAGTTAATTTTTTCCTGTCTAAATCAATGCTTCTAAAATAAGTAGAAACAATACACAAAATATTACGCGCACTATTTTATAGCGCATCTGTTTGGTGTGATTGGGATTTGAAAATTTAATGCAGGGCTTTGTAGCTCTTGTGTCATTGGTATTACATTTGTTAACTGGCCAACATTGTGGTTGACCAAAGGAGTTATTATTCCATTGCAGCAAATTTTTGATAATATCATTAATAGAGACATACCATGGCCCAAGATACCTGACGAGATGAGTTATGAAGCCCATGATTTGATTGACCAGTAAGATTCACTGAAACCTTTTCTGTAATAACATCATATCAAAATTTACCGTTTTCAGTTTATTTGTTGCCTCAAATGGTTGTTTGATTTTATCTTCTATTTTTTTTTAACCAGAAACCAAACTTTTCATTAATGAATGAAAAGCTAAGAGAGAGTACAAGAATTCAAAGTCTACTAAGTGTAGACTAATAAAGATAAAATGAAAAAAGAAAGAGGGAAACTAAAGATAGACCTTAACAAAAAGCCTCCCAATTATTACAAATACTATTAAGAGAACAGTCATAGAAAACTTTAGATAAGGAATACTAATGAGAAGTTTTGATCTTGATGAATTGAAAACGATATAGAAAATTCTTTTGTTTCTTTCCAACTAAAACTGCGAAAGAATTGTTTTATAAGAATTATGTTATCCATGAACGCCAATGCACTATGTTTCAGATTGTTGACAGAAAATTCTGTTCAAAGACTGGGAGCTACTGGAGCCGGAGAGGTAATTGTATAATTCCTTGCAAAAAACAGTAGTTTTGCTAGGTAATTATGATTTATTAAATGAAACGATAGATTGGAACTGTTTTCTTCTGTCAGGTGAAGCAGCATCTTTTCTTCAAAGATATTAACTGGGATACACTTGCAAGGCAGAAGGTATTCATCATTGTTGCACGAAAGAATTGGTTGACCTAATTCTTTATAGATTTATGAACCTTAAAGGATGTTTATATTTTTTTTTACAGGCCATGTTTATACCATCAGCAGAGCCACAGGATACAAGTTATTTCATGAGCCGTTATGTATGGAATCCAGAAGATGAGGATTTTAACTGTGGAAGTGACTTTGATGATCATGATTCAACAGATACTTGCAGCAGTAGTTCACTTAGTAACCAACAAGATGAAGATGTAAGCTAGTTTGCCTGTCTTGGACATATTCTTTTGATAAACTAAATCATTTCTGTTACCCTATATCTGGTATTTATTAATTGGAAGAATCCTCAATAAGAATTGCCACAATGTCAATAAAGCATATTACTAATGGTATGGTTTAGGCTATCTATCACCAAGAAGATCTCCCGATCTAAGAAAGAAATCCACATCTTTGTTTGGAGGCAACCAAGGATCACGGTTGTCATATTTAACTAATGATACTTACTCATATTGAAACCCCTGGAACAACATATAAGAATCAAAAGATGCACACCATACATGGTGGTATGAATCTCTTAATCATACTCCTCTCCCCCAGTTTGATTGTTAAAATCAATATAAAGCCATTATGTCTTTGAGATTGTTATATCCTCCAATTTGATTGTTTTGATGTCATTGATACAGGGAGACGAATGTGGCAGTTTGGCCGACTTCGGTACATCATCAGCCCTTTCTGTGAAGTATTCGTTCAGCAATTTCTCTTTTAAGGTAAGGCGTGCTAGGCCTAGAATTTTTTTTCTTTTTCCATTGAAGATATTTGCACGGTCTATTTCATTCAAAGAGGTGAAGAGAATAATTGTGGTTTATAAAGAATCCAACATTCTCACTAATGTTGGAAATGGACTTCTTAAGGTACATAAACTTTTGGAATGCAAAGAAATAGCAGAGAATAATAATTAAATGAATCCAAATGATTTCTCTGAAATTATAAGTTCTATACAAATTTTATTTTCTATCATTATATTGTTATGACATCCATTCTGTTGGGTTGAAGTGAGATCAAAATATGATGCAGAAACTTCATTCTTCTGCAGAATTTATCACAGTTGGCTTCCATCAATTATGACTTGGTTGTGAAGAGCAGTCAAAACTCACCAGATGTCTCCAAGCCATCCATTCCTTGAAGCTAATTCACACCAAGTTTGGCTGCTTCATCATCTTTTGCTTCCAAAAAACTGGTAAGAACGAAAACTTGGCATCACTTTTAAGCTTGTTTTGTTTTATTGCTTAGCGCAGCTCTAGTGAGGTATTTAACCCTCTTGTATAATTACTGTCAGGTAATATGTACATTAAAAGCATAGTAATAGTTCATTTTCAGAATTGTGTAAATATATGTTCTAGTTTAAATTAGGGAGATGTATTTTCATGACTCATGTGGATCTCTGAATATGTTTTTTAAAGTACTAAAATTCAACTCTGTACAGAGTTTTCTGAACCCTTTTAAGTCTTTGAAGATGCTGCATTTTCTCAATATGCTGTTTGTTTGAAGGATATTGTTCAATGGACTGTTGATAATCAGTTTCTGGAATTGTGGATAAGTGTATAGGTAATGCATGAGAAGTTCTACAGTTTACATTCATTCATTGCATATTTTATCATATGGTAGGTGATACCAAGAACAAGAATTCCTCTTCTGCCCAAGTCCATCGCTAACCGATATTATCTGTTTTAGTCTGTTACATATTGCTATCAGTTTCACAGTTTTGAAATGTGTTTGCTAGGGAAAAGTTTCCACACCGTTGTAAGGAATGTTTTATTGCCCTCACAATCCACCCCCCTTGTAGGTCCAGCGTCCTCGCTGGCACACCGCCCGATGTCTGGCTCTAATATCATTTTTAATAACCCAAACCCAACGCTAATAGATATTGTCCGTTTTGGCCCGTTACGTATCACCATTAGCCTCAAAGTTTTAAAACGTGTTTGCTAGGGAGAGGTTTTCACACCCTTATAAGGATTGTTTTGTTTCCCTATCCGACTTATATGGTATCTCACCTATACCCTACCCTACTTCCCTCTTTCCGGTCCATGTGGAGAATGAAAACCAATATTTGCTTTATTTGGTATCAAATGCAATGTACGAAAAAAAAATAGAACACCTTTCAAGAGTAATAATATCATTACATGAACAGTAAATGTATGAATATGATGTACTAAAAATCAGTTTCCGAATAGGTAATTGAGGCTATTCTATTTTTTAATAAAAAATAATCTTTTTTTTCTATTTTTTAATAAAGAAAATAGAAGGTATTTAGCAATTGTTTCTTGTTTTTTATTCTTTCACCTTTTTTTAAAGAAAAAAAAAAGAAACATTTTGGTAATCACCTATCTCTTGTTTTCTGAAATTTTAAATTAAAATTGAAACATTTATATGAAATTAAAATTTTAAAATTAAATATTAAAAAACTTGTGTTATATCATAAGATAAATACTCCATTTTATACGTAAAAAAAGTGATAAAGTAATACTTTTATTAATGTTTTTGAAAAAAGTAGAACAAAAAAACAAAAAACAAAAAATAGGAACGCTTACGTTTCTTAAAAACGGAAAATACCAAACGACTCCTTAAAAACATGTCTATCTTATCTTTACCATAACCGCTAGACATGCCTACACCCACTCGCTATCGTACCATTGCTTTATTTAACAACCAATTCCAAAATCCATAAATGGTATGATAGACAAATCGTCCAATCTCACAATTGTGTCGGCTTCTGTAATCTTTTTAAGCTCCTTCATACTACTTTCGGTTTTAGTTTAATTTTATCCATATAATTTAAAAATGTTCATTTTTATCTTTATACTTTCAACTTTTGTCCATTTTGGTCATTTCATTTTTATTTTATCGAAATATTCTTATGACACTTCATTCACTAACATTTATAAAATATAGTCATCAATTTGCATTAAATGACTCTATTGTGTATAAAATTTAAATTTTGCAAATGAGTATTAAAATGTTTAGGAACAAAAATTATCGTATAATTCAAGGAAGCATGTAAATGAGGACTATCTCCACAAACTAGCACGAGTTCTTTTAGTATATTTTGTTTTGTTTTTTTTTTTTTTTGTTCGTTCTAAGAAACATGTGAGTAAAGACAAAATATGTTATAAGAATTTGTGTTGGTCAGTAAGGTTAGTCATTCACTTTTGGATCCCGTTCAAAATAAGTAGCTAATACAGGCATGTTGCACGGGATGCAACGAAATGTCGAGACAATTAGATTCTGAATCCGAATTTTGAACATAAGGCATTACACACATACATGCAATATATATTCGGCCTCAAGAATGAAGTCACGTGACTAGCATTTTTCCTGATATTCCGCTTTCGGTTGACATTTGTCTTATACCTTAAAATATGGCTTTATATGAGTGGCATTTAAGTTATTTCTCCAAACTTATGCATAAAACATTCAAAACTTAACAAATTCCTATCAAAATTAAATTTTTTTTTACACTTATTTACTTTTTATATACAAAACTTGTATTTACTTAAATTACTCAAATTGAGTATTCATTCAATACTTACTTTCTAAAAAAATTAGTTTTTAGAGTTAAATAATCGAGTATTCATTCAACACTTTGTTCTGTTTTTTAAGACTACACCCAATTTTTGACAATCGGTGCAGATTTTAAGAAAATATCAGGAAAAAAAAATACAAGTGTTTACCGTCACTCAATAATAATTTTTCTCACTATTCTCTCTAAAAAAAGGACTCGCAAATCGCTCTACAAAAGACTCGAAACTCTTCCCGATCTCAAGTAAACAACACGTGACTTCACATTATTAGATAAGCTAGGTTAAATGTTTTAAAATAGGCCAAAACATTGAGCTAATGTTTCCCAACAACTGTCTTTGGTGTGTCCAATCTTCCTACCATGCACACAAAAAAGCAATTTACCCTTAGAAAGTCAACCAACATCTTCATGTCTTATTACCTATTTTGCCCTTAGGTTGATGTAATTACTAAGGCTATTATTGACTTTTACACATGTTGGCTAAGAGGGTCTTACATTTTGTCGGTTTCGGGCTGCCAACAACTATGTCTAAGATTCGAATAAAAATTCAGTACTTGATGATCCACACATTCCTCTACATCTCTGCGACATGACAGTATTACCTATTTGTCTTAAATTGCTTCTAAGAGTGAAGACTATTCTTAGAGACAAACATGAATCTTTTTAGCCTACTTTGTTCTTATTCTAATAATTTTATATTTTATTAGTCACAAAAATTTAAAAGAAAATTATTAAATTTAGAGACATGAAATACATTATTCAAAAGTTTGAGGACTTTTAGAAACCTATTATTAGACAAACATAAAATTAGGGTTTAGGCTTTATAACATTAAGGATTTGGGTCATTTGGTATATTTATCCTCCGTCGTTGCTTCCAATGGGAGCCTAAACCATGTCGTAGTTCTAGCCATGGCTATTCATCTTCTTGTCGAGGGGATATGCGGAGGGGAAATGGTATTACTAACCACAAAATTTGGTACTCAATTTCCATTTCTTTGCGTTGTTTATTTCATTGAAGGATCTTTTGATCGCATTTACATTTCTGAATCTCATATCTTTCTGCGCAAACATTTTCTTAGCAACAATGTTCTTGTAAAGTTTCGCATCTTTCTGTAGAGTTTGATTTCATGTTCAATTCCAAAATAGAAGCTAGAAATTAGAGTAGGATGAGTATGAACTGAATCGCTGGGATGTTTTTCAGTCTTTTTCTCCCATGCCCGCCAACTGTTTGTTAAAATTCCCAGAAGAACCCAACTCGCAATCCTTGTCTCCAAGGTCCTTGTAGTAATCCAGCAACTGATTCAAGCTATCCTCTGAGGAATGTGGTCCAAAATCAGTGTAGGATTCACTGCCCCATGTTGAGAAATTGGACCATGAATCATCTTGAAGAGCCTCCATCCAAATTTGGCTTGGTAATGGCTGATCTTTTGCAGAGAAATTAGGTTCTGATAATGGAGATATGGCGGCTGAGGAGGAATCAGTGGAGCTTCCTTGGCTGCTGCTCTCTGTCTGTTGCTTCTGCAAAGGCTGGTGTGTAACAGGATCTATCCCCATCTTGATGAGCTTCTTCTTAATGTGGGTGTTCCAATGATTCTTGATCTCGTTGTCCGTTCTTCCCGGTAATCCCGCCGCAATCTTTGACCATCTGAGACAGAAAATTATTCATGATTAAGCAAAAAATGATCCTCATGGTGTGAGTTGTTGTTGAGCTACCTGTTGCCAAGGCGAGCATGGAGGTCGATGACTAGTTGTTCTTCAGCTTCATCAAGGAGACCGCGCTTCAAGTCGGGTCGGAGGTAGTTGGTCCATCGGAGACGACAGCTCTTGCCGCAGCGACGGAGGCCAGCAAGCTTGGGGACAGCCCTCCAGCAGCAAGGGCCATAGGAGAGAATGAAGGTGAAGAGCTTGTTGTCTTCTTCAGCAGTCCATGGGCCCTTCTTGACACCAAGTTTGTCACAGCAAGGCTGCCTTCCCATCACTACAAATACCAAAAGTAGAGCTTTAAGCTCAAATTCTGATCCCAAAAGGCCTCACTTCACCCACCATTTTATACCTCTAACTCACTCGCCTTTGTCTTTCTCATATACCCCTTGTCTTTGTGCATGTGCTATACATGTGGGAAAGAGAGAGAACAAAAACCCCTAAAAAACTCAACCTCCCTTCCTTCCTTCTTAGAACAAAAAGTAAGAATTATTTAGTTGAGAAAATGAAGGGTTAATGCTAACTTTATTTTCTTTTTTGTTGGCTACATCAACCCAACTTTTGGGTCCGCAGGTAACAAAACATTTATTAAAATGGTGTGGAAACCTCTCTCCAGCAGACGCGTTACACGTTTTGAACTGTAAAGTTGACAATGATACGTAATGGGCAAAGCGGATAGTATCTACTAGCAATGAGTTTGGACTGTTACAAGGTATGAGTAAAATCTTTTCATTTCCATCATTGCCACCTATTTTAATCTTGGGAATCGAGTTTTTCAAAAAATTTCCGTTTTTTTTTTATTATTAATTTTACTCTCAACCACAATCATTATATAGAGATGTCCATTTAACTCATAAGGTTGGGATCTGTTCCAATACTTATATAAATGGAGAATGAGTAAGGAAATAGGGAGAAGTTTTTTTTGTTGTTGACTAAATAGGATCATGGACAGGGAACCCAGTCCTCGCCCCAATTCTCTATCATCACCTAGTCCTACAAACGTCTCTAAATAATTCTCAATATAAATATTTAAAGAAAATTGTATAAAATATCCTAATATAGCAATAATATTTCATAAGAAAAATATATATATAATTGTGAGGTTCAACCAATCTCATTTCTAAAAAAAAATTAATTTTTAATATTTTAATATAGTCTTTAATTCAACCAACATCATTTGTAATCTTCAACAATTTATAATAATAATAGAAGAGTAAATAAATAAACAATTGGAGCGGATATAGGGACGAGAAATATAATCGTCCCCATTTAGTCAACAAGCAGAAAACTCTCCCTCTCCATACCCTTGGTGAACGGTGATTTTTCACTCCGTTCGGAGTGAGTCTACACGAATTCGATGAATATTTCTAGTTTCGTTATACATTTAATAAATCTTTATTCCACTTTATTAATTATTATAAAATAATGCACGATAATTTTCTTTAGAAAATATATCATGATGAATAAAAAAATAAAAAAATAAAAAAAAACTAGAGAAATTAATTTAAAGGAAGAAAGAAAAAAAAAGTCACAAAATAGCGATGCAATAAGGTCACGCAAAGCCTACCCTCTAAGAAGTCGCTTTCACGTTCATTGAAAGACTATGATCATTTCCTTCCCTTTTCTTCCGGTGGTGCCTCTATTCTCTTCTACATTTTTTTAGGTCAAAATTATGGTTTCCAATTTCTTCCTCATTTCTTATCGTATGGAAACTTATGACGTTTTATATCAATTTTTTTTAACAAATTTAATAAAAATAGTGAAGGATTCGAATTTCTAACTGATTCACGCCCAAGTTTTAGAATCTGGATTCTGCACATGATGGCTCCATCATTCCCCTGTAACGATCCACGCACAGGATTTGGAATCTGAATTCTACACCAACATGAGCCCTTCCAAGATACTTTGTCCCTACTCACATGCATCTTAGGAAAATTTTCAAGAGTTCACCCAACATAGAATTGTTCCAACCAAAACACGTTTAACTATGAAGTTCCTATAATTGAGCCACGGAAAAGAAAGGTACACTTTTATTAGCCTAGATGGTGACTTTCAATTCTTTTAAATCTTTCTTAGTCATTTTATCCTCATGATCGCTCCCATTCACGTGTGATCCTGATTCATTCATACAACTCAATTCAAGAAATTAGACTATGATTTAAATACCGAAATCTTATTCGATTCTTGCTTTTTAGAACCCCATTCTATTTCTCTTTTGACTCTTGGATCTTTCAATGCACCATTATATCCTTTCTCGTCCTGATACCCGAGTGAGGGACTCCTGCGACACCTAGGGGGCCCGAACCTTTCTTCATACACTAGAAATTTTTTAAGAGACTCTAACTTATTGTTTGCACCAAGGATCATCAATCGCCATAATGGCCCGAAGCAAAAAAATAAGAAAATTAAAAATAAATAAGGAAAGAGATGAAAGCTTAGATGGTGGGCTTTGGTAAGTGGGCTGGCCCAAGTTGGTGCACATAAGCCCTATGACAATCTTTTTAAAGTTTAATATTCAACTTGAACCCCAACTTTAATCCTAATCGAATCGAAAAATTAGAGAAATTCAACTCAACTCAATTCGAAAAATTTCATAGTCGAATCTAAGTTTTATAATTTGAATTGAGTTGTTCGGATTATCGGATTATCAGATTATTTAAACACGCCTAATATAAATTTTCCTCCGTTTTAGAATAAAGCTTCCGAGATGGCCTTATATGCTAGGGGTGTTTGTGGATTAGAACGTTTTTAGACCGAACTCAATTATTCGGATTATTAAATTTTCAATCCAAACAACTCTTATTAAATAAAGTTCAGCGGATAAATGCCTCGATAATTCTAGCTGATCTTTATATGTTTCAACTCCTAAAAGATCTTTTTTGCTATGACTCGAACACAGGACCTAGGTAAAAACTTCTCTAAAAAAATAATAATAAATAAAAAAATAAATAAATAAATAAAGTGCAACTATAATTTATTTATTTTTCATAAAATGAGTAAAAATAGCTTATTTCTATAATAATAATAATAATAATAAATAAATAATTCAGGTAGAGTCGAGTAGAAGATGGGGAATATAATTCTTATTCCAATCCCCGTTCTTGTTTAGTGAACGGAGACAAAACTCTCTCGATTCCCCCTCCATTCACTAATGTAAACAAGGATTTCCTGCTCGTTCAGGGTGAGTACTTGCAGAGTCTCGATTATTTCTATGAGATCCCACATCGATTGGAGAGATGACTGAGTGACAGCGAAAACGCTAAGTCTCGAAAGGGGTGGATTGTGAGATCTCACATCGGTTGAAGAGGGGAACGAACCATTCTTTATAAGGATGTGGAAGTCTCTCCCTAGCAGACGCGCTTTAAAAACTTTGAGGGAAAGTCCAAAAAAGACAATATATGTTAGCGGTGGACTTGAGCTATTACAATGTCTTTTTTTTTATGGCAAATTTAAACCACAAAAAAAATAATTATAACGGCCCAAGCCTTTCTTTACAATGTCTTCGTTGGCATATCACTCAATGTCTGGCGCTGATATCATTTATAACGGCCCAAGCCCACCGCTAGTATATATTGTCTTCTTTGAGCTTTTCCTTTCAGACTTCCACATCCTTATAAAAAATGTTTTATTCCCCTCTCCAACCAATGTGGGATCTCGCAATTATGCTCGTGTTGGTATTATCTTTCCCGATATTTTTAGTATAATATTTAAAAAAAATGTATCTTCTAATCGACGGTATCTAACTCCATGTAAAAACAGGAAGTTCATCTATATATTAATATCAACCACGTTAAATTACATGAAACTTTCAACTTCGGGTTTAAAAGACTCTTGATTTTTTTTTTTTTAGACCTTTGAAATTTGAAAATATTTTAAATCAACCCCGGAACTTTCAATTTTGTATCTAATAGATTCTTAATACATTCAAAAAAATTATTCTTCTTGTTTTATTCTATCCGCTTATTTATTTTATTTTATGGCATTTAAATAATTTCTCTTAAGCTAGGGACTTGTGGGCAATTTTAATGGAAATGTTCCCAATCAAATCCTATGTTCAAATACTAAATTATTTTATTACAAGTAAATAATTATATTTAATAATGTTAATAAATTAGATATAAGAATTTAATTTTGACTAATTTTTGTAGATTATTAAGCAACAATATTATAAAATTTCAACTTTGCCGATATATATAAATTAATTCATTAAAAAATCTATGCATATATAAATCTTTTTAAATTAATAATGTCAATATTTTCGTCCATAATTAAATAAAATTAAGACAATTAAACGTGATTAAGTCTCCTAGAAAACGACAAGAGTACTGAAGAAAAAGCCATAAAACGAGTTTGGCAATTCCCATTACCCCTATCCCAACCCTGACAGCTATCTCTCCGGACGCCACCTCACCCACTAAACTCCATTTAAATACTCCACGTTACGTCCGTCCCACTTCGTGCGCCGCCCCCTTTAATATATTTTAATAATTTTTCTGTTTTGCTGTCATCCACGTGGCACTCTGACGTCATCCCATTCAACGGTTTTTTTTCTAGGTTTTTAACAGCTGCACCTTCCACCGGCAACTGTTTCCTTTTGCCTCCGATGCGTATTTATTGATATTATTATTTTCCTTTTTCGTAATTATTTATTTTGCCTAAAATTATTAATTTCTTTTATTAACCTGCAAAAATATCGCATTTACAATAATTGAATTATACTGTCTAAAGATTACTTGTTTTAATCGGTTTATGAACTTGAGTTAGTATAATTGTAAACAATAACTTGACAAAAGGGTCGGTGTGGTGTCCCACATTGGTTGGGAGGAGAACAAAACTCCCCGTGTGGAAATCTTTCCCTACCAAACGCGTTTTAAAGCCTTGAGGGAAGCCCGAAAAGAAAATTCAAAGAGAATAATATCTGCGAGTGGTGGATCTGGGTGGTTACAGTCAGACACATATTTGCAACTAAAAAAAAATGTTACTGAACGTTTAAAATTGAAGTTTGTTGTAACGACCTGACCTCTAAAACGTGACTTGGTTGTTGTCACGTGCATGTCGTGGATATTTTTCAAAGTTTAATCGAGTTGAAATAGCTAAAGATGAAAAATTTTATCGTGATTATCTCGTGACCAGTGTAGTAATTGTTGTCAGTCACCTGGGATTTTTTGGCCTCATTGTTGGGTCGGAAAATGCATACACATGCAAACATGATTATCATAGTTTAGTAGGGCTTAAAATCTGGCATTAGATTCGATGTTTACTGTCATGGATACGAAACCCGTTGTTGGAACAAGAGTTATTTTCTGAAGAAGACAACTATCGAGCCGACCTTGAGAAAAAGAGTGTGTGATTGCTGAAGGAGATGAGTTGTACGGTGCACGTAATGCGTTTCTTCCTCAAAACTTCCCAAATTTGCAGTCAATAGACCTAAAATCTTCTCCGATCTCAATTCATCGAACCGGACGATGAATAAATTATAAAATTGATTAGCTCAAATATTAATCCAACAAATTTAAATTAATCTCCAAAAGATTAACATTAAATAATCAATAAAATGATAGATTATTTTAAAGGGAATAATATATTCGTTAAAATATATTCCAATCTTAGCATTCTACTTCTACCAATGAACGTAAAGATACCTTTTCTTGCACTCTACCAATAAACGTAAAGATGCTTTTTACAAAATAAACAAAATAAATAAATAAATGTGAAAATTGTAATAATTCCTTAATTAACTATTTTATAAATTCATAATTTTACCTTAAATCGTTGGATTTAAATATAAAATCATTATTTATTTACTTTACCAATATTACCCTCACCGCTTGGGAAAATCAACGGCGGAATTTGTTTCTGGCAGAAAGCAACCGGCACTTGTCGGTCGAAATTAATTCAATACGCTGTCGGTTGCTCCATCAGTCGGTAACCAAATTGGACACGTGTCTTTCTCGCTCCTCTTAAAATTTCCGCCCTTCATTTGCAACTCTTTTTTCTTCATACAGCTCAGCCTTCTTCTTTCTCACTCTAAAACCAATTCTCCCCTGGCGGTGACGGTCACAGTCGCCATTCTTCTCCGGACGCCGGAATTAAACCACTTATTCGTTTCATTCTGATGCTTCCTCTTTCCGGTAACTCCTCGCCGGCGGAGCACCACCCGAAGAAGTTCAAATCGTCCGAGTTGTTCGACAAGAAGAACGCGTTCAACTCGTTGTTACAGCAGTTTCATCATCAACAATCTCGGCTATGGCTTCTCCTTGTAATCCTCTGTCTCCAGATCCTCCTTCTCTTCACCATTCGTTTCCTCCCTCTCCCTCTCCCACCGGCGCTTTCCTCTTCCACCAACCGCCTCCGCCGCTTCCCCTCCGTCCCCGTCGTCTCCTCCGCCGCTAATGATGCCGATGAATGTAAAAACGGCCGGATCTTCGTCTACGATCTGCCGTCGGAATTTAACAAGGACATTCTCGAAAACTGCGACAATCTGAATCCGTGGAGCTCGAGTTGCAGAGCGATGGCGAACGGCGGATTCGGACAGAGAGCCGATTCTCTCGCCGGAATCATTCCGGAGAATATTCTTCCGTCGTGGTACTGGACGGACCAATTCGTGACGGAGATTATTTTCCATAACCGGATTATGAAGCATAAATGCCGCGTTTCAGAGCCGGAATTGGCTACGGCGTTCTATATACCGTTTTACGCTGGACTCGCAGTGGGGAAATTCCTCTGGACGAATTCAACCGTAGAGGATCGGGATCAGCACTGCCGTATGATTCTTAAATGGCTTTCAGATCAGGAGTATTACAAAAAATCCAACGGCTGGGATCATTTCATTACAATGGGACGAATCACATGGGATTTCCGCCGGAGCAAGGATAAGGATTGGGGATCGGAGTGTATTTATTTGCCCGAAATGAGGAACATAACTCGGCTTCTGATCGAGCGAAATCCGTGGGATTATTTTGACGTCGGTGTACCGTACCCCACAGGATTCCACCCCAGGGGCCAGGACGACGTGACGGCCTGGCAGGACTTCGTCCGCACGCGCCGTCGTACGCACCTCTTCTGCTTCGCCGGGGCCACACGTGCCGCCTTCGGGAACGACTTTCGAGCGGTACTTCTCGACCAATGCCGCAACTCCACGGCGGAGAAATGCCGCGTTGTCGACTGCGCTGGCAGTCGTTGCACCAACGGCACGTCGGCGATTCTGGAGACGTTTCTCTCCTCAGATTTTTGCCTACAGCCGAGAGGGGACAGCTTCACGCGGCGGTCGATCTTCGATTGCATGATTGCCGGAGCGATTCCAGTGTTCTTCTGGCGGCGGACGGCGTATTACCAGTACGAGTGGTTCTTACCTAGCGAACCGGGGAGTTACTCGGTTTTTATAGACCGGAACGCGGTGAAGAACGGGACGGCCTCCATTGAAGCGGTTCTGGAGAGGTTTAGCAGAGAGGAAGTGAGGGAGATGAGAGAGAGAGTGATCGAGTCAATTCCGAAGCTCGTTTACGGCACCGGCGGCGTCAGAGACGCGTTCGACGTGGCCGTCGATGGGGTTTTGAGGAGGTTTAAAGAGCAAAATGAGTGGGGGTACAAGTGGAAATAAGGTAAAGTAGAGGGGTAAGAAATGCAAATAATGAAAGAGAAAAGGGGGGAATGGAAAACTGTAATCGGTATATATTTGTGTATGTAGGGAGATTATACGATTCTTTTGGTCCGAATAACAAATTTGGAGGGTAATTTTGATAAAGTTGGGGGAAGGGTATAATTGCAAAAATGAGAAAAGTTGGAATTTTGGTGGGGTCCTTGGGATAATGTTGTATTGTGGCCCAAAATTGGATTTTATTTAGAAAAAATGAAAGGCTTGGAATCAAAGCTTTTGGTTTCTATTTCTCTAAAAGTAATACAAAATTGTTTATTAAAAATTTTAGGGTTTGGATTATTTAGAATATTAATAACTTGGTGTACAAGTCTTGTAAGGACAGTCATCATTTTGTTTCTTTTCATTTTATTTCAATTTTTCTATCGAAGAAAATAATGAATACCCGAATTAAAAAATTTAGTGGGTGCAATCAGTTTGCGATGACCTTTTTGATTAAAGGTAGTACATGTCTATCATTTTTTATCATGAATACGGTTAACTTAAGCTCGAACGTGAAATTGAAGAGATTCAAGTATCTGACCTCTTAGTAAAACGTATATGTCTACGAGTACGTATATGTCTACGAGTATGGGCGGGTTAATCTAAACTAGAAGAGAGAGACATAATTAAATCAATAAAGCAATGGACATTATATTTATATAGGATTTGAGGAAAGATAAATGTGCTTCCATAATTAAATTTTGGAGGTACAAAAGTGAAAAGGGATAATTATTGGTGGTCATAATAATGTGCATAAAGATGGGAGCATGAGGTGGTAGGTATGGGCCTTGTAATGGGCCCAAAAGGATTATTATTTATTTTTCAATTTATGATGTCCTTATCCATCCTTTTCATTCATTGGTTTTGTAAACACATTAAGAATCCATCCACGTGGGTTAGAACGATGTGGAAATATTTTTTTAGTAGATACGTTTTAAAACGGTGAGATTGACAGTGATACATAACAGGTCAAAGCGGATAATATTCACTAACGGTGGACTTGGACTGTTACTAATGGTACTAGAGCCAGACATCGGGCAGTGTGTTAGCGAGAACGCTAGGCTCCTGAAGGAGGTAGATTGTGAGGTTCCACATTCTTATAAGGGTGTGGAAACCTCTCTATGCGTTTAAAACTGTGAGGCTAACGACGATATATAACGAGCCAAAATAGACAATATCTACTAGCGGTGGACTTGGATTGTTACATTAAAACTTTTATTTAATTACTACACGTTTTTGTGTTGAGACACAATTAAGTTTAAAATAATGGCTATTAAGTATTTAAGAGAATATAATTATATAATCTATTAACAAATTCATTCTCTTTGCCGTTTAAATTAGTCTATATGTTGTGGTTAGTTTATAAAATTTACATTTTCCTAACTGACATGCATTTTGGAAAATTTGATAGGAGGTCACCCAACATAAAAATGCTTAAGTAATAGTTGATTAACTATGGAGTTCTTATAATTAAACCAGATGTTTTGAATCTTTTTTTTTTTAGTTGTGAGGTATCTTGAAACAAAATTGGGTATTTTTTATTATTTAGTCTAAAATTTAAGAAATAAATTTATTTTGAAATTTGTAATGACAAATTTAGGAGATGTAAATTGCTTCCATGGCATAGTGGTAGTGCATTCGCTTCATAAGCGAAAGGTCGTGAGTTCGATCCTGCTGGGAGCTAATTTTATTTTTAAATTATAAGATTTGAATGTTTCTTAATTACCTTTTTTTTTTTTTTTTTTCAAATAAAAAATTAAATGTAATTCATAAAGTTCAAATTTTTTACAAAATATTTATAGATTTGAGGGGGAAGAGATATATTTAAATAATATTTTTATTTAAAATGGTATGACACCTATTTTTCATTTAAAATATTTTTCTAATTTTAAAATTATTAAAATAAAATCTTAAAAAAAACTTTTAAGTTATTTAATTGTGTTCATTTAATAATGAACCAAAGTGCTACAAAATACAGCATTCCTTGTAAGAGTGTGGAAACCACTTCTTAACATACACATTTTAAAATCGTGAGATTGATGACGATACATAATAAGCACGAAAAATATCTACTAGTGGTGACCTCGAGCTATTACAAATGTTATCACCAGCAATGACGCTAACTCCCAAGAGGGGATGGATTGTGAGATTCCACCTCGGTTGGAGAGAAGAACAAACCATTCCTTAATTTATAAAATTGTCGAGAAAATATCGATAAAATGTGTGCAATGTTGTATAATTCCATAATGTCGATATCAAACGTATAAGTCAAGACATATACGAGAAAAGCAGAGTCCGAATAGAATAATTCCATAATGTCTCGCTTTGAATATGTAGAACTCGTAGAAGAACAGTTCAAAATTTCACAATCCAATAAACTTAAAAGCTGAAAATAAAAACGATTAAGCCTCGTAAAAATCTGCTTTGTAATCAAAGAAAAATGGCTTAAGTTAGCTCATTACCGACTCCCTCGGCCATACTTCGACGCCCTCTGCTCTGCTAAAAGCTTCTCCTTTGTCCTTTGCTCGCTCCTAGAGTTGGGTCTGTGAATTCCTAAGACATCCTTTGAGCTGCTTCCTTGGCAAGGAGCCTCTCCTTTGCTTTGGTTTTGGCCTGTGACTTGGAACCCATGATTCCGCCACCCCACTTCTTCCTGTACTCGTCGTACTTGTCGTTGAAGTTTGCCTTAACGAACGAAACACAGCAGCACACATATTAAAAAGTAAGCTCGACGCAGAGGTACACGACAAGAGTAATATCTATTGTAAATGTGCTAGTCACCTTAATAGCTTCTAGGATCCTGCTGAACTCCATCTTATCTTCGTTCTTAACTGTTGTCAAGCACAAAACTGATGCAGTCTTCTTATGGACAATCTATTGAAAAAGGAACAATTTTCAAACGACTGTCCCTGGGATTCAGCGAATCGGAAAATGCTTTTCAGGGAAAGGGAAAGAAAATGGTTACCGCTCCCAAACGTGCTTTTCCCTTCACAATGCAATATGGAATTTCCATCTTCCTGCACAGAGCTGGGAGCCATACAACCAACTCGATCGGATCCACATCATGTGCTATCACAACCAGCTGTGCCTTGTTCTGAAAATAAAGTACATTTTATATTGAAGTTACAGATAACATTGCAGTTGGAAAGAGTGAAGATTTTAATATGTATGAAATAAACGAACACCTGCTCGATGAGGTAGGTAACATGGTTGAGACCATATTTAACAACGATAGGCTTTTTCGCATCGTGTGATTTGCCTTCAGCCTCCTCCTGAGCTCTTTTCAAGAGACGCTCCCTTTTCTGTGCTTTATCCTCCGGCCTATACTTCAAAAGCATCTTGAACAAGTTTGTTGCTGCAATGCATGAAAATGAATTCAAAACTAACACTCTAAACACTTGAAACAAATACCAAGAAACGTGAAACGCAAAAAATAAAGGACATGATACACGTCAAATCGACAATACAATCGTTAGAACGTCGAAATCACCAAAAATGTGAGAAGATCCAAGCATTATCAAGAAACCCAACAAGAAAAAAGGTTCAGACAAGAATCTAGGTTCCAAGAAATTGAAGCTTACTATCAACTCCCAAATAAACTTGCATTTGTCAATCAAAGCATAGAATCTCAAGGTAGCCAAACCAAATGTACCATCAATAAGGTAAGAAACTACTTAGTTCTTCTTTTACCATAGCAGAACCTTTCTACACCTCTCCTAAATTAAGTGCAATCATTCAACCCAACGCTCCTATAACCTAACAAATTTCATACTTCATAAAGGAAGAAAGTTCCAGGTTCAAAGAACACAATGCATAAACCGAAGAGGAACACAATCCGTAATTAACTAAGATCACAGCTATTCGATTATATTACCAAGATTCTTGTCAAGAGTCTTGGTGAATTGATTCAAAGCTGGTGGAACCTTGAGCCTCTGCTTGAGAATCCTCTTCTTCCTCTGAATTTGAACAGCTTTCGGCCATTTGACGAACCGTGTGAGATCCCTCTTCGGCGGCAATGCCCCACCAATTCCAAATTGCTTCGGACGCTTCTCAAATAGCGGGTTCACCACCTTCTCCTGCAAACAATCGGATTCTGTGTTAAACCAAAGCAATGAAGAACTGAAACAACAAATTCGCATCAAGGGAAAGGAAAACAAACAATCGATTTACCGGCTTCTTCTTCGCCAAAGCTTTTCCAACAGCCTTCTTCGGTGCCTTTCAAGAACACAAGAAGAACAATCAACAAACATTGTTCGCGCTATAGTGCAAAGAAATTGCATCACTATGAGATTGACTCAAAACAAAAAGTAAAGAGATTACATATCCATAAAACGAAAAACGAGGAATCTAAGCTACTGATCCATAGAGGAATTGAACGGGAGAGAAGAAGAGGGTACCATTTTTCGCGCTGCAATAGGGCGGGGTGAAGTAGCTGCCGCTTCAGTATGATGCCTGCTAGGGTTTTATTAGGGCTGGCAATTCCACACAGTGATGAACAAGAGCAACCTAGGTTTTTCTCCCTCTAATTTAATTTATGTAAACTTTAAATTTTAAATTTAGATTTTAATAAATTACAATTTCAGAGAAATTAAAATTTTGATTAAGTTCTAATCGGAATTATAGGCTAAATTTGTAATTTAACATTTATTACTTTTAATTTTATCTTATTCCCGTAAATCTTAGGAGATAAAGCTTACTCGTAAGCAAATGCACCCTTCGAAAGTCTTTGGTTCAAAAGGTTTTCCGAGATTATTCTACTAGGAATACTGACACGTGGTAGGTGGAGATGTTACAAGAGCATGCGTCAATTGCTTAAACGAGGGTATTAATTTGAAACGTCTTAATCACACGACCATAGTCCTTGTTTTGAAGGGCAAATAACCCATGGTGGTGATTGACAGAGTTGAGCATACTCTTGGTCGGTCTTGTGAATATCTCCATCATACTAAAACTGTTCTTCTAATAAGGGTTTTGCTTCGTTACAATTAGATGTGAGCAAAGCGTAAGATAGGGTAGAATAAAAGTTATTTGTTCCAAATTCGTATAAAATGGCGAATATACTAAACCTTTAAGCTCACATGGGTTCGAGATAGGAAAACCCTATATCTCCTTATCTCTTCTTCATTTGTGTCGAGGGCTTGACTAGCCTTCTCGAAAAAGTTAAAATTTTGAGTAAGATCTCGAGTATTCATGTTGCTCGTATTGCTCACGTTGTGACTCGCATTTTTCTTCAGAGATGATAGCCCTCAGCTTCTTAGAGCAAAAAACACAAAACTAAACGAGATTGTGCTGATTTGGAAGTATATGAAAAAGTATCCAATCAAGCATCAACTACGGTAATTTTACCGTTGTGTTTGCTGCTTTCGTCGTTGCTGCTAGATGACCATCGAGCTTGCTTCTATTAGACTTGGGTTGGTACTGTTGCCGGCCAAGCTGCATAGAGGACCACGAGACAACCCGAGACGGAGGGAAAAATCCAAAGTACTTTATTGCTTAGTCTTTGTTATATTTAAACTTTCTTCATTTTCTTATATGCACATATTTATGCTATCAATATTAACAATGTTAGTGTAGTCACTGCACGTGACAGTGGATAAAATCGACAGTACCCAAATTACGTTCTCATATGTATATAAATTTATAATATTAAATTCAATTTAATGTCTAACGTACCTATCAAGAAAATGTTAAATTTATTAGAAATATATTAAATAAAAAAATTTAAAAGTTTATAAATTAAATTAATTTTATTATTTAAAAAATTTAAAATAAATTTATAAATCAATTAAAAATAGTTTCATTTTTAAAATTTTCTAACACGTTCTTAACCTATTAAATATTTAAAAAAATTTAAAATTAAAATAGTAACTTAAAATTAAATAAACAAATAAAAAATATTATGACATTTATAAAGAAAATACAAAACCTGAGGCGTTCCACCATTCATACTGTGTTGAAGAGCCTCCTCCAAATAAAACCCTAAAGCGGCGGCCACTTCCTTTCACCTCGCTCTCCTGCCGCGGAAAAAATGGTACTCCCGTCTTCTCTCTTTCGTTCAATTTATCTATGGATCAGTAGCTTAGATACTTCGTTTTTTCGTTTTATGGATATGTAATCTCTTTACTTTTGGATTTGGGTCAATCTCATAGTGATGCAATTTCTTTGCATTTTAACGTGAACAATGTGTGTTGATATGTTCTTCTTGTGTTCTTGAAAGGCACCGAAGAAGGCTGTTGGAAAAGCTTTGGCAAAAAAGAAGCCGGTAAATCGATTGTTTGTCTTCCTTTCCTTTGATGCGAATTTGTTGTCTCAGTTCTTCATTGCTTTGGTTTAACACAGAACCCGATTGTTTGCAGGAGAAGGTGGTGAACCCGCTATTTGAGAAGCGTCCGAAGCAGTTTGGAATTGGTGGGGCATTGCCACCGAAGAGGGATCTCACACGGTTCGTCAAATGGCCGAAAGCTGTTCAAATTCAGAGGAAGAAGAGGATTCTCAAGCAGAGGCTCAAGGTTCCACCAGCTTTGAATCAGTTCACCAAGACCCTTGACAAGAATCTTGGTAATAAAATCGAATATCTGTGATCGTCATTAAAATTCTCATCGAGATTCTTTTCATATGATTAGTCAATAGATTTTTCATTAATCGTTAGGTTTTAGATGGTCATTATTGAATAGTTTAGTTAATTACGGTTCTTATCCCTCATCGGTTTTATGTTTTTTCTTCTTTCAAGTTGGTACTATATCCTTTATAATTAAGTATGAATTTTATTAGGTTATAGGAGCCATACGCTGTACGAATGCATCTAATTTAGAAGTGTTGTAAAAGGTTCTGCTGCGGTAAAAGAAGTATTTTGGGAATTGCTAGTAAACTTCAGCATCTTGGAACCTAGATTCTTGTCTGAGCCTTTTTTCTAGTTGGGTTCCTTGAACTATGCTTAATTCTTCTCACATTTTGTTATAAATGGTTCTCTTTAGATAACCTGTTTTATACTCTTGGTCGTGAATGAAATGTGCCTTTGTTTTTGTTTTTTTTTTTTAATGATAGTTCTACTTAAAATTTCCGTTTTGATAATTTGGAAAAATGTATTGGTTTCTGACCAGATTCCAACGAATTATTCTAGTCACCTTCTATGTGGTTTCGGTTCGATTTGACGTGTATCGTGTCCTTTGTTTTTTTACATTTCTTGTTTATTGGTATTTGTTGTGAAGTGTTTAGAGTGTTAGTTTTAAATTCATTTTCATGCATATGCAGCAACAAACTTGTTCAAGATGCTTTTGAAGTATAGGCCAGAGGATAAAGCACAGAAAAGGGAGCGTCTTTTGAAAAGAGCTCAGGAAGAGGCTGAAGGCAAATCACACGATGCGAAAAAGCCTATTGTTGTTAAATATGGTCTCAACCATGTTACCTATCTCATTGAACAGGTAGTCTTTTATTCCATACAAGCAAAAATTCACACTTTCCATCTGCAATCAGATAATCCCTCTATTTATAGCCGCCATCTAAAATGTACTTTCCTTCTTTTCAGAACAAGGCACAGCTGGTCGTGATTGCACATGATGTGGACCCAATTGAGTTGGTCGTTTGGCTCCCAGCTCTGTGCAGGAAGATGGAAATTCCATACTGCATCGTGAAGGGAAAAGCACGATTGGGAGCGGTAACTGTCTCTTTATTCGACACAACAATGCCTACTCTTTCGAATCCATGGATCTAACCTTTTGAAAATTTGCCTTTTTAATAACAGATTGTCCACCAAAAGACTGCATCAGTTTTGTGCTTGACAACCGTGAAGAACGAAGACAAGCTGGAGTTTAGCAGGATCCTGGAAGCTATCAAGGTGGTTTGGTTTACACTATATAAACATAACATATAAAGCCCAGATAAGGCCTCTGGATTTGACTTGATTGTTGTTTTGCTATATGTTAGGCTAATTTCAACGATAAGTACGACGAGTACAGGAAGAAGTGGGGTGGTGGAATCATGGGTTCCAAATCCCAGGCTAAAACTAAGGCAAAGGAGAAGCTGCTCGCGAAGGAAGCTGCTCAGAGGATGTCTTAGGTATCAGAATTGTTCTTTTATGATAACTTGCAGAATTGTTGTCTGATTCTTTTTGGTTGTTTAGCTTTACTTATATGCTTCTTTTAAGGCTGAGAACTTATTGTTGTAGTGCTCTGTCCATGTAACCCTCTTATTTATCTTAGATTAACTTTGAATGCTATCAGTTTTCCATTTCTAATACTCTTCTCTTCTCATCCCATCCCATCCCATCCCATCCCATAAGACTAGAATGGTATTTCAGGCCTTTAGTTTGTAGTCCTTATTGCATTTGAGATTTAAAGAAGTATGATTTTTTTAGAGAGTATCAAATTATAAATGATTAGTGTTTTAGTATTTAAATTATAACGAACTATTATAATATTGGGCAATCTTTATATGGCT
Organism: Cucurbita ficifolia; assembly: GCA_033971965.1. NCBI lineage: Eukaryota > Viridiplantae > Streptophyta > Magnoliopsida > Cucurbitales > Cucurbitaceae > Cucurbita > Cucurbita ficifolia. The sequence continues at coordinate 8,802,076 of CM066976.1, forward strand.
TGAAATGCAAATTAAAGGTTTTTTGTAATGATATTTTTATTTTTGTAAATAACATATTTTAAGTTGATTTTTTAATAAAATTGAAAAAAAAAATCATTATGATATGATAATAATAAAAAACAGTGATATTATCATTACTTAAAAAGAAATAAGAAAATTAAGTACAATTGCGAGCAATTGGGTGCGTGCAACCATTGGGAATTTAATGATATTTTTATTTTTTGTAAATTTAGAGGGAATGGGAGAAATTTTCAGCAAAATCCAATTCTATCGAGCTAGCCATGGCCTAAGAGGCGAGTCATAGGACGGGTTTAAGGGCCGTGTCTTAGGTTAATCTTAAGTCGAGACAAAGGACGTATGACCAAGGTATAAGGCATGAGGGTAAGATATCGGGAGTGGAATTAAGGCATAAAAAATGAGGTTGAGACGTGAGGCGTAATGCATTAGAAATGAGAAATAAGAAGATAGTATGCCGTGACTCTCCTGTGTAGATAGACAAGATGACGACACAAAATACAAGGTTGATCGAAGTGAGTAATTGCATGAAAAATGTCTTAGACCTAAGAATAAAAACCTCTAATCTAATTAAATGTTTCTTTTTTACCAAGTGCCCACAACATATATTCTATTAACCTATATTGGCATATTTTATATTTCTTTAATACGGTGTAGTTAAGCGTTTCGGAATATTAAAAATTAATTTAAAAATTATTTAAAAGAGTAGAAATAGCTTGATATATTACGTTAGAATTGATAGTTACGGAGGTATTTGATTTTAAAATCATTATTGTTTTCTTATAAAAAGGTTAAATTCTAAAACACAGAACAAAAATTTTAAAGTTTTTATAACTTAATTTGAATTTTGAAAATATTTGAGAAATTAAGTAACAAACAAAAACCCATAGTTTGTTGTTTAAACTAAAAATAAAATAGTTATTATTGATATATTTATTTATCATCGAAATAGTTGTTGAATAATGTATTATAATATTGAAATTAAAATTTTATTGGTTGAATATTATAATTATATTTTTATTTATAAAATATTATTACTTTAAAATTGTCCATTTAAAAGGAAAATATTTATAGGGATGAAAGTGTAATATTTAAAAATATTGTTATTAAATTTATCATTATTTGTAAGGGAAATCAAAACACATGAGAAAACGGCGGTGAATTTTAGAAGGAAAGGAAGACTATAAATACCGTTTTAATTCCGTTTTTCTCTTCGTTCTAAACCCTAGAACCTCTCGTTCCCTTTCGTCCTCCTTTTTCAATCGTTGCGAGTCTATACCTAGCCGCCTCTGATCTTCATCTAGCATTCTTCAACCGTACCGGACGGAGTCGCATCTCAGTTCGGATCGGTTTGGGCACCAGAGTATCGACATCTTCCACCGTTTTCCCAAGTTTCTATGGACAAGAAGGAGAAGAAGATGAAGAACAAAGATCTTGTGGAAGCCCTACCTTCGGATGACGCTTTTGAGCAGAAGAGTGACGAGTTGGTTCTCTCGGATAATAAGAAGAAGAAGAAGAGTAAGAGTGATAAAGAAAGCAAGAAGCGGAAAGCGGTAGAAGTGGCTGACGACGGGGATAGGAGTGAGACGAGCTCGGAATTGGGCGAACCTGTGAATTCGAGGTTGAAAGACGGAAAGGAGAAGAAGAGCTCGAAGAAGTCAAAGGTGGTTGAGTCCGACGAAGACGATGTGGAGAAGGAAGTTGACGACCCGAATGCTGTTTCTAAGTTTCGGATTTCGGAGCCGCTGAGGGCGAGGTTGAAGGAGAAGGGTATTAGCTCCTTGTTTCCGATTCAGGCTATGACGTTCGACACCGTATATGACGGGTTTGATTTGGTTGGACGAGCCAGAACAGGACAGGTATAATTTGTTTGCTTGATTGTTTATTGTTCTTTTGGGACTGTTGATAGAAGTGTTAGGCTTTCCTCTCCAGTGTGAAACATAGACTTGTTTTGAAGCTTGTTTTTCATAAGTCAATTCTTTCTTGTAATTCTTTTTTCCACCTGAAGGGTAAATCTTGCATGTTATAGCTAGCTGGTAAGTTTTAGTAGTTTCAAGTCGTGCAAAATTCTGAGATTGGTTTCTATTTTTTTTTTTTTTTTTTTTATTTTAATTTTTACAATCTCAATAAGCATTTTACAACGATATTGTTCTCAATGAGCCTAAAAGGGCTTACTTTTGAGGTTAGATTAGAAATAGTTTGTTTTCATGGCAGGTTAAGTTTGCCATGTAATAAAGTCTGTTATGTATATTATCTTCATTTTTTTTGTGCAGGGTAAAACTTTAGCTTTTGTCTTGCCCATCTTGGAGTCTATAGTAAATGGGCCTTCTAAGTCATCGAAAGTGACTGGATATGGAAGGACTCCTAGTGTTATAGTACTCTTACCGACTAGGGAATTGGCTGACCAGGTATGGTTTGAAGATTTTTTAATTGACGTTTGTTAATCTTGATTTTAGTTGATTGAAAAGTTGTGGTTTGATTAGGTGTTTGAGGACTTCAAATTTTATGGGCATGCATTAGGCTTGGAGTCTTGCTGTTTATGTGGAGGAATGCTTTATGGTCCCCAAGAAAATAAACTGAGAAGAGGGGTTGACATAGTTGTTGGAACACCTGGTCGTGTAAAGGTGGAAATTTACAGCAAATTCTGGAAGGCTTTGTTAAATGATAATAACGTTTGCGTTTGTTTGCTGACATGTGCATTTTTCAATTTGTGTTGTAGGATCACATTAACAGAAATAATATTGATCTGCGGTCTCTGAAGTTTAGGGTTCTTGATGAAGCTGATGAAATGTTGAGGATGGGTTTTGTCGATGATGTTGAATTTATTCTAGGTATATTATTTAGAATCTTAACTATTTGTTCCACAGCGAGACTGAAATCTTTTTGGCTTCATTACTTGATATTGTGTCATTTATGTTTTACCTGTCGTTGGTTAACTGTTTTTTTGGTGGATTTTTAGGCAAGGTAGAGGATGTAAACAAAGTTCAAACACTTCTTTTCAGTGCCACTTTACCAAGCTGGGTGAAAGATGTCAGTATTCCAAACATAATTATAGTTACCAAGCTTCTTAGTCTTAAACATGCTGATAAATTGACTGAAAAATGTATTTTTCTTCAGCAATTGTTACTGATATTGTTTTTCTTTTTTAGATTGCTTCGAGGTTCCTTAAAGCGAACAAGAAAACTGTAGATCTTGTGGGCAATGAGAAAATGAAGGCCAGTAATGATGTTAGGCATATTGTTATTCCCTGCTCTGATTCAGAAAGGTCTCGCCTTATTCCAGATATCATTCGATGCTATAGCAGGTTAGTAGTTCAAATGGAAAGAAGTTAGTTATTGTTATTATTATTTTTCATCGGTGATAAATTATTGAATTGTTCTCTTTGTTTTTACTGTATGATGATATTTTACTCAGTGGGGGCCGGACTATTATATTTACGGAGACAAAGGAATCTGCATCAGAGCTTGCTGGTCTTCTTCCAGAAGCACGACCGTTACATGGAGATATACAGCAGTCTCAACGTTCGGTAATTTTATAATTATATTTTTATGTGGTTTTTCTAGGATTGATTGTGTAGTCTATCTATGATTGTTTTTTTTGGGTACTGTAATGATCTTTTAGTCTGTATATTTAATTTTATAATGGAACCATTCTTGGGTAGGATGGTTATTGGAAATTCACAATAGGCCCTCACGTGTAAACTTATTTAATATGTAACTTGTAACATTTAAATGTTCATTTTATTTCCTTCGTGTAATATTCTTGATTGTGAAGTATACAGATTATTGGAGCCTTGCATGTGTATATATTTTTCTAATATATATAATTAGCTGTTTAGTGGTCTTGATAGTGATGTACGTGTTGCAGGTTACTCTTTCTGGGTTCAGGTCAGGCAAGTTTCTGGTATTAGTGGCCACCAATGTGGCAGCACGTGGATTGGATATCAATGATGTTCAGCTAATTATCCAGGTTTGTGCTTGAGCCTGATATCTAACGTGCTATTTTTATTTTATTTGCTAATGTGTGCTTTTATTATTATAATTTTTTTTCTGAATGTCATGTTTATCTTTATTTACGAATCTGCCAGTGTGAAGCTCCAAAGGACATAGAAGCTTATATTCATCGGTCTGGAAGAACAGGAAGAGCTGGTATTTCTGAGTTCGGAAACTTTTCCCCATTGTGCATGCTTATAAATTTAAACTCTTCCTAAAAAGACTATTCTGTACTTTTTAGGGAATTCTGGAGTTGCCGTGACATTGTATGATCCAAGAAAGGCGGGAAGAATTGGAAGGATAGAAAGAGAATCTGGTGTGAAGTTTGAGCACTTGTCTGCTCCCCAACCTATTGATATAGCCAGATCTGCTGGAGCAAGTGCTGCGGAATCAGTAACTCAAGTCGCTGATAGGTATATTTGTTTAATGTTCTCTTAGTGGGTAATTTTCTTTTTGGCACTCCTAATTTTATTTAAATTGGAACAGTGTAATCCCACCTTTCAAGGCTGCCGCGGAAGAGTTAGTTAACAGCTCTAGTTTGTCGTCTGTTGAGCTACTTGCCAAGGCCCTTGCGAAGATCTCTGTGAGTTATCCTTCCTTTTTTTTATTTTTATTTTTTCCCTAAACTATGTAATCTTATAGGCTCTTGCTCGTTGGCGTCTCTTTTTCACCGACATTTCCCTAACTGCATTTTGGTTGATTGTATTTCTGCAGGGATATACAGAGATAAAGAGTAGATCACTTCTGACGTCAATGGAAAATCATGTCACTTTAATTCTCGAGGCTGGAAAGCCCATCTTTTCCCCATCGTGAGCTATTTTGATTTTAGTTGACCTATACTTTCTATTAATTTGGAACTTTTTTTTTGTCTTGCATGTAAAATAGCTTTGATTTCTGCCCCTGCTCTCCTTTTCTCCTACATTGTGACTGCTACACATCATATCATCATACTGATGAATTTTGCTTCTTAAATTGTCCAGATTTGCCTACAGTGTTTTAAGGAGGTTTTTGCCTGAGGAGAAGGTTGAGTCAGTCAAGGGTATGACACTGACGGCCGATGGATACAGCGCTGTATTCGATGTTCAAACGGAAGATTTGGATGCATTTCTCACCGGTAAATGTTTGATTCATTTTGCGTAGCTTTTTTCCAAAGTTGTGGTGGATGATAAATGAAACTTATTTGGGTCGTACGCCGTCAAAGCTGTTCCTTGCAATACAATTTACGGTTTTCTTTGCTTTTCTTATTCCCTCTGATTGCAGGTCAGGGCAATGCAGCCGGCGTGCGTCTAGAGGTCTTGAAAACACTGCCAAAATTGCAGGACAGAGAGCAATCAAGAGGTGGAAGATTTGGTGGCGGTGGTCGTGGAGGAGGATACGGCGGTAGTAGGTTTTCAGGAGGAAGAGGAGGAGGGGGTCGTGGAGGGTTTTCTGATAGAAGAAACAGTTTTTCGGGTGGAAGAGGTCGAAACTTCAGCGGCGGTGGCAGCAAATGGTAAGGAGGGTGGTGTGTGTTATATAGCATCAATCCTTAATAGAAACCACAGCCTGAATTAGGAGCCAGCATGCATTCATTGGAAATTTTGTAGAAAAAGGTGAGATGAGTATAATAGTGAGTGGTGTATCGCATGAGGCCAATCTCGGCGATTATAGTTTATTTGATGAAACTATCCTATTTTATTATTTCCTGTTTAGTCCTAATGGGGTTTTTCCCTTGCTCGCCCCTATTTGGTAGACCTATGATTTTGTGGCTTCGAGAGACATTGTTTTATACTGTGCGTACCCTGATTTGTATTATTCTATTACATTACTTCCATTGTTGTACGGACACGGTTTTTTCCAACTTTTTTGGGATCTTTCCTTCGAAATAAGGGTATGTTAGAGGGTTTTTAAAATGATTAAAATTTTCATGTCATTTTTTATGTTCTGATGGAATAGTGTATATTTTTTCCGTAGAAAAACTTGATTGAAAGCTGATAGATTATTATTCAAGCTTTACCCAACTCGCAAAAGGGTTGAAAGTGCTATTATTATTACAAATTTCATTTAACAAGATTGTTCCTAGTAGACTAGAATTGATTTTCACGATTGTACTTTGTGAGTATGAGATATCATCTGTTTTAAGTATTTAATTTTATAAGGGTGGGAATCAAAATGAACTAAAAAAAAGAAGCAAAAGCTTCAATTATTTCATGTTATGCAAATCTGACAAAATTGAATATCAATATTAAACAAATTCAACATGTTTCATCGTGGAAACCTAGCACATATGGCTAGGTAGGTCTCATAGCTTCGAGTTATCATGAGGTCGAGAGTTTCAGCCTCTCTCACCCCACAATATTTTTTTATTCTAACAATATAAAAAGTGAACTATCAAACCTAGAAAAAGATTTTTTTGTGTCGGTTTGGTCTCTGAATTTGAATCTCGTTATCCAGGGGTGGTGGCGCAGTTGGCTAGTGCGTAGGTCTCATAGCTCCGAGTTATCCTGAGGTCGAGAGTTCGAGCCTCTCTCACCCCACAATATTATTTTATTCTAACAATATACAAAGTGGACTATAAAACTTAGCAAAAGATATGTTTGTGTCGGTTTGGTCTCTGAATTTGAATCTCGTTATTGAGGGGTGGTGGCGCAGTTGGCTAGCGCGTAGGTCTCATAGCTTCGACTTATCCTGAGGTCGAGAGTTCGAGCCTCTCTCACCCCACAATATTATTTTATTCTAACAATATACAAAGTGAACTATAAAACCTAGCAAAAGATATGTTTGTGTCGGTTTGGTCTCTGAATTTGAATCTCGTTATCGAGGGGTGGTGGCGCAGTGGGCTAGCGCGTAGGTCTCATAGCTTCGAGCTATCCTGAGGTCGAGAGTTCGAGCCTCTCTCACCCCACCATATTATTTTATTCTAACAATATACAAAGTGAACTATAAAACCTAGCAAAAGATATGTTTGTGTCGGTTTGGTCTCTGAATTTGAATCTCGTTATCGAGGGGTGGTGGCGCAGTTGGCTAGCGCGTAGGTCTCATAGCTCCGAGTTATCCTGAGGTCGAGAGTTCGAGCCCTCTCTCACCCCACAATATTATTTTATTCTAACAATATACAAAGTGAACTATAAAACCTAGCAAAAGATATGTTTGTGTCGGTTTGGTCTCTGAATTTGAATCTCGTTATTGAGGGGTGGTGGCGCAGTTGGCTAGCGCGTAGGTCTCATAGCTTCGAGTTATCCTGAGGTCGAGAGTTCGAGCCTCTCTCACCCCACAATATTATTTTATTCTAACAATATACAAAGTGAACTATAAAACCTAGCAAAAGATATGTTTGTGTCGGTTTTGGTCTCTGAATTTGAATCTCGTTATTGAGGGGTGGTGGCGCAGTTGGCTAGCGCGTAGGTCTCATAGCTCCGAGTTATCCTGAGGTCGAGAGTTCGAGCCTCCCTCACCCCACAATATTATTTTATTCTAACAATATACAAAGTGAACTATAAAACCTAGCAAAAGATATGTTTGTGTCGGTTTGGTCTCTGAATTTGAATCCCGTTATTGAGGGGTGGTGGCGCAGTTGGCTAGCGCGTAGGTCTCATAGCTTCGAGTTATCCTGAGGTCGAGAGTTCGAGCCTCTCTCACCCCACAATATTATTTTATTCTAACAATATACAAAGTGAACTATAAAACCTAGCAAAAGATATGTTTGTGTCGGTTTGGTCTCTGAATTTGAATCTCGTTATTGAGGGGTGGTGGCGCAGTTGGCTAGCGCGTAGGTCTCATAGCTCCGAGTTATCCTGAGGTCGAGAGTTCGAGCCTCTCTCACCCCACAATATTATTTTATTCTAACAATATACAAAGTGAACTATAAAACCTAGCAAAAGATATGTTTGTGTCGGTTTGGTCTCTGAATTTGAATCTCGTTATTGAGGGGTGGTGGCGCAGTTGGCTAGCGCGTAGGTCTCATAGCTTCGAGTTATCCTGAGGTCGAGAGTTCGAGCCTCTCTCACCCCCCCAATATTATTTTATTCTAACAATATACAAAGTGAACTATAAAACCTAGCAAAAGATATGTTTGTGTCGGTTTCGTCTCTGAATTTGAATCTCGTTATTGAGGGGTGGTGGCGCAGTTGGCTAGCGCGTAGGTCTCATAGCTTCGAGTTATCCTGAGGTCGAGAGTTCGAGCCTCTCTCACCCCACAATATTATTTTATTCTAACAATATACAAAGTGAACTATAAAACCTAGCAAAAGATATGTTTTTGTGTCGGTTTCGTCTCTGAATTTGAATCTCGTTATTGAGGGGTGGTGGCGCAGTTGGCTAACGCGTAGGTCTCATAGCTTCGAGTTATCCTGAGCGAGAGTTCGAGCCCCTCTCACCCCACAATATTATTTTATTCTTACAATATACAAAGTGAACTATAAAACCTAGCAAAAGATATGTTTGTGTCGGTTTCGTCTCTGAATTTGAATCTCGTTATTGAGGGGTGGTGGCGCAGTTGGCTAGCGCGTAGGTCTCATAGCTTCGAGTTATCCTGAGGTCGAGAGTTCGAGCCCCTCTCACCCCACAATATTATTTTATTCTAACAATATACAAAGTGAACTATAAAACCTAGCAAAAGATATGTTTGTGTCGGTTTCGTCTCTGAATTTGAATCTCGTTATTGAGGGGTGGTGGCGCAGTTGGCTAGCGCGTAGGTCTCATAGCTTCGAGTTATCCTGAGGTCGAGAGTTCGAGCCTCTCTCACCCCACAATATTATTTTATTCTAACAATATTCAAAGTGAACTATAAAACCTAGCAAAAGATATGTTTGTGTCGGTTTCGTCTCTGAATTTGAATCTCGTTATTGAGGGGTGGTGGCGCAGTTGGCTAGCGCGTAGGTCTCATAGCTTCGAGTTATCCTGAGGTCGAGAGTTCGAGCCCCTCTCACCCCACAATATTATTTTATTCTTACAATATACAAAGTGAACTATAAAACCTAGCAAAAGATATGTTTGTGTCGGTTTCGTCTCTGAATTTGAATCTCGTTATTGAGGGGTGGTGGCGCAGTTGGCTAGCGCGTAGGTCTCATAGCTTCGAGTTATCCTGAGGTCGAGAGTTCGAGCCTCTCTCTCACCCCACAATATTATTTTATTCTAACAATATACAAAGTGAACTATAAAACCTAGCAAAAGATATGTTTGTGTCGGTTTCGTCTCTGAATTTGAATCTCGTTATTGAGGGGTGGTGGCGCAGTTGGCTAACGCGTAGGTCTCATAGCTTCGAGTTATCCTGAGGTCGAGAGTTCGAGCCCCTCTCACCCCACAATATTATTTTATTCTTACAATATACAAAGTGAACTATAAAACCTACAAAAGATATGTTTGTGTCGGTTTCGTCTCTGAATTTGAATCTCGTTATTGAGGGGTGGTGGCGCAGTTGGCTAGCGCGTAGGTCTCATAGCTTCGAGTTATCCTGAGGTCGAGAGTTCGAGCCCCTCTCACCCCACAATATTATTTTATTCTAACAATATACAAAGTGAACTATAAAACCTAGCAAAAGATATGTTTGTGTCGGTTTCGTCTCTGAATTTGAATCTCGTTATTGAGGGGTGGTGGCGCAGTTGGCTAGCGCGTAGGTCTCATAGCTTCGAGTTATCCTGAGGTCGAGAGTTCGAGCCTCTCTCACCCCACAATATTATTTTATTCTAACAATATTCAAAGTGAACTATAAAACCTAGCAAAAGATATGTTTGTGTCGGTTTCGTCTCTGAATTTGAATCTCGTTATTGAGGGGTGGTGGCGCAGTTGGCTAACGCGTAGGTCTCATAGCTTCGAGTTATCCTGAGGTCGAGAGTTCGAGCCCCTCTCACCCCACAATATTATTTTATTCTTACAATATACAAAGTGAACTATAAAACCTAGCAAAAGATATGTTTGTGTCGGTTTCGTCTCTGAATTTGAATCTCGTTATTGAGGGGTGGTGGCGCAGTTGGCTAGCGCGTAGGTCTCATAGCTTCGAGTTATCCTGAGGTCGAGAGTTCGAGCCTCTCTCACCCCACAATATTATTTTATTCTAACAATATACAAAGTGAACTATAAAACCTAGCAAAAGATATGTTTGTGTCGGTTTCGTCTCTGAATTTGAATCTCGTTATTGAGGGGTGGTGGCGCAGTTGGCTAGCGCGTAGGTCTCATAGCTTCGAGTTATCCTGAGGTCGAGAGTTCGAGCCTCTCTCACCCCACAATATTATTTTATTCTAACAATATACAAAGTGAACTATAAAACCTAGCAAAAGATATGTTTGTGTCGGTTTCGTCTCTGAATTTGAATCTCGTTATTGAGGGGTGGTGGCGCAGTTGGCTAACGCGTAGGTCTCATAGCTTCGAGTTATCCTGAGGTCGAGAGTTCGAGCCCCTCTCACCCCACAATATTATTTTATTCTTACAATATACAAAGTGAACTATAAAACCTAGCAAAAGATATGTTTGTGTCGGTTTCGTCTCTGAATTTGAATCTCGTTATTGAGGGGGTGGTGGCGCAGTTGGCTAGCGCGTAGGTCTCATAGCTTCGAGTTATCCTGAGGTCGAGAGTTCGAGCCTCTCTCACCCCACAATATTATTTTATTCTAACAATATACAAAGTGAACTATAAAACCTAGCAAAAGATATGTTTGTGTCGGTTTCGTCTCTGAATTTGAATCTCGTTATTGAGGGGTGGTGGCGCAGTTGGCTAGCGCGTAGGTCTCATAGCTTCGAGTTATCCTGAGGTCGAGAGTTCGAGCCTCTCTCACCCCACAATATTATTTTATTCTAACAATATACAAAGTGAACTATAAAACCTAGCAAAAGATATGTTTGTGTCGGTTTCGTCTCTGAATTTGAATCTCGTTATTGAGGGGTGGTGGCGCAGTTGGCTAACGCGTAGGTCTCATAGCTTCGAGTTATCCTGAGGTCGAGAGTTCGAGCCCCTCTCACCCCACAATATTATTTTATTCTTACAATATACAAAGTGAACTATAAAACCTAGCAAAAGATATGTTTGTGTCGGTTTCGTCTCTGAATTTGAATCTCGTTATTGAGGGGTGGTGGCGCAGTTGGCTAGCGCGTAGGTCTCATAGCTTCGAGTTATCCTGAGGTCGAGAGTTCGAGCCTCTCTCACCCCACAATATTATTTTATTCTAACAATATACAAAGTGAACTATAAAAAACCTAGCAAAAGATATGTTTGTGTCGGTTTCGTCTCTGAATTTGAATCTCGTTATTGAGGGGTGGTGGCGCAGTTGGCTAGCGCGTAGGTCTCATAGCTTCGAGTTATCCTGAGGTCGAGAGTTCGAGCCTCTCTCACCCCACAATATTATTTTATTCTAACAATATACAAAGTGAACTATAAAACCTAGCAAAAGATATGTTTGTGTCGGTTTCGTCTCTGAATTTGAATCTCGTTATTGAGGGGTGGTGGTGGCGCAGTTGGCTAGCGCGTAGGTCTCATAGCTTCGAGTTATCCTGAGGTCGAGAGTTCGAGCCTCTCTCACCCCACAATATTATTTTATTCTTACAATATACAAAGTGAACTATAAAACCTAGCAAAAGATATGTTTGTGTCGGTTTCGTCTCTGAATTTGAATCTCGTTATTGAGGGGTGGTGGCGCAGTTGGCTAGCGCGTAGGTCTCATAGCTTCGAGTTATTATGAGGTCGAGAGTCCGAGCCTCTCTCACCCCACAATATTTTTTTATTCTAACAATGTAAAAAGTTTCCTATAAAACCTAGCAAAAGATCTTTTTGTGTCGGTTTGGTCTCTGAATTTAAATCTTGTTATCGAGGCGTGGTGGTGTAGTTGGCTAGTGTGTAGCGCTATAGCTTTGAGTTATCTAAGGTTGAGAGTTCGAGCCTCTCTCACCCCTCAATATATTTTTATTCTAACAATATAAAAAGTTTCCTATAAAACCTAGCAAAAGATTTGTTTGTATCAGTATCTTTTTATCGAGGGGTGGTAGCGCAGTTAGCTAGCACGTGTCTCATAGCTTCGAGTTATCCTTAGGTAAAAAGTGTCCTATAAAACTTAGCAAAAGTTCTGTTTGGTCTCTGAATTTAAAACTTTTTTATTGAGGGGTGGAGGTGCATTTGGCTTGTAGGTAGGTCTCATAGTTTTGATTTATCCTGAGGTTGAGAGTTCGAGGCTGTCTCATCCCACGATATTTTTTTATTCTAAGAATACAAAAAACATCCTATAAACGCATGCAAATCACGGGGTGGTGGCGCAGTTGGCTAACGCGTAGGTCTTATAGCTTCAAGGCTTCATGTGTGACTTTATCTTAGTCTTTGGTAAGTTATAAACTCCCGAAGGTAAAGACGAGTCCTTTGATTTGCATGAGTGAGAGTGACTTGAGTAACCGATGCAATAAATCTAGCTGTTATGACGATTTCCCGAGATGAAAATCACTTCTTTTAATTTATGGTTGGATCATAAACTAATTGTTTAGTAGAAGATCGATACTTGAGATATAAAATACAATTTCAAGGAGTAAAATTGATTTTTGACCCAACTCTAATTACAAACAATAGATGCAGGAGATTAGTTTGTTTGAGGATTTGACCTGCAAGACAAGATCTCACGTGAGACGTGAGTGTGGTTTTGTGCCCAAAACCCCGCTTCTAATGCTAAAGCTTAAGTCAATACATAGTCTAAAGTTGTGTCAAACTGAGCTTACGACGTTTTTGCATGCCTCATTATTGGAGGTTTTAGTCCCTATATTTTGAGTCGTGCAATTAGTCAGCTAGACTTAAGAGAGGGGAGAGACATATGCCTCGACTCAGTTTGTAGCTCTTCGATTTCTAGTTTTCCTGTTTAGGTAGTCAATACCTCATCTCTATGTTCGGTTTGTGGGTCAGAACTAAGAGAGGGTTGAGACATGCCTCAGCTTCGTTTGTACCTCTTCGACTTCCAATTTTCCTCTTAAGGTGATGATCGGTGCTCCATCTCCATTTCGGTTTGTGGGCCAACTTATCCTAGGTTGACCCAAACCCGTGGTCCTTGAGGTTGTTTTACCCCTAACAAACGCGCACATACATATAAATGAAAATACACGAGTTTGAGCATGAGACTATAAATTATTTTTAGTCTTTCTTAGCCATGCATTCATATAGCCTCTAGATCTCTCTCATTAAATGTCGTTTTAGTTCACTCATGTGGCTCCTCTATTCGAGCGTCACATGCCAACTAACATCTACTTTAGTTCGTCTCCAAACTACATTGCACGAGGAGGGATTCCCTTATGATACCATCTGTAACACCGAAGGCCCAAGAATCATACCAGAATTTGAAATTGATATTGAGTACCTTGTAGCCTTAACACTCCCTTACACTTCATGCGATTTGGTCGTGCTAACCTACTCATTTGTAGATGCTACGAGAATGAAGATTGTTCGTGCAGACCAATACGAGAGTCATTTCCGTATTTTTTCCTCATTCATGTGCTTTTTATGAAAATAAGATACACCTTTCAATTCTTTTAACTTTTTCTTAGCCATCCTATCTTCAGGATCACTCTCATTCAAATCTAGTCTCGATTCATTCATATACCCCTCTTTTACTCGGATGTCACACTTATAATCGCATGACAAGTCACAACGACTTGGCATGCTATATACTATGCTATCATCACAACGAGCATCCAGCCGTGCTCAACCATATAAGAACACAATAATTTTAGAATAAGTTAAAATAAATCATATATATACAACATAAATAAGCCATGAAACACGCCAATACACAAGCAAACAAACTCGATAGATAGAATTATATTTATAAAACATTCTAAAACACACTTAAGCAATTGAGGTCAAAACTTTATTAAAAATCCCAAATAGTGCTCATAATGAATATTCTTACTCAAAAGAACCTTAAACCTTAATTCGAACACTCCAAGTCAGGTCTCAGCTACGAATAGAGAGTAAATGTTTTAATCGAATTTGAGCAGAATTTTACGATTGAAAACTTACCGACGCGAATTAAAAGTAAATAAATAAATAAAATGGTCACTAAACAAATCTTAATTTAAATTTTTTAAAATTGATTTACTATATAATAATAAAAAAAACTATATCATAAAAGAACATGGGGAATCATTTTTAAAGACAAACAACAAGACAAATTGCAGCAAATGTTCTTTGTATTCTACTATATCTCACAAACTTCCATATATTTTTTAAAATTATTATATAAAAAATATTAATAATAAATAGGAAGAATATGATATTAAGAGAAAATACATTTCACAAAAATACAACAAAAAGACAAAGTGAAAGCTACTCTGTCACACTATATCCTCAATGCATTATTCACTTTTATTTATTTTTTTATTTTCTTAAATGAATTATAAAATATCTTTGTCATTTTGTTTCCTTTATTTTTCATTTATAATTCTAAGTGAAAATTAATTTAATATTCTATTTTTCAAAATATTTAGTTTATTTGCATTATCTTAAAATGTCTTTATTTTAAAATTGGGATAAGATTCTAAAGAATTTTTTTAAAAGGAGAAAATAAATAAATTATTATGAATAAAATATAATATCGTTATCAAATGAGCTATAATTAAGTAATCAATAGGCTTCAAAGTATCAAAATAGATCGTTTTTTAAATTGTGATTAACAAGATATTATAATGTTTGTTTTGTTTTATTATTATTTTTATTTTGAAATTTATATTGAATTTGATATTTGGGTATGTCAATTATTTTTTTAAAATATATTTTTTACCATGAGACACATCATCTTCGATTAAAGTCATCTACGAACAAAATAGTCAACTAATTTAAGTGATTTATCTATATACTTAGTCAGAAAGCCCTTTGAATTAGAAAACTAGTAATCTTACGACCGGTTCAAATTTCGATCGATAAAGATTCTACTCAACATACAAGAATCTATGATCGTTTCGAGGGTATGAAAAACCTACTTTTAATATCTTTTCTCGAGTCACCTGTTATCTTATCTAATATCGTGAATCTCCGACGCCTATTATCTTATCTTCCTATTTATAAGCTACAACTCACTTGACGTTTTCAATTTTTTTATTCTAGAAAGTTAAGTTGGATTGAATTTTAACAAAATCGAAAATTCTATTCGGTTTGCTAGTTGACATTTTTTTAGTCGGGTCAACTTGACCAATCGGAAAATAAAGTTACAACCCAATTTAACTCTACTTTACTTTTTAAAAGATTAAGATTTTTTTAACATTAGATATTTGAACTTCATGAGATTTTAGTTATTATTGTAATATGTCTAAATAATTAAGAAACAACCTGACAACCCAACCCAAGTCAAATCGAAAATAGAGGGTTGGATTGGATTGAGTTGAGTCGAGTTGGTTGTGAACTCTATCAGGTTACTCGAGTCACCAACCCAAAACTTCACATTAGTCTCAAAGATTTTTACAACTCAACCCAACTCGTGTACGCCCTAATTGAGACAATAGTGAATCAAAATTATACAAATAGTAGAAGTCATGATAAATAACGAGCCCTTTTTTTAATCAACAAAAAGTTGTCCATGAACTCTCGGGATATTAATCATACGTTGAAAGGTATCGAGAAATTTTTTAGACCTATAACATAGTAATTTATCTAGAAATTACTCATTATATATTCATTGATACTTGTATTATTTGGTTAGTTATTATCTAAAAAAACCTTAAAAAACGACCAAACTGAAAACGACAAGAAAACATTAGGATTAAACCATAGACATATAAATGGTCAGATTTTAGCTATAAGAATTCACTAAGATCCAAAAATATATTTAAAAAATAATAATAATAATAAAACAAAAACAAAAACAAAAACAAAAACAAAAACAACTGGCTTTTCCCCCAACTTTTCCCTTGTCTTCCAATTGAAAGAAAAGGTAAAAGGATCTCTCCTCTCTCGAGTTTCCTCACCACATAACTCTTTTGAACACAGCAAGAGCCACTTAGCCTAAAGAACACGACGACGTCGACAACAACGACGATGTCGACGAGGAGGAGGTTTAAAATTGATGGAATTATTAGGTTTGTTGAAGCCAAGCTGAAAAAACATCAAGGGTTTTCATGTCAGCTCTGTAATGGTTGAGAGTGAAATGGTGGAGCATAGACCATGTAAAATCTGGATAGATTCGTGGGTTCTGAGTGTCCACCAGCTCCCTTGGTGGCCTTACCACTTTATCATTTCTTGGACACAAAAAGAATGCTAAAGATTTCCTTGTTGTCTCGTTGTTCACCACCGCTCTATGCAAGCAACTCTTGTATCTCCCATTTGATAGTGCCTTTTTTACCATCCAAAACAAACCCATCATTAGCCATATCATATTATAATTATAACTCCAAATTCATGTATTCGACATGTTTTAAACCCTAAACTACCCTTCCCGTGTCTCTTAACGATATATTGGTTCGTGGGTATCAAACAATACGTCTAAAACCCTAAACTACCATTCCCGTGTCTTTTAACCATATATAGCTTCATGGGTATCAAAGAATACGTCTATAACCCTAAACTACCCTTCCCGTGTCTTTTAACCATATATAGCTTCATGGGTATCAAAGAATACGTCTATAACCCTAAACTACCCTTCCCGCGTCTTTTAACCATATATAGCTTCATGGGTATCACGACTTACATCTTAATAGTTTCTTTATTCCTCATCCTACGAAAAAAAAATGTTAGGAATCACGACTCTCCACAATAGTATGATATTGTCTACTTTGAGCATAAACTCTCCTGGCTTTGTTTTGGACTTCCCCGAAGATGTATTCCTTACTTATAACTCATGATCAATTCCCTAAATTAGTCCACGTAGGACTCTTTCCCAATAATCTTCAACAAAAAATCCTTTAAAGTTTTTCTCGAAGATGTCAAACTTTTAATAGTGGTCGGTAACTTACCCGTAAAAAAGTTAAATTGATTCTTTTTTGGAGGTCAAAATATGAAAAGAAAGTATTTTTTAAAAGAAAAAGGTGAGGATTTTGATGGGTTTTGTTTGATTACCATGAAAGTGTCACCAATATTGATAACAAAAGCATCAAAGTTAGGGGCAATGAGACGCCATTGGTTGTCTACAAAAACTTGTAAGCCACCGACTTGGTCTTGGTGAAGAATGGTCAAAGACGTTGGGTCACAGTGAGGGCCAGTGCCTAAGGTCAGATGGGGCTTCCGGCACGGCGGATAGAAGTTCAGTCTCATTATTGAATCATTGTCTTTGAAGAAGTTCTTGAAGTAATCTCCTTCTACTCCAAGGCTCTTCCCCAACAGCTCCATTATCCCCAACGATAGCCCACTCATTGCTTCACAATACTCCTGGTATACCCTACTGTTCCACCCAATCAAACAATCAGCCAATAAGATCAAATTCAAGCTCTCGAACATATCGTTTGAACTAAAAAAAATCAAATTACGAGACCCATGTGAGATAGATGGTTAGACAGCTCAACTGGTTAAAACGTACTATACTGACCTAGACACTTCAAAATCATTCTAAACATGAACGATAACGTTTGAGCTAAAAAAGATCAAATTACGAAACCCACGTGCAATAGATGGTTAGACAACTCAATTGGTTAAGACGTACTGGCCCAGACACTTCAAAATCATTCTGAATATGAACGATATCATTTGAGCTAAAAAAAGATCAAATTACGAGACCCATGTGAGATAGATGGCTAGGCAGCTCAACTGGTTAAAACGTACTGACCCAGACACTTCAAAATTATTTTAAACATGAACAATCTCATTTGAGCTAAAAAAGATCAAATTACGAGACCCACGTGAGATAGATGGTTAGACACCTCAACTGGTTAAGACATACTGATCCAGACACTTCAACATCATTCTAAACATGAACGATAATTTTGACCATATCTTTTGAAATAAAAAAGGATCAAATTACAAGACCCACCCGAGGTAGATGGTTAGGTAGCTCAACTAGTTAAAATGTACTAATCCAGTCACTTTTAACTTTAACCATATCGTTTGAACTGAAAAAGGATCAAATTACGAGACCCACGTGAGACAGATGGTTAAGCAGCTCAACTCATTAAGACATATTGACTCAGACACTTTGAAATCATTCTAAAACATGAACGATAACTTCAACGATATCGTTCGAGCTAAAAAAGGAAAAGGAAGTACCCGAAGTCGACGAATTGGTCACCGAGCTTAGCGGAAAGGTAATCAAGAACAAGATTAGGGAGGGAATCATCAGCAGAGAATCGAAAGGAAAGAGTCTCCTTCCAAGGCAATTTGGAAGAGAATCGACCAGTGAAGCTGCTGGCATACCCACAGTGCTCACCAGCATGCCTCTGAGCCCTCTGTTTCTCACAAAGCGGCAATTCAAAGAACTCGTTCATGTACTTATGAGCTTCCGCTATCAACTTCGAGTCAACCCCATGATTCACCACAAGAAAAAACCCATGTTTTTCACATGCCTCGCCGACAAGTCGGATGGCCTCCCCCACCGAATCTTTGTCCCCGGACACAAATCCCGACAAGTCGATCAATGGGACTTCCAGCTCCGGGCACTGACCGGTCGGCTTATCCTCGTCCGGCCATATGAACTGCTTCGGAATCTTCTCTTCATGCCGGAGAACCGCCGCGTCGAACACAAGTGGAACGCCGTCGTTTCCCTCCTCCGCCATTGATGGGCTCTACATGCAAGGTTTAGGGGAAGAAATTACAAGACAAGGGCTTTATAATGTTGAATTTGCCAAATGGGTCTTCACCCAATTGGAAATTTTCAATTTTTTTTAAAATAATATTGACAGGAAAGCGATTCCCAATGGAAATTTGGCAGTTCATGGTGATGAAGGGAAATCTAATGTCCCCTCTCCCTCCATATCAATTCAAAATGTTCATTTTTTTTTTGTACCTTTTGATTTATTATGTCGTATTGTTATTATTGAATAAAGATAACTATTTTTATGTGTATTCATTAGATCCTCTACTACACCTCGTCAATCAAACCTTAACTCCACCTACAAACGCTAAGCAACGACCAATTCCACTACTAGTAGATATTGTCCTCTTTGACTCGTTACGTAACGTTGTTAGCCTCACGATTTCAAAACGCATCTATTATGGAAAAGTTTCTATACCCTTGTAAGAAATGTTTTCTTTTCTTCTCCAACTAATGTGGGATCTCATAGTCTCTACTCTTTAGGGGCCTAACGTCCTTGCTGGTATATTGCCTAGTGTCTGACTCTGATATCATTAGTAACAACTCAAACACACTGTTAACGGATATTGTCCGTTTTGACTTGTTATGTATCGTCATCGGCCTCATAGTTTTAAAACGTGTCTGCTAGAAAGAGATTTTCACACATTTATAAGAAATGCGACTCCAACAGCTTACTATTGGTATTTACTTGAATTTTTAGATTCTAACTCCTATCACTTGTTATTCGTTTTTTATACAACAACATGGTATACAACTTCGAATATTTTCCCTAAAAAAAAAAAAACATATGTTTCACCATAACTACGTTATGAGTGAATATAGCTAACTTGATTGAGTTCGAAAATTGTAAAATCACATAATGAGTGAATATAGCTAACTCGATTGAGTTTGAAAATTGTAAAGGCTTGTGAAGTCTATAGACAGGTAAATAAGTCGAGACCAAGCATAATGGATGGTGGGTAAGATGCCAAGGTTGGGTTCGTTCATAAAGATTGAGCCAAGGCAATGTAGGGCACGACCAACTTCCCGAGATATTGATCGAAGGCCAAATAGCCGACCACGAGAGGGTCAAGGCCTTACATGGCAACCCTATGAAGGGACAACCAAGGCCTTTCCAGTTTAGGCATGTGAACTATTCGCTTAGATAGGTAAGTCAAAGACGAAACGTTCGTGTTTTCAGAGAATTAGATGAAACACTATTACTAAGGTTTCAAAAAAAGTTAACCATGTCGTATAATAATTAGAAAAACCAAAGTGTTGGATAATTGAAAGCTTGGTTAATACATGAACACTATTTTCTAAAAATAGAAAGACAAACAAAAAGGAGGGTTTTAATAAATCAACTTACTTTCTAAATATAGAAAATTAATACCAAAAGGGCCATCCAACCATATGCCTAAACAACTTATGTTGTCAGTCCACTTGTGACCAAATGTATTACAATTTGAACTCTTTCTCCAACAATTATGACTAATCACTCTCATGGAGATCGAGCTAAAAAGGAATCTAAGAGAGGAAAACTCGAAATTTTTGCTCGTTTCTTAGAAACTTACTCGAAGAATTACACGTTTTTCTCCCCTAATTCTCTATTGATTCTATATCTTTATTTATAAAAACATGGCATAATGTCAGTTTGATGTGTTATGATTTGTCAACTTGAGCATAGTACAACTGATTTAAGTATATATCTTTAATCGAAATATTAGAGATTGAAATTCTCCAACTCCATGTACGATTGAACTCAAATAAAGAAAAACTACTGAGAGATGCTCACCGTTAGAGGTGTTCACATGACAGGAGAAACTTGACCAACTTGGATTATCCAATTCAAACCATAAAAGTTGAGTTAGGTTAGATTTTTTTTTTTTTTCGATTTATGTTGGGTTGATTTTTTGAAAAACTTAAAAATTCAGGTTGATTCGTAGGTTGACATTTTTTTGGTCGAGTCAACCTAACCAGTCCAAAAATAGAATTACAACTCAACTTTACCCCACCCTACTTCTAAGATTATTATGAAAATAAAAAAATATTTGACGTTACCGATGTATATGATACATTGTGACTTGTGAATGTTTGATATTTGAGTTTTATGAGATTTTAGTTATTAATGTAACATGTATGGTGAATAATTAGGATTTTTCAAAATATTCTTTTTAAAGAAAGAACAACCCGACAACCCAACCCTACCCGATACTAGAGGGTTGGTTAGGGTCGTAAACTCTATTCGGGTTGTTTGGGTAACTAGCCTAACCAACTCGAAATTTCAGATTGATCTAAAAGATTTTTCCAACTCAACCCACCGAACCCTACAAAAAAATAGAGGGTTGGATTGGTCGTGAACTCTATTCGGGTTGCTCGGGTTACTAACCCAACCAACTCGAAATTTCAGATTGATCCAAAAGATTTTTCCAACTCAACCCTCCCAACCCTACCAAAAAATAGAAGGTTGGATTGGGTCGTGAACTCTATTCGGGTTGCTTGGGTTACTAACCCAACAAACTCGAAATTTCAGATTGATCCAAAAGATTTTTCCAACTCAACCCACCCAACCCTACAAAAAAAATAGAGGGTTGGATTGGGTCGTGAACTCTATCCGAGTTGTTCGGGTTACTAACCCAACCAACTCGAAATTTCATATTGATCCAAAAGGTTTTTCCAACTCAACCCGTATACACTCTTATCCACTGTTCATTTGTTGAACTCTTTTAGCTCATTTGTGAAGCTCGGAATCTCTTTTAAGATTGTGATGTCGACCTAATCATGAAAGATTGAACTTTTATTATCTTTCTCGATCTACTTAAAAGAAAGGTAAAAAAAAAAAAAAAACATAGAAAAAGACAAACAAATATATATGTTTGAAATGAATGAGATCTTTCCTAAGGGAAGAAAATCTGCAGAAGCTTTTGAATGCGTTTGAACGATATCAAAAACGATAATGAAAGCAAGGTACTGTCTATAGTGAACGTTGTCGGTTCTCCCATTCTCCAACTACAAACCCTCAATAAACAACGCCAATCCATCCTACGTTGTCTGTATGAACATCATTAAAAACAACAAAACTTTAGCTTACCAAAAACATGTACTACGTCTGTCCCTCAATCCTTTCAACTTCTATCATATATTATCTCACAAAATATCTATACCCAATAGGAAGCTGTTTGAATCTTTAGGTGAATAATAATCGTACAAGATCATTGTTTTTTAATTTCTTCGATCTTGATGAAATCGTCAAAAGTTGACAAGATTTTTCTACTCAACAACCGTGGTAAAATGATATTTTCATGAAACGTTCTCTCGTGAACTGGTTTTTACACTCTATTCTTCTTATAAGTAGATGACACAACGTCTTTATTGGCTCGAGGCTTTAAAGTGGATATCATACTACCGGGTTATGTTATTTTGTGAAATAGAAAAACATAGGTTAGTGATCTCCCTTTCACAAAACGTCCTCACGTGAACTGGTCATTACACTTTATTGTTCTTATAAGTAAACGATACAACATATTTATTGGCTTGAGATTTAGAGCGTATATCATATCACCGAATTATATTATATGTCAATTATTTCCCTTTCACAAAACGTCCTTACGTGAATTGGTTCTTACACTTTATTCTTCTTATAAGTATATGACACAACGTCTTTATTGGCTCGAGGTTTTAAAGTGGATATCATACTATTGAGTTATGTTATTTTGTAAAATAGCAAAAATAGGTTAATGATTTCCCTTTCACGAAACGTCCTCACGTGAACTGGTCGTTACACTTTATTCTTCTTATAAGTAAACGATACAACATATTTATTAGCTCGAGTTTTAGAGCGTATATCATATCACCGAGTTATATTATATGTCAATTATGTCCCTTTCACAAAACGTCCTCACGTGAACTGGTTTTTACACTTTATTCTTCTTATAAGTAGATGACGCAACATCCTTATTAGCTCGAGACAGGAATTAGAGTGGATATCATATCATCGAGTTATATGATTACGCGAAAAGAAAGAGAAAGGTGATGACCCACCAATTAGAATAGGGAACAGGAACAGGAAGACAAAAGAAAAGATACAAAATCTTGAATTGAAGGCCTAAAAAATGAGGAATCTTCATATGATTAGAGCTTTAAAGCATGATTTGATTGAATTAAACACTCTTAAGTCTTAACTTAGTGGGTTTTCAAATCATGGAGTGATTCAAATCAGAAATGATATGGCAGAGTACATAACATATGATATGGTTGGATGAAATAAAATCCACAGAATTGGACAAAGAAAACATGTTTTTTTCTTAAAAAAAAACAACAAAATCTCTATGAATCCACATTATTTCTTCGTAGTGTTATCATTAATGTATCTGCAGCTTCATTTTTAGCCATTCAATTATGCAATTTTTTTCATCACCTTTTGGTTACCCACCTGTCTCTATGCCTTTTCATTTCATTGTAGTTTTTTTATTATGTTTTTATATGGCTTCATACTACCAAGCTAAACACTAGGCGGTGTGCCAGCGGGACGCTGGCCTCCAAGGAGGTGGATTGTGAGATCCTACATTGGTTGGACAGGGAACGAAACATTCCTGGTAAGGGTGTGGGAAACTCTTCCTAGTAGTCATGTTTTAAAACTGTGAGGTTAACTATGATATGTAATAGGTCAAGACAGATAATATCTGCTAGCAGTGAGAGTTTGAGTTGTTTATATATATATACCAAATATCTTAAATAATTATACCTACAATCGAAATAAACATACTAAAATATATCGTGTGTATGAAATAAATATACCCGCAATCAAAATAATATATCGTTCATTGAATCCAATTAATTCGGGTATAAATTTTGTCTAAATTTTGAAAAAAAAAAAAAAAAAAAAAAAACAAGATTTGTTAATCTTTAGAAATAATTAAGCTTGAGCTCAGCCGCTATCGTCTGCTTAAGAAACATTGATGTTTATCAGTTGAATGTGTCTGTCGATGATTCGTAAGTAGCTGACCTAATTTTGAACTGAAAATGTATGGAACTTTCCACAACATTTCATTCGGTTGGTGTCCTACGATGATTAATCGTTTTCTTATTACTTGCTAATAACACCTACATGTGTCGATTTCTTAGCATGAATCGGATTTAGAGTCGGTTTGAAATGAATTTCTGAACTCTTAAAGATATAGTGCACCTCCTTTTTCGGTGACTCAATCATAAGAACTTCGTAGTTAAACGTGCTTTACTTGGAGTAATCCTATGTTGGGTGACCTTCTGCATGTGAGTGAGTACAAAACATGCTGGAATGACTCATATGAGTATGTGAAGATAGTTTTCACTCTTTCGAAGTGAGTAGGTAACGTGACTATATTGCAAAGGAATGTCGGGGCCATCAGATACCGAATCCAGATTCCAAATCTTGATCTAAATTCTGGACATGAGTCATTAAAAAAATGCGTTAGAATTATCTTTTCGAGCTCTACGCTTCGAACACTAAAAAACATAGAGTCCAACACAAGTATAAATTCAACTTTGACAGTATGTTTTTCAAGATCAACGGTAAAGGGTAACTAAGAATTTGTTAGATGGCTTGTTTAACGGAAAATTAAAGATATATAATGTAAAATAAGGAAAGCACTGAAAATCAACAAAGATGGATAATCACAGAAGTGATATCGAACGAATATGAACTATTTCTTAGGCTTGTTTATGTTAGTTTTATGGTTTTTTTTAGCCATTTCTTCTTATTTCATTCTCTTGAGTCTGTCTTTTTTTTTTTTTTTTTTTTTTTTGCAAGACAAAACCAACGACGATCACAAGACAAAACTAATTGTGGAGGTCTGTAATTCCTAACAGGTACTATGCTAGAGGATAGTCGAACATATATTGTAGTAGTTGCCATAGGTGAGCGGGGCTAGCATAATGTTGTTATTATCATTTTGTTTCTTCCACCACCTCAGTTCTTTTATCATTTTTATCTTGAAAGCTTTTAGAATGTTTTCATACTCTTTAGAGTTTGTTTTCGTAGCATGAAATAATTTTCCTATAAAGCTCTCAATGCTATGAACATTTCATGAAGTCTTGAGAGTATGCATTGAAATTGCTTTATTTGTTTGCCAACTCGTTAATAAGTTCTCTAGCTAAATGAGGCTCCCATTTGTAACAACAAGTCCACCATTAGTATATATTGTCCGCTCTGACTCATTACGTATCGCCTTTTAAAATGCGTCTAATAAGAAGAGGTTTCCACAACCTTATAAGGGGGGCCCAACGTTCCCGTTGGCACACCGTTCGGTGACTATCTCTGATATCATTTGTAACAGTCCAAAACCACCACTAATAGATATTGTCTGCTTTAATCCGTTACGTATCGCCGTCAGCCTCACGGTTTTTAAAATGCGCCTGTTAAGGACAGATTTTCACACCTTTATAAGGAATGCTTCGTTTCCCTCTCTAACCGATGTGAGATCTCACAACACGGCTCATCAGCTAACTTATTTTTCATTCATTCCATGATGTTATTATCTTACTCATGTGAACTTCTAAGCTCTATTTTTCTATTGAACCATTGGTTTTATTTCCATTGCTTTCGAATCATTGGTTTCATTCATTCACAATAAGTGTTATAACACATAATTTTCTTTCCAATCCGATTTGAATAATCATACTCCCAGGAAAAGCTCGAACGACCTTCAACAAAAGGGTACCTATACCCGAAACCGACACAGGTGGGTAGGTAGAGAATACCTAGGGGACGTGAGACAATTTTCTCTAAGGAACTCGGCAAAATAGCCCTGTAACTTCGAGAGTAGGGGTGTCTCCTCTCTTTCGAGTTCTATACTTAAAACATAAAAATAATTGATAAATTAAAAGTGGGTTATAATAAAAATATATAGATTGACAAGTATAGGCGAAGAAAGAGAATGGCACGTTGAAAACAGGCAATACTTCAATATCTTTCATCATCCAACAAAAGATGGCCTTGCTTATTGGTTGCTCCATCATTTTTTCTTATGTGAAAGACTTTGTAAAGAAATGGGCAAACATACTGACCACCACTTTTCTCTTCAATAGCATAAATGGCCACCCATTTGTTGAGTGACTTGTCTAGTAATAACATCATTCACTCAATTATTCAATTTTGCTAATTTTATAAAAAATAAATTACTAAATTGTTGTAAATAATCAAAATAGTTTAATACGCTAGATTTTAGTATCATACCTTTTTTTATGCTTCGAAACTGGTTAGGAATGAGCGCCATGAGACCGATTCAAGTATAACCACACTTTCAAACTTATGGTGATTTATGTACCGTTGTAATCCCTAATAATACCTGCAATGGTTCAACAACAAAATGTGTGGGGGACAAAAGTTTTTGGTCAATTTCTTCCTCGTTAAACTACACTTTAATCCCTGATCTTTGAAATTTGTGCCTATTTCATCAATAAACTTTATAAAGTGTCAAATAAATTCATAAACTTTCAATTTTGTGTTTAGTAGGCTCTTGAATATTAAAAGTTTCTAAATTTGTGTCCAATAAATCGCTGACACAATCAAAATGGAATAGATCATAATCAGTCATTATACGAACCTTTTGAAAGATATAGTTTGAGGCAAATGGAGGAGGCTTGACAGGGTAATGTAATGGAAAAATGTGTGTTGGAGCACTTAGATCAAATCCAATAACTTCTTTGTTGCCTAAGATTGGCAGAAGTAAAAAGAGTTTCTATTTTGTTCCATCAGTTATATGTCCCTTCAAATGTCAATAAAATGGTCTAATGGCGCACTTACCACATCGTGGCCACACTACATTTACCATTTACATCACATCGCATTTGAAGACTTTGTGATTCTCTATGTGCAATTCAATTTCCCCTGCGTGAACAAACATCTTACAAATTTCAAAATGTACCTTTATTCATCTAAAAAACTCATTCTTCGCTATTTGATCGAGAGTTCTTTCAAAGTATGTGGCTTTAAAAACCTACATTGAGGTAAACAATTTAGTAAAAAGTTGCTTTACTGATACATCGTCCTAATGTCTAGTTCTACAATCATACAAGTGATTACACATCATTCCTTAAGCACTAGAGTCAAAAGTGTTCAAAACCACAAATCTCCACAATGGTATGATATTGTTCACTTTGAGCATAAGCTCTCATAGTTTTGCTTTTAGTTTCCCCAAAAGGCCTCATACCAATGAAGATAGTATTCCTTACTTATAAACTCATGATCATTCCCTTAAAAGCCAACGTGAGACTCCCTCCCAACAATCCTCAACAAAAAGTAATCTACAAGTACTTACTCACCAAGTAGTTTTGATTATTCCCCATAGCACATACAAAATGCTTTATGAGTCCAGGCAAAAGAGTATATTAGGCCATGCCAAAAGCACCTATAGAACATATTCTTGATCGGTAATAATAGCATTTCATAAATAGGTCAGGCAGAAACATAGTGGAATAACATGTACTCCAACAACATAGAATAATTCTCAAAGAAAGGCAACAAAGAATTTCAGGGTAAGTAACATTTAGAAGTTTAAAGAGATATTCTGAGTGATATATCGTATATAATTTGGCAGACAAAATATATCCATCCAGCATTTGTTTAAAAAGTAAAATAAAAGAAATACGAGAAAAAAGTTAAATCAATTCTTGGTCACAAGAAGACAGGGAACATGTGGTGGGGGAAGCAAGAGATGGAAGACACATCAAGGTCCATCTATGAAGGCAACTAACATGATGGAGTTGTCACACACAATATCATGCAGATCAAAACCCGTACAAAGAGTTCCCTCTAAAAGGAAAAATCCCATGAAAAACTGATTGACCAACGAAGTTGGATGTTAGCTTAGCATTTCAAATTAGTGACAAAATTAGGACAAGAACAGTTGAATTCCTTTTACTATCCACTACAGGATTGCTCTTTAACTTTGTATGCTTTCCTTTCCAATCAAATGTTGGGTGGGTCTGCCATACAAATATGTATATTGATTATCTAACAAATGGGGGGCAGAGACAATCCAATTTTTGATACTGTTTTTTTCCACATAGGGCCAAAGTTGATTGTTATCACATCAAAAGGATGGTCCCTTAGCTTAGTTTCAACTTAAATAATGCATCATGTCTGGTGAAAATGGAGTATCCTACACAAGTATGCTCAAAATGTTGCCATTGTTCTTCAGTACCAAACCACACTAAGTTCAACAGAAACAAATGGGTCCCAAAACTCTCATCATCTTTGGTGCCACTGCTTTCTAGGGTAAGGCTTTCCCTATGAACACACATAGTCAACCTAGTAATCAATCTTCATTTAACAAAATAAAAAATAATTAAGGAGAATTTATATTCTCATCATGTATCCTTTTCCAAAATGTGACAACACAACTATGTAATTATCTCAAATTACTTACTCGCCACTGATTACTTGAGTTGGGATCTATAGGGTTAATTTGACATTCATGTTTACATCATCAGCAATAAAACCAAGAATCAACATTTTGGAGTCCAGCATTATGAGAGATCTAGTACTTAATTACAATACAAACCATCCTTTGGCCATAGCTTTCACGTTCCAGCTCTATAATTTACTTTGATTTGTAGAGATACATGAGAGTTCCCTAGGGCCACGTCTAGAACAGATATCATTTTGGAGTTCTACCTATAAGTGTGGGTCCGAAATTATGGATTCCTTCCATTTGATGGTTCTCATAATGTGTAGAAACAATCTTAAGCTCAACACTAATTGAAGACAATTAAAATGATGTCTTGCAGTTCATAAGTTAGGCCAAAACCACTTTCAAGGTAGGAGTATCATTGCTGCCAAATAGAAAAGTTCGCAATATCAAACAGCTGGAAGAAACAAGCAAAAGAGCTGATCTAAATAAATGCATGGATTAATTTTCAGTTTTTCATGTCTTATGGTACAATATCCCGTCACCGTTAATGTAGGCAGAGGACAAGTGATGTTTTTTTAATGACAAGAACTTGCTCTTCGTTGTGTTCTCAAGCAATGGTTTTGTTTTAACTTTTAGAGTGAATATAGGAGAGGTCTTAGATTATTCCACCAACCTAAATGATATGGACGTGATGCAAATTGATCTACGAGTTCATAACCTCGTTAATTGTTGGTTTAGACCAACCAACCAAAGGCCTATTCTAATCCTTCTAAATTGTCAGTAGTAATGAAGGCAGTCCATGTGAAGAGTACAGGCACATCATGTGGTTCAGTTACAAGGTTTGGTAGGTGACAGTTCACTAAAGAAACTACCAAGTTAAAAACAGTCCTATTTTCATAGGAAATGTGGAAAATTTTTTATTGAAGACATCTACAACTCAGTCAGAGATTGTGAAAATTGAAAATATTATTTATTTCAAATGTTGATGTTCTGTCAAATTTTACATGAGTAAGCTACTTATTCTGCAGAGATAAATTGACTAAAATCGACCAAAATTTAAATATAAGCAAGCATGGCCCTAGGCAGGGCAAGGGATGGAAGAGCCGACCTCCATCTAGTGGAGCCTGAGCCAGTCTATAGATTATGAGCTTGTTCTCTTAGGTGATGACTGTAGGTTTCTCCCTCCCAGTGAACTCCTCCAGCTTGGACAAAGATAATGCCAAATCTACACCATGACGAAAAGGAAGAAAATAAATAAATAATTTAAAAAGGTTATTGCTTGATGGGGCATTAAACAAACCTATTAATGGTTTTAGAGATGTTTGGGCATCCACATCATGTTTAGAAACGTCCGGTTCAAACTGCTCAATGTATATTCTTACAGTAGCCCCTGCTGAACCAGTTCCCTGTAAAACGTGAAACTTAAAATGGTCATTTTTTAAGAAACTTTTATAAGAATTCTCAACAACGGATCACAATGTCCTACGATAGGAAAGAATAGAAAAAAGAGGAAAACAAGAACATACAGATAAACGGTATATTATCCTTGATCCATCTGAAAAAACAAAACGAACCCCTTGTTTTGATGCCACACTTCCATCAACCTGAACATACTCGACATTGAATGGATAAATTTGGAGCAGTGAAAGCAAGGGCTAAGACTAGAAAATACAGTAAATTTTCATATGACAAAACTTACAGGGTCAGTATACGAAAAGTCATCTGCAAATTGGAGGACATAACTTCCTGCAAGAGTGTTGGCAAAATCAATCATTGCAATGAGAACATGACAAATGACAGTTTCTAAGATGTTTTCAATAAACCTAGGGAAGTTTTAAACTCGCAACTTTTGTCTATTTGATCCTGGGAGAAAATGTGTGTCAAATTAGGACATTCTTGTAAATAGAAAATCATTAAAAAAAACTAGTACAACTCTACTTTGATGCTTGTTGACTTGGAGAATCAACTATCCGAAAATCAATAACTAGCTATTTTCCTATTTTGGGATAACTTGGTCACTTAAAAAGAAGTAAAACACAAATCGTAATAGCAAGAAGTATTGCAGAAGATAAATACAGAGCTCTTACATTATTAATCTGTAACTGAATGTCGATTCAGAAACTTTTAACAGAACTGAAAATTTGGTACTCAGAATAAAGCAAAAATGTTTTGTGACAGTTAACCTGCCATTTGTATTGCAAAGAATCCTATGCATTATGATAGAAAAAAGTATACAGATTGATCGTCAGTTCACCTTTGAGAAGATCAATAGTAATATAGTGAAATTAACCTATGTTTCGCCTCGTTATCAAATTGTTGACAGTCTCACGGAGCATTGCCAAGGACAATTTTTTAAGGAATTTAAATTCAAGCTTGGCTTGTATTCTATATACAACTCGGCTAGGAGGGAAGTGTAGATTTATTACTTTTTTGTGAAATAATTTAATCTTTATTAATCGTACATTTATTTAGCAAGTTTACTTTTCTGTATTTTTCTTTGAAATATATTGGCTTTTAATTTGGTGTTGAGGGAATATAACTTGAATAGTTCTCCCAAAACATCAAATAAATATGTTCCTAAAAGTTTAAGGACCAAACTTATAAATAACCATAAACTTACCATACTTGTCACCAGACTTGCTTTTACTGATGAGATCTCCAAGGTGACTCATCATCTTACTAGCACCTTCAGACTCACATTCCTGAACAAACATATTCAAAGATAAGGAATGAAACAGAAAAAAACTGGCTAATTACAGTAACACAATCAGAACACCAACTCATGTTAATCTTACTTCATAGTCATATCTTGAAAAGAAGTTCCTTCCATAAACAGCCCAATGTTCCTTCACAACATCTGACACAGAGATCAACTTCTCCCCAACTTTCTTGTCTTTGTTGCGGAATGCAATTATAGAAAGCCAAGCCAGCACAGCCCTATCACGAGAAAGTCTTGAATCATTTCATGTTGTAACTAGCATGGGTATAAAATGATACCATCTTACTAGAAAATTTACTATTTTGAAGTCCCACTGTAAAATGGTATGAACACAAGCAAAACCAAAAAGTAGAAAAAGAAACGAACTAGATGGTGGTTTTTTCCAATTATCTAACTGCTAACTAATATGTACTGCTCGAGGATATAATATCAGTATTTGAACAAATCTACTACTAAAACAATCAAGGGCTCTGATAATTTCTGTTAGTAGATAATATATATCCTGTCCAGAAAAATATAGAATTAATTCGTTCTTCTATATGAGATTATTGACATATATTCCTGGTATTTCCTTGTATATTTCCTGCTTACATCAATTCTTTTTGGTTCTCCTCCACCAAAAGGAGCACCTGACACAAACATAGCTTTGTTTTAGAGTGAATGTAGACTGTTACCATATGCCATCCTTCTCACGGATATGATCGGAACCTGTTCCGAAACTCTCCTCCCCGCATATTGACAATTTCCCAGCATCCATAAGGTTACCAAAGAATTTCCAGCCAGTAGGAACCTCGAAAAATGGCAGATTGAGCTTTTCAGCTACACGATCAAGTGCTCCACTTGTTGGCATCGAACGAGCTAGCCCCTACAAATGAGGAAGGTTATTATACCTTTTTACCTTTTTTAAAAGTAAACTCAAAACTCATCCAGGAATACTTGAAGTGTATTTTGCAAAAACCTTTTTAAAAGTCCCCCACCATTGAAGTTCTTGAGAAATGAAGTATGAGCATTCCATACCTTAGGACCATTCTTGAAATATGGAATCGCCTCCTGTGCATAAGCTGCAATAATTGCAACAGAATCTGAAGGAGTAACAAAAAAACCCCTACCCAATATCATGTTTCTATCACCATCTCCTGCAAAAGGATGAAAAAATAAATTATAATAATCTTTTATTGCATTTGTAAGCTAAGTATCCACTATAGCATTAATTAGCAAGTGTTATCGGGGAGAATGTGCAAGCCCATCATAAAAATATTATTAAGAGGTTTACAAATGAAAGGAACATAACCAATGGACACACAAAATAAAGTTTAAAAATATCTTCACATTTGTAAACTGGATTTGTGTTCTCGATTTCCGGGTGTGAGAATATTGACAAAGAATTGATTGAAGCATCACCATGGGCTCACAATTGAATGCCTTTGGCTAATTTGATATGATTAAGAGATAAACAAATGGCTTAAAACTAGTACAGCACAAAAAGGGGAAAAAAATAGTCCAACATTTTATGAATTGGACATAGATTTTCATGAGATTTGGTTAAAATGTTGTCAACTGAGATTTGGTTAAAATGTTGTCAACATACTAACCCAAACGACTTCCAGAGTGTAGATGACTACTTGGGATATGGTAACCTTAGTTACTTGAATCTAAGAACCCTCGTAAACGCTTTGAATATGTAGACCCCTAGTTCACAAATGCTAAAACCAAAATCAAGTTGATTTCATTCCAAATGATTGCAACTCTTGTGGATGTGATCTAACAACTTTAATGAAGAATAAGACCTTTAGATCTAAATATCCAAGAACCTCAAAACGATAAGAAATCATCACAAGGGAAAGTAAGATTTGGATTACCTTATTGAATATCATCTCAAAGCAAGAACACTTGTTTAAAATTTGAATCACTTCACCAGCAAGATTGATCAAATCAAGCTCGAATGATTCTAAGCATGCAACCTAAACTACATAGAATTGCAAATAAACTTAACTTTGGGCTAAAAGAAAGCACAATTGCTCTTTTTGCTACATTTTTCAAGTCTCCTATACAATGACAACATACATGGCTTTATATAGCCTAAAAAAAACTTTTGACCTTCCATGAGGCATTTCAAGAGTTATAACTTTCATACTTTGACCATAATTAGCTATTATGTAAATATAACCTTAAAGTAAATAAAAAATCTTAAAATACATTAATGAAATACCATAACTTACTTTGAATTATGATCCACCCAAAATTTGTAACCATTTAAGAATAAATGAAACTTATCTTCCTTGAAGTTCATACTATATGATTGAGATGTCATGGTTCATATCAACTTATTTAAAGGTAATACGTTTTGCATACCTCATACCTCTTTGTGTGGTTCAATCAAGGACTCAATCCATCCATTATTCATCTAAGAAGCCATTTTTTAGTTCTATAGACAAGTTTTCTAACCTTCAACAGTATTCGAATCATCAAAAGCATCATCCTCTTCATCATCTGCGCTTACCTTTGTCACAACCATTGCAAGGTTAGGTAACATGAATCATTGTCTTCTTTCATCCTCTAACAAATGGGTCACAAACTCTAGTTATATCATTCATGTGACAGGTAATCCTAATTTATTTTTCACTCTTTGTCGTCTACATCTCTTGTTAATGAAACTTTAGAAGATGGATCTAAAATCTTCTGTTCTTGGATCTGGCATAAAATATCTAACTCCATCTCTTTCTTTATCGTCTATTCTACATTTACTTGAACTTTTATTTTATTTGATCTATGTTAGTAAACTCACTCCTTATCTTACTTTTCGTGTTTCATTGTATTTTAGTTATTACTTAGATGAATAGTGAAGGACATGTTTGATCATCAAGAACAAAAAGTTTTTGTCTATCCTCTTTTTGATGCTTATTGTCATTGAGGTCATCCTCTCTTTCAATACTAAGAAAGCTTTGGCCACAGTTTCATACTTGTCTTCATCAAATTGAGACTCTATGTCAGTTTTTTAAATTCCATCACACAGTTAGATCCCAAGATCGACAAGCCAACAAGGGTACCCTTTTGAATTAGTTCATTCTGCCATTTGGGGTTCTTGTCCAGTTGGGTCCAAAACTCAATTCCAATATTCATTACCACCTTCATTGATGATTTAGGACATTTATTCTAATTTTGTATTTGTACTCTTTATCCGACTGTGGTTAAAGTA
The DNA here is from genome assembly GCA_033971965.1 of Cucurbita ficifolia. Classification (NCBI taxonomy): domain Eukaryota; kingdom Viridiplantae; phylum Streptophyta; class Magnoliopsida; order Cucurbitales; family Cucurbitaceae; genus Cucurbita; species Cucurbita ficifolia. The sequence goes on from CM066976.1 coordinate 8,836,038, forward strand.
GTTAGTTTTTTTTTTTTTTGTAACCTTTAACCAACTGTTTGTTAGATTGGTTATTCGGCTGGTTAGTTTGTCTTTGGTTGTGGGTTTGGATCCTTTATTCAGCCCCTTTAAATAGATTGATTGTAGTCTTACTGGGTTAATGAAAATCACAGAAAACTTGAGAACTTGAATATGCATCAAGTTGTTATCAGAGTGCCTTGATCCAGGCCAAGTTTTCCAAATCGGGATCAATTGAGTAGACATGTTGAGGCGGAAGCTTACCCTAGTTATCACCAAGCTGTAAACTGCCGCTTGCAGTGAATTGAATCCTCAGTGGAGGAGATAAAAAATAAAAATAAAAAAAAGTATTGAATGACATCGAGCATGCCATGGGACAATTAGCTCGCCAGACGAATCAACCTAGCACAAATCAACAAGTTCCAGACAATAAAGGGTTGCAGATAACATTAGAAATGTTCAAGACAACCAAGAGAATATAGTCGTAGCCACAAAAAGACAAGGAAGCCTAGTTCTTGGAAGACCACCCTAAGTGTAAATACCCAGATACATGATTCGAGATTCAGAACTGTCGGAAGATGATGTGGTTTACTAATTAAAGAGGATTGAGACTATAAAAGAGAAAAAACAATGGTTACCTTTTCCTCCACTGTTCAAATCTCTTTTTGTCAATAGTACTTCTAATATATCCGGTAGCATTTATTTTCTCTCTTTTGTTTTTACTACCATTTATCCTTTTTAAAGGTTTAAATTTATCTCTTATTTGCATATGCACTAATGTGCAAGTAGAGAGAAAGAAAAGGGAAAAACATTAAAAAAAATAATAATAATAAAACTTGAACTCAAAATATGGATAGTGTATTAGATGAAATACCATCACTAGCAGCTCCAAAATCAGGTCCGTCTACACTGAACAAAAGGTCGACCAGATCCTTAGCATACCTGTTGAACAGTACAAATAGTTAGTATTACTCCAAGACAATAGAAAATTACGCAGCCGTACCCTCCTATCGAATCTTAAACAACTTACGTAAGATTGGGATCTGGATGTCCATGCCCAAAATCTTCTAAAGGCACTCCATTGGAAATTGAGTCCTAAATGCGGATTGCAAAAATTTAGGCCTTGTTTGAGCTCTTGTTTGCTGTTTAGCTCCTATCACTGAGTTGTATTGTATTTTTGTATGCCATTTAGTAGTATCATATTTTTTTTCTTAATGAAAGCTGGGTCATGTATGCATGTGTGATTGTATATACATCAATTTTTACTTTTGATCTTTCTGTTTTCAATAACTAAGTTAATTTTTTGTTTCAAAAATTAAAATAAAAAGCAAAATCATGTTTAATTAACATTTTCTATTTTCTGATTTTCTAAAATAGGTAAATCCTAATTTGTTTATTAATTATTCTATAATCAACTATACAATAACTATTAAATTATAATTCCTATTATTTAATAATAAAAATAATATATTATTTTTTATATTTACTACTGTAGTTTTCAAATTTTATCATTATATTAAAGTTAGAGAAAGAAAGGAACCTTTAAAGAGAGATAATGAGTTAGAAGAGAAAGACACATTAGAAAAGGGAAAACAAGAGTTAGAGAGGGAAGAAATATGTGAGAGAGAAAAAGAAGTTTAAAAGATTGTTAGAGAGAGAGAACAAATTAGAGAAATCTGTCAAGAGTAATGTGGGTATCTGAGAGAAGTACATGGAGTATCAAAGTTGGCGATATTTTACAAAACAGAATATTGTTTTTAAGAACATATTTTTGGGGCCTATGGTTGTAAAACTATTTGTCATTACTTAAAAATTAAATGGATTATCAGACATTTTTCAAAAAATGAAAAGCCAAGAACCAAAAACGTAAATTGAAATTGAAATAGTTATCAATGGTCTCTTATTACTAGAACCTAATTCTGTCTAAAATAAAGATGTTTGTACATAGCATCATACCAGACTCGCTCCTAACTTGTCCACAAAAATTGGTTTTGCATAAGCACCAGTTACTGCATGCATGGCATCAAATTCAAACCTAACAAAGTTCAAATAACAAATATGTCAACAATACATTCAAAGAGAAAAATAATGGATAAAAATGAGACATCAAAGCATGCACATCCAGATATAAAAACAATAGATTAGAAAATAAAAACAGAAAACTAATACTTACTAAAAAAGAGAGAAAAATCCAGCATTTGCTACCTTCTTACACCCAATGAAACAAATAGGAAGAAACACGGGGGGTGGGGGGGGGCGGTGGTTGGGCATGGAAAATGTTTGATTCCAAAAACATAACCAAAGCACCACTAAAAGACAAGGCATCAAACAAAACTATTACCTGAAATCTGAACGTGAAAGCAGACTTTTTATGAGTGGAAAATCAAATACATTCTGCAACAGATCCATAACTTTCTGTCAGTCCTCGGAAATAATCATATTCAATTTTCAAAATTTATATATATATTTTTTTTCATTTTGTGTGCGCGAGGTTTTCATCACCTCCATCAGCTCCAAATAGTCAGAAACAGGATCTACAACTTCAACACTGAAGTTTCCATACTTGATTTCTCCAATGCGAGAGAGGTCAACATCAGGAATATCAGCGAATTTTATTTCAGAGATCTGCAAAAGATTTGCACAAATACAAATACGTAAGATAGCATAGGGAGTCACCGATTGAAGATGTTACTGACGCTAAAGCAGAGATACATGAAATCAAAGAGAAAAGGCAATGGGCTAACATGAAATGTTCATATTTGGAATCTAATATATTTAGTTACTTCACTTTGTTTTCTTTTTAAAAAATAAAATAAAGACTACAAACGAGGAAATGGGGACAAAATCCAAATACAAGTCCTAGTAAAGTTATTTATCAACCATCAAAGAGGAAAAGCCACACGATCAGGGACAAAAGCTGCCGTCATAGCTGGTTTTTTCATCCAAGGAAAAATGTCCCCATGTTTGTTTCTGCCAAAAAAGCACCATTGTGAACAAGTTTCATTCGAAGCCTTCACAGCTGCCATCAAGTTTCATTCATAGCCTTTATAGCTGCCTTCATAACTGACGTTAAGTTTTATTTGGAGTCTTCATAGTTGTCGTCGCCGTGACCCATTTTCATTCAGATTGTGAAAGAAAAAAAAAAGGAAAAAAGAAATCTTAAAGCCTTTGAAGAAGCGAGATCCACCATCATTTACCTACAAGCGGATCCATTATTTCCTCTGCAAGTCAAGCAAGTCCACATTCTTCCGCAAGTTTTTTCTCAAGTCAAAGCAAGTCCAATTCCTAAAGCTCACATCAAGCCTTTATAAAAAATAGAGTCTTCACTTCAACCCCACAAAGCCCACATTCCTAAATCCACCGCATTCGCCTACATCAAGCTTTTATATTTAAAAAAAAAAAAAAAAAAAAAAAAAAAAAAAAAAACAGTCTTCGCATCAAACTATGGCTTTGCATTCCCACTCGGATTTCCCTTTGAACTCTAGAAGCCTTGAACTTCCATTTGCGTCAGAGTACAAGTCCCTTTGCAGCATCAAAGCCCATTGAAGTGGACTCTTGCGTCAGGCTCACTTTCTGCTTCCATTTGCATTCCCACTTGATGCCTTGAACTCTTGCGTCAAGCCCACTTGCGATTCCCATTGCAACATCATACAAAGCTCATTCAACAGCAGCAATAATTTGACCCGTTTGCAGAAGAGAGGCAAGAGCCCAGTGGGTTTGAAACCATAACGTTTTCTCCTCTTTAAGAATCATTATTGAAGTCCCACCTGTTTCATCAATTTTTGAGAATCTATCATTTTTTAAGGAAGGACCAACAAGCAAGGAAGGCCTAGAATCTAATATACCATACTTCAAGTAGAAAATAGGATTTATTTCCTTCTACTCTGGGAGGTAGGATTAATTGGCGTAGCCTTCATAACTACCAATCTTCCACCTTAACCAAATTTATTCGTAGCCTTCATAGCAACCGATCATTTACTGTGACCAAGATCCATCTTTCCTCTTGTTTATTTCACCATCATGTTAGAAAAATCTCAAATTGTTCTTCCGATCGTCATTAAAAAGCATCAAATTTCAAGATTCAGATTTGAAGTATTCAATAATGTAGAGAACCAATGGCATTGGAGGAAGAAAAAAAGGCAAAAAAACTAAGATCTTCAAATCCATCAAGGTTGGATACCAATTCCTGGAAGGAAAAATCAGACGGTACCTTAAAAAGGCCGCTACGGAAGGTACACTGTCGTAGATGCTCCAATCTACCTAGCTTTCGTCCTCAAATACCTCGCCACTAGGGTTTTGGAATTGGCCAAGAATGTAGTGTGTGACCATCAGAAAAATGGAATAAATCCTAGACATATTCTCCTAGTTGAGAAGAAAGATGAGAAGCTCAAAAAATTACTTTAAGAAGTGAGCATGAAGGAGGCAAGTAATGCCAGTGGAAGTGCTTCAAGAGGAATGAGATGAGAAAGGCAAGCAACGTCTTTGGAAGTGCTCCAAGAGAAGTGAGCACAATAGAGGTGATCAACACTTGTTGTAGAAGTGCTCCAAGAGGAGTTAGCATGAGAGAGGCGATCAACACCCATAGAAGAGCTCCAAAGAGGAGTGAGAACAAGAGAAGCGAGCAACACCCCTGGAAGTGCTCCAACAAAAGTGAGCACAAGAGAGGTGAGCAACACCTATGGAAGTGCTCCAACAAGAGTGAGCACAAGAGAGGCGAGCAACGCCCATCGAAGTGCTCTAACAAGATTGAGCACAAGAGAGGCGAGAAACGCCCATGGAAGTGCTCCCAAGAGAAGTGAGCATGAAAGCGGCAAGCAACGCCTATAAATTATGTGCTCTCACGGCTTCAACTGATAGAAGTGTAACAAAAAGATTTCATAACTCACTACTTCATGAGTTAGTATCTAGGATGAGAATGAATGATATCTATTACCCAGCTTGAGAGGGAGTGTTGAAGGATTAGCCTTAAGTTTATAAAATTCCATCAAATAAGAGAGTTTCCTAGTTTATCTATTGTTACCTAATATCTAAGGATTTATTCAGATATCATGTTATCTAGTATCTAGGGATTTATTCATAAATTGCCTAGTATCTATGGATTTATTTAGATATACCATTATTAGTATCTAGGATTTAGTTACCTTTTCTCCCTTATAACTTATAACATGGACGTGTAACTCTCTGAAAATTAATAAGAAAAACAACAAACTAATTTAGACTTCCAACATGGCTCAGAGGTTTTCTATTCTAGAAAATTTTATTAGAACCAAAATCCTAACTCAATCGTATGATATTGTCCACTTTGAACATAAGCTTTCATGACTTTGTTTTTTGTTTCCGGCCTCATACCAATGGAGATAGTGTCCCTTACTTATATACTCATAATTTTTCCCTTAATTAACAACGTGGGACTCTGACAATCCTCCCCTAGAACAAAGTATACCATTGAATCTCCTCTGATGACTCCTTCTCTGGAGCCCTTGAACAATGTACACCATTGAACCTCCCCTTAAACAATCATTATCTATCCATCTAGAGACGACTACTCTTCTCTGGAGTACCACGGATCTTCACTATGACTACACCTTCAAGGCTCACAACTTCTTTATTCATCACTTGAGGATTCTGTTGACATGGCTAAGTTAGGATAAGGACATGACTCCGATACCATGGATAGGAACAACGAACCTCTACAACGATATGATATTGTCCACTTTAAGCATAAACTCTAGTGGCTTTGGTTTTGGTTCCCCAAAAAGCCTCGTACCAATGGAGATAGTGTCCCTTACTATTATATTCATGATCTTCCACTTAATTATAGCCAATATGGGACTCCAACAATCTTCCATACAAGCTAAAGACTATCTTTCCCAAGACACACTCTTTTGTTCCTTTTCAGCCAAACAAACCACAAAACTGAGAACATAACCCCTCCCTCTCAAAGGGGGAACCAACATGCCCTCCACCAACATCCAACGAAAATCCAACCTTAGTAAAAAGAAAAGGCTAAAAAGATCGCTGCCAGAAACACTTCCAAACTCTAGTGGAAAAAGGACAACCCATCTTTCCCAAAGCAACCAACCAAGAAAAGAAGTGAATTTTCTTTGGATTTTTAGTTTCCACCAGGAACTGAAGAATGTATAAGATGGGAGCAACGCCTAAGAGGGGACAAAACAAATAAATAGGGACTTGCAAGAGGACCCAGATGGCTCAAGGGGGAACTTCAATGCACACATGAAAAGAATAAAAAATGTAAAAAACATTGAATGCGATATAACAGGGTGTTGACCAATTAGAAAGTAGACAAGAAACTTAACGAAAAAAAGTAAGTAAAGGAACCAACCACAAAGATAGAAACGTGTACTTACAGAAAGAGTGTTTCCATATATTTTGTCTGTAATTGATTCAGGTGCAGGCTGCCCACTGCTATAATTAAACTGAAAAGCCAATAAATTCAAGTAAGATAAACTTACAACTAATTTTTGTAGTTGTCATGGATAAGATGAGGTCAAAATGCTCAACTAATATTTTGTAACGAAAAAAATATGCTTCATTTAAAAGTTACATTTTGACCAACAATTCTATTTAATTAAATATAAAGGAGAGTACAAAGTGAATAAAAAATTTACCTTAATACCCCAGTCATATTCAGGACCACCTGGATTGTGACTTGCACTCATTATAAATCCTCCGTTGGCCTGTGTAGGACACAAAATTACGCAGAAGGCAAAGTTATTAAATCTCACTCCAAAATGCTGGATCATATAATAAATCTGTAGAGCAAACTTGCCTTCCTCTTTCGTATTACAGCAGAGACAGCTGGTGTGGACAAAATACCTTCCCTGCATCATATAAATTTCACTATAGTTTACACACTTCACCTTAAAATTGCTTCTGAGCAGAAATTAACTTTTGAAATGCCCAAATAATTGTGTCATTACCATCAATCCATCCATCTGGCTACGGCTATTAGATAAAAAGCATAGTATTCTAAATTTCAGATTTACCTATCATAATCCTAGAGAATCACAGGCTACTGAAGTAATCAACCATTGGCTCTTGTTCTTACGTTGGCTATTTCTTGGCGTAAATTTTATTTCACCTTAACAAATTACAGTCTCAATGATCTCAGATCAAATTGGAGAAGCCTTCTTGTACTCTTCTTTGATAGGACCACATATCAATCATCTCAGAGTTTCCTTTATTATGAAGGAAACAGATTTCTGGGAGGAACAATGCGTGAGGGATAGCCCCTTTGCATTACGTTTTCTCATTTATCCCATTTGTCCTCTACAAAAAAACATTGTGGCTGACGTTTTGGTTCCTTCCAAGAGCTATCCTTTTTTTTTCTTTCAGTTTCAGTCGTCATTTGTCCAATAGGGAAATGATGGATGTCTCGCCTCTCCTTTCCTTGATTGGGGAGTTTGAGTTTAGTCCTTGGAGAAGGATTATTCGCCACTGGATCCCTATCCCTTCAAGGAGTTTCTCTTGTAGTTCTTTTTTCGTTGTTTGTTGGACCCTTCTCTCTCCTTTTAAAGATTTTGTTTTTTCTACTAAGTGGAAGATCGAATGTCAAAGGAATGTGAAGTTCTTTGTCTAGCAAGTTATCCATGAAAAAGTGAATACTCTTGATCCGCTTTCGAGAAAGTTGCCCTCTTTTTTTTTTTTTTTTAATAAGAGACAATTTCATTGATGATTGAAATTTACAAAAAGATGTATAATTCATGGTGTTTACAAAAGACTTGCCCAATATGCAATGAGGAGATATAACTATAGGAAGTAAAAATATTAGACAGTTTACACCAAGATATAGCTAGGTAAACAACATTGTCGAAAAGTTTTATGTAGGTCTGTGTCTTTTCTGCAAATATTCTCTGATTTCTTTCTTTCCACAGATTCCAAAAGAAAGTCATGATGAGGTTTTTCCATAATAGGGCTTTTGTATTCTTGAAAGGGCGGTACGTTAAGGTCATATCCAAAAGATCCTTTACCTCCCTAGGAAATGTGAGATACCATCCGAATATATTGAGAATCGTTGTTCAGAAATTCTAAGCGTATGTGCATTGCATAAACAAGTGGCTTTGTGATTCGTTTTCTTTCTTGCATAATGAACACCAATTTGGAGAAAGAGTGATGTAAGACATTCTTTTTTTTGAAGATTTCCACTTGTTCTAATGGCTTTATGGGCTATTTCTCAAAGGAAAAACTTCACTTTTTTAGGTTGATGTCCTTTCCATACTATCTTTGCTAGCGTGAGATTTATTACTTCTACTTTATCCCCCTGTCCATCATCAAGGATTTTGTAGAAAAGACCCCGTCAGCGCTGGAGAGCCAAGTCGACGCTTTGGCCCACTCCGTTGCTTCATTATCCTTTAAATTCCTACCAAGCTTTAGGTCCCAAAATTTGTTGACAACATTCCACGTTTCTTTGATCAGGGCTAGCGTGGTGTTTTCAATCCATGGGTCGGTCCAAAATGATGTGCTTCCCCATCACCCACCTTATGGCTAGTTCAGTTGGTGATGAGGTTTTGATCTTTCTTTATGTACTTCCCAGGCCCTTTTGTAGAAGATGGAGGGGATGATTTTTGTTTGATATAGGAGTATATTTAGCCTTTATAAGATTTCTCCACAAGGCCTTTTCTTCATGATGATATCTCCATATCCATTTGGCGAGGATAGCTTTGTTCTTCTTCCTTATTGAGAGAAGACCGAGGCCTCCCTTTTCTGTTGGCAGCTTTATAATATTCCATCGAACAAAGTGTGCACCATCTTTCCACAAGTAATTTCTTAATAATCTTTTTATATCTGCCGCCACTTTTTGTGGCATTTCAAAAAGAGACATGTAGTAAGTAGGGAGGTTGGATAAGGTGACTTGTATTAAGGTGAGTCTTCTGCCTTTTGATGTATAACGTGATGACCATGTTGACAACCTTCTTTCTATTTTTTCAATAATAATCTTCCAGAAGGAAAAGGATTTGTGGTTCCCTTTTAGAGGTAGCCCTAGGTACACATTCGGTCATTCTCCCTTTTTACAACCATATATACTAGCAAATTCTTCAATAATCTCTATTTTTTGGAGATTGATATTTTGTCCTCTTCGAAGGTTTTAACCATCTCAATCATGTTTTTTATGGAAGACGCATCTACCAAGTTAGAAAAGAGGATTGTGTCGTTCGCGAACTGAAGGAGGTTGATGCTCAAGCCTTCATTACCAATCTGAAAACCTTTTATCTGCCCTTCGTATTCTACTTTTGTCAGTAGGCGACCGAGGCAGTCCATTACCATGATGAAGAGAAAATGGGATAGTGGATCTCCTTGTCTCAGACCCCGTGTGGCATAAATCTTCCCTCTCGGTCTTCCATTGATAATGATGGAGAAGTTTGTGGATGAGATGCATCCTTTAATCCACTTTCGCCATTTTGAACCAAAGCCTTTTTCCACAAGAATGTTTTCGAGAAAAGTCCAATCAACCTTGTCGAAGGCCTTTTCCACGTCAAGTTTAATGACTACACCTTTTTGTTTATTTCTTTCCCATTCATTTATGAGTTCGTTTGCAATGAGGGATGCATCAAGAATTTGTCGCCCCTCTACAAAAGTTATTTGTTGCCCAGTTATTGTGAAGGGGAGAAGCTTTCTAAGACGTTCTAATAATACCCTTGCTATGATTTTATATAGACCAGTCGTGAGGCTTATGGGACGAAAGTCTGCAATATTGTGAGCTTCCAGTTTCTTTGAGATCAGACATATGTATGTTTCGTTTAGGTTGCTATTGATAACTCCATTTCGGGAAAAAAAAATCCTGGAATACTCTCATGATATCAGCTCTCATAAAGAAAGCCATGATGAGGGTTTTACAAGTTTCCCTCTTTGTCTGAGCCTCTTTTTACATTTTTTGCTGGAGAATGGAGCAAGACATGGATCATATTCTCTAAAGCTAAGACTTTGCACCGTCTGTTTGGAGCTACTCTTTTTAGACGTTTGGTTTTCATTTAGCCTGTCACATACACCAGTGTGGCATTATAGAGGAGTTCTTTCTTCATCCGCTGTTTGGAAATGAGAAACTTTTTGTGGCAAATTGGGGTGTTTGCTTTATTGTGAGGGCATTTGAGGTGAGATAAATAATAGAATCTTTATAGGAGCGGAATCCAAGCGAGGTGAAGTCCCTTGCTAGGTTCTACATTTCTCTTTGATCTTCGGTCACAAAGTATTTTGTAATTATTTGTACGTATTATTTTTCTTAACTGAAGTCCCTTCCTTTAGTAGTGCTCTCCATGTATTCTATGATTTTTTTCTCAATGGTTTTTCATTTAAAAAAATAAAATAGAGCTTCGTTTTTATGTTTCCTAAAAATAGAAAACTTATTGAGAGAGAGGTACCAATGAGTGGGAACTGAGAGGTATTCCAGAAAGACAATTCTAGAAGAGATGGTGGAGGCTTTTGAGGCCGATGAAGGTGTAGGGGGCAAACCCTTGGCAGTTTATCCCATTCAGACCTACTTACAAAGTGTGAATATTCAAAAAGGTATGATTCCTACCATGTGTCGAACACTATTAAACTGAGATGTGTGTCTTCCAAACAGCAAGTTGCAAATATATTAACTACGGCTTTACATCAAAACAATCTTGGTGATTTAATTTCCAAGCTCGGCATGACAAGCATATACCTTCCAGGATAAGGGAGAAAATAGAAAATCAAGCTAGAAATTAGGATTTTCTTTTAGATCATTTTCTTACAGTTATTTCCTTGCATATGTTTATAGCTGTATTTTTCTTGTCCGTATAGATTTAGATTGATAGGAAACTTTTTGCATATTTGGTTGAGAATCTTCTTGTATAAATCCAATTTTTCTTCACCCAATGAAATCAGAGAAAAAAATTATCTTTCAAACATAGCTTCACATGTGTATGAAGGTGGTTTCCGCCTAAGAATATACTTAACAGGAATGCAAATAAGAACTACCGAGAGAGATAGATCTATAGGACACCAACTATGGGAAAAAGTGTCTGGATAAAGATCATTGTCCTGTCCTTATGTTCCCTTCTCTTTGCTATCCGAAGAGAATATCCTAAAGGATAGTTAAATTGAGAGATACAAGATCTCAATTGAGCCTATACCCTTCCTTTACGTGAGAATAATCCAAAATATATATATTTCAAGGACTTGAAGTCCGATTTTGTGATTAATTAAGAAACAAGTAATTCCAACGGAGGGGCTATTTTGAGCTTCAAAAAGATATAGTTCACGTGAAGTCAAGACTCGTGGTTGGAGATGGTTGCTCCACTAGGTTTTTGAAGGATCTTTGGGGGGCTCCCAACCCTTCATATTACTAATTCTTTGATTGTTCGAGTTGTGCCTTGAGAAAGAAGCCCGATTGACTAATTGTTGGGATTTCTATTCATTAACTCACTGGAGAAGCTAGCTTAAGTCTCATTGTTAATAGCAGTAGCAGACCCTCATTTCTATTCCTCTTCTTGGACTATACTAGACTTGCATTTTTTTTAAACTTTTAGCGTGAACCTGAGCTCCCCTTGATTACTACTGATTGGAGGAATTTTTGTAATTCTTAACCTTCACAAACTACACTCACAGTTTTAGATTGTCAAGGTTAAGAATTACACAAAACAAATTGCTAGACAGCTCCTTGGGTTTGATTGAGGAGGATTCCTTCCCTTAGCTCTTGATTATCTTTCCATGATTAATGAAATATTTTCATTTCAAAACATAAAATATAAAATAAGCATCCATGATTCGTGCTAAGATTCAAGAATCAAAAACCGTGCACATTTAAGTTAACTGTGAACTATATCATCAAATGATACTTGGTAGTTGGTACATGCATGTCTAAAAGAGAAATCCTGGATTAACTTTTCAATACCAAACTTCAAAATACAAGAGAAAAGCCGAAGTATTCGGAAATTAGTTGAGGGTAGATCTACTTACTGTCCGACCAATATTTTCCCAACACCATTTCCTGCAGCAATTTTCATGATAATCTGCAAAATATCTGCAAAAATTCGCTGAAAAGTTCTAAGGAAACTAGACTACTGAATTAAGCAAAAAACAAAAGCTCAAGAAGAGACCTGCGCAGCTTCTTTATTAAAATAACGACCATCGCCTCCTAAAACCAACAGCCCATTTTTGTAATCCTCTGGTGGCAAGGAATTGAACAATGCCTGCAGATGCAAATTGCTCATGTAACTCAAACTTCAAACTCATGCTGAGATTTCATAGATTTAACATTTCCGACAGAAAGCAAACATTCAAACCTGGATCCAGTTTGCAAGGTAATTTTCCTGCTTAAATATTTTCACCTGAAAAGGCATGTTAATTACAAAGTGAGTTGTATTGGCACCAACGCCACCAAAATCAATGAAAAATGATCAAGGGAAAGGATAAATTTAACAAGCAGACAAAATTTTAAAAACAAAAACAACAATGGTTCGTTCAACCAGATGCTGGCAGTTTTCCCGCCATTCAACAGCCACACCAGATGGCACAAGTTTATCCACGTTATCAATCCATTAGCGAACTAGCTTAATATAAGAAACTTCCGATGCTCGTCCATAAGTACATTATATAGAATTTTATTATTCCCTCCTTCGGTTTCTTCTTTTACAAAAAAAAATAAAAATAAAAAATCACTAATTACTGAAAATTCAAGCATGAATATCTCGAACAATCTAAACGAAAAGAGATAGAAAAAGAAAAAAGAAAACACCTTCTTCCGGAGACCACTAGTTCCAGTTTTCTGGCCTTCAATCGGCTGAGTCGGAATCAAATCAATCTGAAAAAAACAATATACACATAATGTAATCAACAAAAACATAAAATCTTCTCAATGCACAGCAAAACACAATGTATCAATCTGAAAACAGAGTTCAATAAACAAAAAAAAGAAAATTATCTCATCCAGCAACCACATATTACAATGACAACCATCCATATCTCAGAGTTCAATAAACAAGAACGAACAAGAGAGTGCGTGATGCCGCGACGGCATAGTTACCTTGATTCCTTGAGACTCTGCAACAGTTGCAGGAGAAGAGGAAGAGGAAGAAGGCGAAGAGGCCTTAACGACGACTGAGTGAGAAGCAATTCGAGGAGGCAGTTGAGGAGAAGAGAGCAGAAGTGGAGACGAAATGAAAGCTGTAGAAGAAGGAATTGCTGGAAAGGACGCTCCATTGGGAGAGCTTGGGAATGATGACGATCGCTGTCTGAGCGGGGAAGAGAGGAGATTGTGGAGCCGCAGAGAGGAAGAAGCCATTGACGACGACGATGATGAAGAAAATGCGAATCGATCAATCCACTTAGGAAGAAGAAGAGCCGTTCAGAGAAGATCTTTGGATCTCACCCAGCTGGGTCCGTGAAGCGAAAAAGAATACAGTTCGGGACTTGGGACTCCAACAGATCCGTGCCTGCCACACATGCAATTCCACCTTTTTTTATACATTTATCGATACTATTGCCGGCTCCATTTATTTTCTATTTTTATCTTTAATTTATACCCACTAATTATTATTTCTTAAATAATTTAGTTAATCTCTCTCTCTCTCTCTATCTATATATATATATATATATAAATATATATATTTTTTTTTTTTAATTAATATCTATATTAATAATTTTCAATTTCCAGTGGGTCCATAATAGTTTTCACTCTTATAAACATTTCAAGACAGATAGGTGTTGGGTAACTGAAAATACATAGGAATGTTGGCACCATTAACTATCGAATATAGATTTCAAAATTGGGGCAAATATAGATTTTCACTTTCACCAACTTTAAAAAAATTACAACTTTTTATATAAAGATTATATTTTTATCCTTTTCTCGTCTTATACTAATTGATCTACCCGTCTTAACTAAAAGAAAATGCATAAATATTTTAAAACTCACTAAATTAAATAAAAGTTTGAGTGTGACACAAAATTTCATTTTTTAGTAGAGGAAAATAACAATTGTAATAATTATCTTAATTTATTGTCTGATTTAATGAAATTAAAATTTTATGATGATATTTGATGTAATATTGTGTTGAATAGCTAATTAAATTTTAAAAAATAAGTAAGGTATTCATATTTGTCTAAATCAAGAATTTTATTTATATTAATGCATTTAATTAATGTATAAATTGTTGTTTTATTTGATTATGGAAAATCTTTATTATTTATTATTTATAGATAATTAAATTGTTTTAATGTTTAAAAATACAGTAGCTATTAATATATGGACGAAAAACGTACATCGACCCCTTATATATTATCTCCAAACTTTTTAATTTTATTTTTAAAAATTTGTGATTATTTTTTAAATATGGTACAGATAAGAGTATTTTTTTTAATATTTTTTAATTTTTTAAAAAAGTTGTATTTTTTAAGTTAAAAAAAAGTTTGAATGTAAAAAGCAAAATTAGAACATATTGAGCAAAATTTACCTAGTTTTTGTAATTCTAATTTGCTTAAATTAAATATAAAATACATTTTATATGTTATTTAAAAATAATATCATAGTTTATGTTTGTTTTAATACCACTAAACTCAAAATTAATATCATAAATATACTTTAATTTTTGTATGTATCTAATTTAAAAATTAAATACTTTCTATATCATACCCAAAAGAAAATAGAATTTACTTCTGGTAATATTAAATATTATTAATTTAAAAATAAAATACATTTTTAACTTTTAATATACTAACTTAAAATTAAATATTATTTTCTAAAACTTCCATACGAGCATATTTTTTGTTATTTTAAAATTAAAAAACTATACCTATTTAGAATTATTGTTAATAAAATAAAATAAAAAAAAGAATAATATTCTTTATATAAATAAACACAATTCTTCATTTTAACTACCCAACCGAGTTAGTTTCAGTTTAAATCATTTATCTAATTTTTTAATAAAAATAAGATTCAATTCCCTTATTTTTTTAAGATTAAATAAAAAAAAATTATGAACTATATTATATATATATATATATATATATATAATATAAAAATATATATTTAAAATTAACAATAAATTTCAGTTACCTAATTAAATTTTAGGACAATCCACGAATCGATCAAATTGTTAAAGTTTTCTTTTATTTGAATTGAGTCCATGAATTGTGAGATTTGATATCGGTCGGAGTGGAGAACAAAACATTCTTTATAAATGTGTAGAAACCTCTTAGCAAACACGTTTAAAATTTTTGAGGGGAAATCGGGAAGGAAAAGCTCAAAAGGACAATTTCTGCTAGCACTGGGCTTAGACTGTTACAAATGATATCAGAGCCAAATAGCGGGCGATGTGTCAGCGATGAGATTGCCCTGAAGGAGGGTGGACATGAGGTGGTGTGCCAGTAAGGACGCTGGGCCGCGAAGGGGGTGGATTAGGGAATCCCACATCGATTGGAGAAGATAACGAGTGCCAGCGAAGACGCTGGGCCTCGAAGGGGGGTGGATTGTAAAATCCCTGAGTGCCAACGAAGACGTTGGACTCCAAAGGAGTGGATTGCGAATCGCACATCGGATATGAAAGAGAACGAAATATTTTTTATAAAAATATGAAAATCTCTCCGTATCAAATATTGTTTATAAGCTGTATTTTAAAAAGTTAAATTGGACATGGTGTTACAATAATTTGTTTTTAAAAGAATAAGTGAGCAAGAAAAATGGTAAGAACTACGTAATTGTGCTGACTTGGAGAGGAAGCATAGACTTTGTAGCGAGATAGGAGGCAGGTTAATTGAACCTAGGAATGACCGAAGCGGCCGATTTCATCCAAATCCAAATACAGTAGGAAAAGGAAAGCAGAAAGCAGGAATCGGCATAGAAAGCCCGTGTAGCTATTAAATAAAAAATTAAAAAAAACAGAAGAAAGTAATTTGAAGAACAATCCGGGGGCCAATTTTTGTCTGTGGGTGCTCAATGGTTCCTCTACTTCTGTCAACATTTCACCCCTTCTTAACCATTTCCCTCCTTCTTCTCCCACTCCTCCTCCTCCGATTCCACACCCACATCCCACCAAACCAATCCCTCTGTCTCTCCGCGACTCTATCCGCTTTCTTGCTGCAATTCTTGTTGTTCTGTTCCTCTCATTTTCTCCCCCATCCACCTCTCAATACCCCACAATGGCCGATTCTCTCACTCCTGGTACGCTTTCGATTTAAACCCTTTTCATTTTTCTCCGTTTTTCTACTTCAATACTTCATTTCTCGATTAACCCTTTTGGGTTTTGGGTTTTTTCCCCTGTTCTTTGATCTCTCATTGTCCCCTGTTCTTGACTTGATTTGGGTCTGCATCGTTTTTCGTTTTCGTCTTGGAATCGATCTTTGAATCTTTGTGGGGGTTCTTTTGTGATTTGTTCTTTGTTTTGTTTGGCTCCTCATTGGTTTTCTCGACATTGTTGTATTCTACTTCTCTGATTCTTACTGGGTTTTCTTTGTTTCTTTTTTAGCTTGGTTGAGTTTTTTGTTGATTATTCCATGATTCTGATTGTTTAATGATCTTTTTCTTGTTACTTTTGAATCTATCTGTTCCCAGATTCAATGTTTTGTGTCTTTCTGGATTATGGTCTGTTTTATGATTTGTTGAACACATTAATGAATGGGTGAATGAAGTTCTTAAATTCTGGAATTTCTTTTTGAATGTTGATCTTAAGGATATTGGATTGGCGTTTTTCAGGTGATATTAAGGATCTTTCCACAGGATTTAAAGGAAATTTGCAGGTTAAAAATTCCCCTGTGGTTTGCTTTGGGGAAGTTTTGATAGATTTTGTGCCAACAGTGGGTGGAGTTTCACTTGCTGAAGCTCCTGCTTTCAAGAAGGCCCCTGGCGGCGCTCCTGCTAATGTGGCTGTTGGCATTTCAAGGCTTGGTGGCTCCTCAGCTTTCATTGGCAAGGTTCATTTCTTCACATTCGATCGCACTGTTGAATCGTTGAATGTTTTCGATAGTTAAGAGATCGTTTTCCTTCGATTAGTATCGGTTTTGTATAGAACTTTAATTTGGGAGGAAGAATGTGAACTTTCTTCCTTGTGTTATAGGTAGGTGATGATGAGTTTGGATATATGTTGGTAGACATTTTGAAACAAAACAATGTGGACTGTTCTGGAGTGCGGTTTGACCCGAACGCAAGGACAGCTCTGGCGTTTGTTACACTTCGAGCAGATGGCGAACGGGAATTCTTGTTCTTCCGCCATCCTAGTGCTGATATGCTTCTCACTGAACGAGAACTCGAGGTTAAAGTTATTGAGCAGGCAAGTCTCATGTTCTTATCAAGCGATAAAACTTTTGCTGGTGCTTTCTGTGATTTCAAATTCGCTTCGTTTCAGGCACAAATCTTTCATTATGGATCGATTAGTTTGATTGATGAACCGAGCAAGTCAGCACATCTAGCTGCACTGAAACTTGCAAAAAAATCTGGTTGTATTCTCTCTTATGATCCCAACTTGAGATTGGCGTTGTGGCCTTCACCGGAAGCTGCTCGGGATGGCATAATGAGCATCTGGGATCAAGCTGACGTTGTTAAGGTATAATGTCTGATTACGAAGCATTTTGAGGTATGCGTAGGTAGAAATGCGAAAACTATGTAGCGTTCGTTTCATTCTCGTGTAAATTTATTCAGATAAGTGAAGATGAAATTACTTTCTTGACTGGTGGAGATGATCCTTATGATGATAATGTGGTGTTGGAAAAGCTTTTTCGTCCGAATTTCAAGCTTTTAATCGTAACCGAAGGGTCGCAAGGCTGTAGATATTACACTCAAGTAAGCATTTCATGAATTCATCGATTCTCGTGTTATCTACCCGAAGTCTTAGCTGATAGGTTATGGTAAATTTAATCATTTCGTATATACAGAAATTCCGAGGCAGGGTAGCAGGTGTTAAAGCCAACCCCATCGACACGACCGGAGCTGGCGATGCGTTCGTGAGCGGGATATTGTTTTGCTTAGCTTCAGACCCGAGCCTTTTCCAGGTTCCATTTGTTCTTGCATAATGAAACAGAAGAATGTCTATACTGGTTCTTATTTACATCTAAGTTTTCGTTTGGCAGGACGAGCAACGGCTACGAGACGCTCTACGCTTTGCAAATGCCTGTGGCGCCATCACGGTGATGGAGAGAGGAGCGATTCCTGCTCTACCGACAAAAGAAGCTGTCCTAGAAATGTTGTCCAATGCCAGCACTGTATGATAACAAGTGTTTTTAGGTGTGTTTGGTTTGTTTCAATTAGGCTAAATGTAATTTGAGTTTCCTTTGTGGTTAGGTGAGTGAGATTTGAGCTCATTTTATAGTGTTCCCCACAGCACACCTTGTCTTCTAATAAATGCTTTATTCATTCTTGTTTCTTTAACAGTGATCTGAAGAGCATTGGTTGTTCATTGTTTGGGTTGTTGTAAGTGTTATAAAATGTATATTCATGAACACAAATTGTTCACAATTGAAACATAAC
Source organism: Cucurbita ficifolia (assembly GCA_033971965.1). NCBI lineage: Eukaryota > Viridiplantae > Streptophyta > Magnoliopsida > Cucurbitales > Cucurbitaceae > Cucurbita > Cucurbita ficifolia. The sequence continues at coordinate 8,854,474 of CM066976.1, forward strand.
ACGTCTTTTATTTTTGGACTTTCCTTTTCGGGCTTCCCTTCAAGGTTTTTAAAATGCGTGTGTTACGGAGGGATTTCCACACCCTTATAAAAAATGTTTTGTTCTCTCTCTCCAACCGACGTGGGATCTCATAATCCACCCCCTTCAAGGTCCAACATTCTTGTTGGCACTCGTTCCATTCTCCAATCCATGTGGGATCTCACAATCCATTTACCTTTAGGGTCCATCTTCGTTGGCACTCGTTCCATTCTCCAATCTTGTGGGATCTCTCAATCCACTTACCTTTAGGGTCCAGTGTCCTCGCTGACACTCGTTCCATTCTCCAATCCATGTGGGATCCCCCAATCTACTTACCTTTAGGGTCTAGCGTCCTTACTGACACACAACCTCGTGTCCACCCCCTTCGGGACTCAACCTCCTCGCTGGCATCGCCTGGTGTCTGGCTCTGATACCATTTGTAACAACTCAAGTCCTTCGCTAGTAGATATTATCCTCTTGGGCTTTCCTCTTTGGGGGTTTTTTTCAAGGTTTTTAAAATGTGTCTGCTAGGGAGAGGTTTCCACACCCTTATAAAGAATGCTTCGTTTTTCTCCTCAACTAGTGTGATCTCCAACCAATGTGAGATCTCCAATCCAAGCAGGTCAAAGTGCTTTTAAATGCTTTATAATTTTCAGGGTCACTTAGACTACATAGCTAAAAGCTTACAAAATCTCAAAAAGTGTTCTTAACGCGTTCAAAGCACTTCTATCCTTCAAATGTCAACTAAAACAGTTTACTCGATGATGACATTTATATTACAAAAAAGTTCAAGCTAACTACATAGTACGTTATGGAAACAGATTAAATATATATAGATAAAAAAAAGTATGCTAAACTAATTAAGTTTCTAACATCTTGATCGAGAGTATATACTTAAACTAGTTGAGTTATGTTCAAATTGACTTGATTTTCTGTGACGGTAAAGTAGACATAAAGATATTATAACACATTCTACATCATATTTCTATATCTTATTTCATTGGGTTGGATAAAAGATTTACATAAAACTTAAAAGAGTTAAAAGCAAGGGGCTTACAATGTTTGCAAATTCGAACATCGCCATACCTGTTCTCCATTATGAGCAAGACAATCCAATGAACAGTTCAGTCTGTATGTCAGAACCCTGTCTACTTTGGCTGCATAAACTCATTATGCCTCCCTCTGCTTCAATACCTTCTTGTTCCCATGGCTTAGTACCACACTAATTTGTAATAAACTCCCAAATAAATGTATGAACAAAAAGAACAAAACAATCTATATTGCAATGTTTTCAAAGAACAATACAAAAATGAGGCCTTACCTTAGCAGATAACTTTTTGTTTTCTTCTATAAGGAGTTTCCCCTGAGATTCAACAAAATAAATAGCTAAAATAATGTATAAGCAAAATATAAATACATATATTAAACTTTATATATGAATTTGTGGGATACATGTACGTGAGAGAATCATGTATTTGGTTAATATTTGAAGAGTCGCGAGAGTTAATTACATGTATTAGATTATTCATGTATTACCGTAACGATGGTACATGTATTAGGTAGATTCACGGTTTAATATTTGGTACATGCATGACCAGGGAGGATGTTTCAAAAGGCCTATATAAGGACTATTTATGTAGAGTTTTTCACATCAACTCATGTTCCCCGTGCCTATAATTACTTTGTGCTCTAGGCACTTATTCTCCTTTCCAATCGAATACCATTTGTAACAGCCTCGCTGGCACAACGCTCGCTCGGTGTATGGGTCTGATACCATTTGTAACAGCCTAAGCCCACCGCTAGCAGATATTATCCTCTTTAAGGTTTTTCTTCGGGGCTTCACCTCAAGTTTTTAAATCGTATCTGCTGGGGAGAAGGTTTCACACCCTTATGGTAGACTATTTATTTGGATGTCAGTTTCTAAGTTTGAATCTCTTATCTTCCTTAAACCCTAATTTTCTTTGTAAGTTCCAAACTAAAAAGCCCAGAAAAAGCTGTTAATATATAGTATTCATCCAAACAATCTTGGGTTTGAAGGAGTGGCCTATACAAATATGGAGAAGGCAATATGGAACGAATGAATGGATGATGTTTGATTTCTCCATTAGGGTTTCACAGACAAAATTCACCTTCTTTGGCTAAAATTCTTCCCCAATTTAATTTGGGAATTTGTCATTCAAGAATTTGAGTCTTTTTAATATTTAGTATTCAAACGGCTTGCAATATCATTAAGCTCGACTCAGTTATCATAATCAGAACTAAACCCTAAACTTGAACAAAACTATCTTACCTCAAAATTCTACGAGAAAAATTATCACATAATTCTTAATAAATAAGTAAAGATGTGATGTCCGAGTAAAGGGGTATGTGAATCGATCAAGGGCACATCAGAATGATAGTGATTCTAAGGATAGGATGGTTAAGAAAAGTTTAAAAAAATTTCTAGTTATTGCCTATACAAACAAGGTACACGTTCCTTTTTAGTAACTTAATCATAGGAACTCCAAAATTAGCTTGTTTGGCTTGAAATAATCCTATATTGGATGATCTCTTAAAAAAATTAGTAGCACAACATATAATGACAAAGCATGTTAAAAAGACTTGTATTAGTCTATGGGGATAGTGTTCACTTTTAGAAGAAATCGAGACAAGTAGGTTGTGGCCATGTTGTAGGGATGCACGAAAATGTTGACGTCAACATGTGTCGAATCCAAATTCCAAATCTTGATCTGAATCCTGGATGTGGAGTATTATAGATGGTAACAGAGCGGAACATCTCCTTGTAGGATGTGGTTCGAAAACAAACCAAGGCGAGAGCTGGTGGGCATGTGACGTCTAGGTAAAGGAGAGGTACATTCCCCTACAATATGGTCACATTACTTACTCCATTATTCTAAGAGTGATGACTATTCCCAAGAGGTCACCCAACCAAGATTGCTCCAATCAAAACAGGTTCTAACTATGGACTTACTATGATTAAGCCACCAAAAAAGGAGGTGCACCTTATTGGTGGTAATAGACCTTCAATTCTTTTAAGCATTTTTCTTGCCATCCTATCCTCGTGATCACTCTCATTGGATGTGGTCTTGGTTCATTCATATACCCCTCCTTTACTCGGGTGTCACAAGCCCACCAGCTTCCGCTTTATCCTCACTTACATGCATCCTCAAATAATTTCCAAGAGGTCATCCAACCTAGAATTTCTCCAAGCAAAACATGCTTAACTATGAAGTTCTTATGATTGAACCACCAAAAAGGAAAGTGCATTTTGTTCGTATACATAGTAATTTTCAATTCTTTTAAACCTTTCTAAGGCATCATATCCTCCAGATAGCTCTCATTCGAACGTAGTCTTAGTTCATTCAGGTACCTCTATTTTATTCGAGTATCACATGAAAATTACAAGAATAGACAAATGGAGTTTTGAACCTCCAATCTCGAGAGAGTTAGTACATGTCCACTTCCGAACAAGTTTGTTTATGGAGTCCTACCCACCGTCACCTCTCGGTAAGATTCTATATTTGTATTCAATCAATCTATAGGTTGGAGATTAAAGGGATAACCTAAACCCACCAATTTCCTTGGGCAGGTTTTTCTTATGGTTCTCTTTTCTTCTCAAAGGCTCCATTTTACTTGTAACCTTTGTTTGATAGGTTTTATAGTTGAGTTCAACTACTTTTTAGTTAGTTTGAGCAATTCCTTGATTTGATTTTTTTAAATTATATTGAAATTACCTTTTCAATCAGCTTCTCTTTTTGCTCCTTGAACAGCAAAGCCTGTAACAAAAGAACAATTTTCGACATGTTTTTAACTTCATGTATTAATTTTTACCACCAAAACAATGAACTAACCAGTTTGAGGAAAGAGAGGTCTTACTTATGGGAAGAACTTTTAAATTTTCAGTACCTTTCTTTCTCTAATGCGGGTTAAGCTCAGTATCAACTGTTTTTCGATCTCACGAACTTCCTCAAAGGAACAAGAATCCAAGCCTCGTCCCAAAAGCTTCCTAAGAAATGAATTAATCTTAAAAAACATGTAGATATGACACTTCCTAAGAAAGAAATGAATTAACTTTTAAAAAAACATGTACATATGAACTTCCTAAGAAATGAATTAACTTTAAAAAACAGATAGATATGACACTTCTTAATAAATGAATTAACCTTAAAAAAAACATGTAGATATGACACTTACTAAAAGATGAATTAACCTTAAAAAATGTGTAGTAAAAAAAATATGTAAATATGACACTTTCTAAGAAATGAATTAACCTTAAAAAAAATATGTAGATATGACATTTCCTAAGAAACGAATTAACCTTAAAAAAATATGTAGATATGACCGTTCCTAAGAATTGAATTAACCTTATAGATATGAGACTTCCTAAAAAATGAATTAACCTTAAAAAAAACATGTCGTAGATATGACACTTCTTAAAAAATGAATTAACCTTAAAAAACATGTAGATAATGACACTTCCTAAGAAATGAATTAACTTTTAAAAAAAATACGTAAATATGATACTTCCTAAGAATGAATTAACCTTAAAAAAACATGTAGATATGACACTTCTTTAAAATGAATTAACTTTTTAAAAAAAATATGTAAATATGACACTTTCTAACTAAGAATGAATTAACCTTAACAAAACATGTAAATATGATACTTCTTAAAAAATGAATTAATTTTTTTAAAAAAACATGTAGATATGACACTTCTTAAAAAATGAATTAACTTTATAAAAAAAACATGTAGATATGACATTTCCTAACTAAGAATGAATTAACTTTAAAAAAAACATATAGATATGACACTTCTTAAAAAATGACACTTCCTAACTAAAAATGAATTAACCTTAAAAAAACATGTAAATATGACACTTCTTAAAAAATGAATTAACTTAAAAAAAAAATGTAGATATGACATCCTAACTAAGAATGAATTAACCTTAAAAAAACATATAGATATGATACTTCCTAAGAAACGATAAAAACACGTAGATAAAAATGAATTATTAAAAAAACATGTAAATATGACCCTAAGAAACATGTTTAAGATGGCATACTTTTGTGACTTTTCAAGTTCCTCAATTTTCTTTGCCGTCATTTCAGCTTCTTGCTTCATTTGCTGCATAGAAATTGATATACGGATGAGGCCAAATTCTTGCTCAAACAAAGAATATCTATATGTGAGAGAACACTTTTAACGAAACAAAGTTATCTATTTTAAATAGATATAATATTACTCGTGATCTTTCATAAACATAGCAAAATAATTCTAGAATAAAAGATTGTTAAAATATTAGATTAAAATTAGAATCTGGAACACATTAACTCAAAAAGGTTATGAAATGTTTGCAACCTTATCAACCTTTTTAGCTGCTTAGCTTGAAATAAATAAACGGTTTAAATTACTAATTATTAAACAATAATTAAATTAAAATTAACAACTACACTAGACTAACTATCGAACTTCTCACCCTACATCATAACTCAACTATTATTAATGTTGGACGTTAGAAAGTCTTTTTGTGGTTAGACTCGTCTAAACTCATGCTCGAGTTCTTTCCATTTGAACATCGAAAATAAGGTTCACATTTAGAATTTCTGTTAAATACTTTTTAAACTTTACGAACTTATTTGATATAGTTTTAAAAGTCGAGAAATACTTTTCTATGCATTAAAGTCGATCATGAAGGTTTATAGATTTATGATCTAACTAAACAATCATATATATCTTATAAACCTATAACACATGATTCAATGGATTGTAATCAATAAAAAATGGAAGTCACCTAAAGAAACCCTAAAAATCTATTTAGGTTCAAAGTTCTTCTAACTCGATAAATTACTTCTTCTCGACAGTTTCTAGTAAGATTTCTTCTCAAAAAGTTAAATGAAAAAAGAAATTTAGAGCTTAAAGTTATACCTCTCGAACTTTAAATTTGGATAATTTTGACTTCGGAGTTTCTAAAAGTCAACATGCTTAAAAAGAACACGAAAAACGTATGCAAACATGCGATAATTAAGTCCTCAATTTGGATTACACAATGTTTTTCCTTCTTCAACGTTTTGAGTTGTGGTGTTCAAGTGGTGTTGGTTGAGTAAGATAGAGAAGAAAGAAAAAAGGAGAGAGAAAAAGGAAAATAGTGTAAATGGAAGTTGAAAAGAAAAAAAAGTTCTAAATATTTATGTTTTTGAAATTCAAATATAAAAATATAATTTCAGCAAAAGAAAAAAAAAATGGTCGGAAAACCACTTTCTAAAGAGGGGAATGTTTTATTATTATTATTTTTAAGGTTATTTTCCGACAATTTTACAATAAAACAACTCACGAAGATTAATGCTTAGTACAAACCCTAAAAAATTTTATCCACAAGTCTCATCGCAGTCTTTTAAGTCAGATGATCATATTATTCAAGTCACATCATATGATTTCTTTTTTTAATTTCATGGTTTTTTTTTTTTTGGAGTTCTAGTGAATTTTAAGGTTGATTAAGGTTTAGGGAATTTTAAGGTTAGGTTTAGGGTTTAAGGTTCATTTGAAATTATTATGAGAATAAAACAAAAAAAAAATCACAATTGTTATTAATTGTGTGTTAATGTAAGATTGGGTTTTTTTTATATATATTAATTAAATTTATTTCAGTAATCTAAGTTGTGTTGTCACACTCTCTTTGAAGGATAAATAAATAAATAACTGATAAATTTTATATTTTTACCTTGAAGTTTTAATAATGCTTTGAAACTTTTAAAAAAATTTAAAAAATACCCTTATAATTACGTCTTAGTAGAAAGGGTTAGTATTTATTTCAAATATATAAATTTTAAAAAGCTTCGTTAATACCTTTCAATTTTTTAAAAGTTAAAACATACCTTTACCAATTTATCGTTTAAAAAATATTTATGAAATTTTAAAAATAGCACTAACACCCTTTACCTTTATAAAAAAAAGTTTAAAATAATTCTTATCGTCAATATATGAACGAAAATCATCTATCAACACCTCATAGATTATCTCTCAACTTTTTAATGTTACTCTTGAAAATAGTACTAATGAAAACGGTAAGAGTATTTTTTTTTTTTAAAAAGTTAAAAAGTATTTTTGAAATTTCAAAAAAAGTTGGAGGTAATTTTGATGTTTTTTAAAAAATGTGAGTGTATTAATGAAATTTTTTAAAACTCAAATGTATTTTTGAAACACTTTCGGAAGTTAAAGGATATTTTTAAAACCGTTTTAAAAGTTAAAAGTATTTTTGAAACAAACAATTAAAGGTTTTCATCCAAAACTAACCGTAATAGTATTTTATTAAATACGTTTTTATTGATATAACCTAAAGTTTTGATGTATATAATTACTAGAAAAATTATAGCTGGTTGAAGTATAGAAAGAAGAGAGAAAAAAAACCTGCATATATCCTTCGGATTGAAAAGTGTTGGTTTCTCCACCTTTCCCATACTTGCGGTAGCGTTCGATTGTCTTTTGCATACTGAATCATGAAAATAATAGTAAGAAAAGGTGTAAATTCTTGTGCAAATATGTACAGATACATGTTTGTAATGGAAAAATGAACCATAATAAGCCTTACTCGTTGTTTGCTGCATATGGTGGTAGCAACAAAAACAAAGAAAGTTGAAATGACTCATTTGATCTAATGGGTGTTGAGTGGAATCTCTATTTACTTTCGTTCTTGTTTAGGATTCCAACATGTGTTCGTAATAATGTTGAAAAGCTTATGAGAGATTACGTATGGAAAGGAATTGAGAAGGGTGGTGGATCTCACCTTGTCCGGTGAGTGGTTGTGCCGAATCCTATGGAGGCTTTGTTGGCTAAATGATTGAGTCGATATGATCCACGAGGGGTATTGCCGATACCTATGGAGGCTTTGTTAGCTAAATGATTGAGTCAATATGATCCATGAGGGGTTATGCTGACACCTATGGAGGCTTCGTTGGCTAAATGATCGAGTTGATATGATCCACAAGGGGTTATGCCGAAACCTATGGAGGCTTTGTTAGCTAAATGATTGAGTCGATATGATCCACGAGGGGTTATGCCAAAACCTATGGAGGCTTTGTTGGTTAAATGATTGAGTTGATATGATCCACGAGGGGTTATGCCAAAACCTATAGAGGCTTTGTTGGCTAAATGATCGAGTCGATATGATCCACAAGGGGTTATGCCGATACCTATGGAGGCTTTGTTGGCTAAATGATTGAGTCGATATGATCCACGAGGGGTTATGCCGAAACCTATGGAGGCTTTGTTGGTTAAATGATTGAGTCAATATGATCCACGAGGGTTATGCTAAAACCTATGAAGGCTTTGTTGGCTAAATAGGCTCCTATAGCATTACTACTTTGGGTAACACTCTATTGGTGGGTGTGACTCAAGCTCCTCTAAATGTCTTTTCCACATCTTTATCATGTTTGTGGGATCCCACGTCCGTTGAAGAGAAGAACGAATTATTGTTTCTAAAAATGTGGAAACCTCTTTATAGCAGACACGTTTTAAAATTTTTGAGGGGAACCCCAAAAAAAAAAATTCAAAGAGGACAATATCAGCTAGCGGTGAGTTTGAGCTATTACAGTTTTTGTTCGAAGAAATCGATTCAATTGCCTCTATATTTGTCTCCTTATGAGTTGTCCTCTAACTGATCGTGACTCGTTCGAGTGGGTCAAGGGTTCACCTTCCCCTATTCATGGGACCAAAGTTTTATCCTTTATATGGAAGGTTAAAGTTCTTAAAGATTGTATCTAACATCCCAATACCTTGGTTTTGCACCCACAAAGTGTTCTTTATAGACAACAAGAGGAGGAGATCAGCTATTGTGGGGTTGTCAATGTGGAGCCAAAGCTTTAGTTTATTTGGACTCGTGCGTGGTTTGTAATAGCCATTATTGCATTTGACACATAAAATATTCCATCTCTTTCACATACATACAAAAAGAACAAGCTTTAGTTCGTTTCAGCTGCTCTAGCACCTGTGTGCCGACAACAGTAGGACATAGGCCATACGACAGCATTTTTCATGTTCTTTTCAGAATCTAGGAACACTCAAACTCAACACTAGACATGTTTCAATATCTAACAAATGTTTATAACTAAAAAACTTAGGATCATGAGACAACTTCATGATCTAATAATGGAAATTTCTAGCAACTTAGGGAAGATCCTAAAAGGAATTTGTTTGATCTTAAAGTTTGATTCAATGTTCTTCTTCATTCTCTTAACATAAAACTATGATCAAATTCATTTTGAACTATATCCTAAAGAAAAGGTACAATCGACCCATAAAATCATACAACAATTCAGGGAAATCTTGCAAAATCATAGATGAAATCTAAGAGGTACAATTTGGAGTAAATATTGACTGTGAAAGGAAGATATGGGTGAGATTTAGGCTCTATAAACCCCTTTTTTCCCCATTGTCCTTTCAAATCATATCATAACTCAATTGAAAACAGCAGGAAAAGAGGAAAAATGAGGGAAGTACAGAGAATTAAAGGCATAATTTATGAAGCAGAGGAAAAATTGGACTTACATGGAGCTGGAGAACTCATAGAGCCTTCCTTTTTGAGAGAAAATGATGACAGAAACTTCAGCATCACAAAGAACAGAAAGCTCATAAGCCTTTTTCAATATCCCATTTCGTCTCTTTGAGAATGTCACTTGACGACTTGTCGAATTCTCAATCCGTTTCATTTCAACTTTTCCTCGAACCATTTCGTTCTCTTAGGAATTAGCCCTACAAAAACGACAGCAACAAACAAGAAACTCAGCTGGGACTAGTTCCAACATTGTTGGAACGCCAAAAAGGGGGAGATTCTCACTTCAAACTGTGTTGTTCGTGATTCAAATCAGCTGGAGAGAAGGGTTTGGCAAGGAAACATCAGAGAAACTCAAAGAACAGCCATCAGATATCGATTTTTCTATGATTTAAGGGAGTTTTGAAGTTTATATGAAGAATTGTTGAAGACCCAGAAGGGATTTTGAGGAAATAAAGAGGAACTTAAGGGTTTTATTGCAATAAAATGAAAACCCAGCAAGGATTTTCAAAGGAAAAGAGGAAATGAAGAGCAAAATTAACGAAGAAGAAGAAGAAGAAGAAGAAGAAGAAAAAGCCCTAAAAGGTGAAGGGATTGAGATGACAAAGAAAATGGAGGCAGCCTATGATGGTGGATTGGAAACTATCCCCTTCCTCAACCAACAAAACCATTTACTTTCACTTTCTCTTTCCATGCATATTATTATTATTATTATTATTATTATTATTATTATTATTATTGTTGTTGTTGTTATTATTATTATTGTGATTATTTTTTAGGTCCAATGTGAGAGAACGAAACAATATTTATAAGGGTGTGGAATCTCATATTAGTTGGAGAGAGGGGAAGGAAACATAGGTGTAGAAACGTTTTAAAATCTTGAGGGAAACCTCTCTCTAGTAGACAATATCCGGTAGTAGTGGACCCTCGCTGGCCCCTAAAGAGGTGGATTGTGAGATCACATTGGTTGGAGAGGGGAATGAATCATTCCTTATAAAGGTGTGGAAACCTCTCTCTAGTAGACAATATCCGGTAGCGGTGGGCCCTCGTTGGCCCCTAAAGAGGTGGATTGTGAGATCACATAGGTTGGAGAGAGGAACAAATTATTCCTTATAAAGGTGTTGAAACCTCTCTCGAATAGACAATATCTAGTAGCGGTGAGTTTGGGATGTTAAGAAACATCTCGGAATAATATAGGTTAGCTATGAGTTTGGCTTAGATCGTTACAATTATTATATTTTTATTTATTTATCCAAAGATAAAAATAAATAAAATAAAAATATTTTAATGAATGGATTTATTATTATTAAAAACAAAAATGTAGTACCCGAAAATGCGTGCAAATAACCTCTGTGCTTCTCTAATTTCGGTAAAATTAAGACCCAAAAAAGCAGACAGAATTCAATTTGAGGCAGAAAATATAATATATTTAATTTTAAAAACTTTATTTTTTATTATTTTTATTGTCTTCCGTAAGCTCAGATTGCAAGGTCGTTTTCATTATTGATAAAAAATAGTTATAGCCGTACAATTTCGTGCGTAAAGGACCAACCAGAATCCGACAGCGCAATGGTCAGCGTGGTCCCCACTTTTACTTCGACCAATAAGGTGTGACCGTCACGTGATCTCCTCGTTCGACGTGACAGCCTCTACGCCCACTCCCTTTGTTGAATAAACGTCACTTTTCCGTTAAATATTTATGGTCATCAATTTTATTTATTTATTTACATTTTTTTCCCATATAATATAGCCATATTTTTTTAGTGTCACATTTTCATTTTGATCTTATCATATTTTTAATTTATTTAAAAGGGGTTAAATGAATTTTTTAATTTAAATATTTTTTGTGAATTTTTATATTCATTTTTTAAAGAAATATTGTCGACATTAAATAGGTAATATTCTTTTTTAATGTTTTCGAATATTCGTTTGGTAATATATTTTTTAACGAATTTATTTCCGTCCATAATTCTAAAAACATAATCTAAATTGCATACCAAATCGACCTTAAATTAAACCTGCACTTTTTAAAAAAAAGACTTTAATTTTTTTATGATGACACACTAATACGGTTATTTAAATGTTTATTTAATACAATAATTAAACTAATTAATAGAGTTGTTCCTATGACCCATTGTGTTGGATTAAATTTTTCTTCTGTTTGAGCTGGGTTGAAATAACCACAGGTTGAACTTTTCTAGTCAGTTGAAAAATAGACAGGTTGAACTTTTCTAGTCAGTTGAAAAATAGAGTTACAATCTAGTTTAACCTTATCCTGTTTTTAAAAAGATTTAAAATATTTAATATTAGTGATATGGTCACTTATAAATATTTGATATTTGAATTTTATGAAATTTAGTTATTAATATAATATGTATGGTAATAAGTATGATCATTTTATATAATAAAAAAAGACAGTAAAAAACTGAATAAAAAAATAGAGAGTTGAGATGTGAATTCTGTTCGGGTTGCTAGGGTCACCAACCTACCAACCTAAAAAAGAGAGAAGGGCATTTAAGTGTGGCCTAAGCTCATTCACAACACCAGATAAAAAGCAGTCGGAGACAACCCATGGAGAACCTAACAAACAAGCCTTCAACAACTTGTCGCACGCCCAGCCATCTGCGTCTCAGCCTATGCTCCACCGATCGTCTACAAGCGTCCCCTCTTGGTTGAAGACAGTCCACACGTACCAACACGAATGTAAGATACCACATTGATTAGAGAGAAGAATGAATCATTCCTTATAAGAGTATAGAAACCTCTCTTTAATAGATGCATTTTAAAGTCGAGAGGCTGACAACGATACATAATGGGCCAAAGCGGACAATATCTGCTATCAGTGAGCTTAGGCTATTACAAATGATATCAGTGCCAGACACCGAGCGGTGTACCAGCGAGGGCGCTGGACTCCCAAGTGAGTGGATTGGGAGATCCCACGTCGAAGAGGGGGAATACATAAGTTCTAGAACCTTCCCGACCGCCTATGACAGTAAAAGCGATAAAAAATCATTATAAGGAGAAGATTAACCATTTCCTTTACCTGTTGGGCGTCCCTTATTAAGGGCACATGGGGATTAAACTCATGCAAATCTAAGCTAAAGCAGTCAGAGGGCAGCCCCCACTGGGCAAAGTCTGTGGAATTATCATTGAAAATTGATTAACTCCACTGCCATGCCCAACGGGGGGCTGCCCTACAACTGGTTTGCTCATTGAACCCACCTATTCCCTTCTTGGCTTCTCACTACACCCACTTCCCTTAATTCAGCCTTTTATAAGTGCTTTGTGTATGTGTTGGAGTCCCTAAAATTAACATTCCTAGCAATGAACTGTTGGCGTAAGCTTTAAGCAATTTGGGTATCTTAAAAAAAAGTTTCAGATTCCCGCGCTTTCTATCGTAGTTTGCAGTCGTTGTCGGGATGATATCACTAGACATAAGACTATTAGAAGAGCTCGTAACTATTGTCGTCTCGAGTATAAACTTTTATAATGTATGTATGAGAATAATTTTTTTGTTAGACATGGAAACGTGTAGGTAATGCTTCTTTGTGTTTTTTTGAGTAAATTAACCCATTAGAAATAAAATTTCGAGTGATGATTAAAGCTTAAAGGTTATGAACAGACGAAAGTTATGCAAAATAGGAGTTGGCTATTGTATTGATGAAAGTAAGTGACTTTATTGTTGGATCGTCATAAGGTTTTGTCGGATGTTTATTGTTACTGTCAAGATATAAGGTTATTGAAATAAACATATGTTATGAGGATGTTCTTGTGCACGAAAGATTTTATGGACTGATATCTTCTTGTATGTGGGATCACACAAATGCACGAGGTCCCACGTACAGTGAGGGCGCATCTGCTATGAAATGTTTTTACACTCTTATAAGAAATCAATTGATGTGGGATCACGTGGGATCTCACAATCCACCTCTTGAGAGCCCAGCATCCTTAGTTGGCACACCGCCCGATTTCTGGCTCTGTAACAGTTCGAGACCACCACTAGGTTCTTATTTAAGAATAAATGAGTGCAAATTTGATAGATAAGAGGTCTATGTCAATAAATTTTGTATCACCATTAATAGAAAGAACAAATACCAACGTCTAAATCGAACTGTTTTAAAGAAATGATGTAAGAGTTTTGAATCCATGTTCACCTACTCGAATATTTATGAACACCCTAATTTAATGGTGTTACATTGGGAGATTCCGAGTGATTATTTCCTCTCTTTTCCCAAGTTGAGTGAGAATCCAATTCAAACAATATATTCTTCCTTGATATGTTTATAAAGGTGATTAAACATTTAATTATAACGTGCTTCTTGCACGTGTTGTTCAATTTCGTAAGTGAACGAATCGTTACAAGTAATATAATAGTTTGAGTATTTCTACCGTTCTCGACAAGTGACCTCCAACATAAACTACTCTCTAAATATGAATATCTATCGTCACAACAAGAAATTAAACATAGTTCAACTGATTAAAGTATCTTAGTTTCTCAGCATGAAACTAAACAAAGCTCAACTAACTATTATATGGATTAATTCGACGGAAGAATTTGAACCTCTAACCTCTTGATCAAAGAATAGTGTTATGGCTATCGACCTCATTCAATAACTTAGAGGGAAGGGTTAGAGGGAAGGGATGGGGGTAGGCAATACCTTTGGGTGACAAATGCTTCAATGTCACTTAGATATGATTTTCTTCTATTTAATACTACTCTATTTCAATTCTATAGTTCCTATAGAGATCAACACAATTCAGAAGCACAACATTTATCTCGTAACAGCTTTTGGAAAGAAGCAGTTCAATCAAACAATTCTCTATTAACAGGGATGCATTTCAATACGTAAACAAGAACTAAACAAATAAAAGCTATCGATTACATCCAAATCTGTTACTATATTGCGTTTGAGAGTACACTGATCCTGTAACAGCCCAAGCCCAAGCCCAAGCCCACCGCTAGCAGATATTGTCCGCTTTGGCACGTTACGTATCACCGTCAACCTCACCGTTTTAAAACGTGTCTACTAGGGAGAAGTTTCCACACCCTTATAAGGAATGCTTCATTCCCCTCTCCAACCGATGTGAGATCTCACAATCCACCCCCTTGGGAGCTCAGCATCCTCGCTGGCACACAGCCCGGTGTCTGGCTCTGATACCATTTGTAACAGCCCAAAGCCTACAGCTAGCAAGTATTGTTCGTTTTGATCCGTTACGTATCGCCGTCAGCCTCACGGTTTTAAAACGCGTCTACTAGGGAGAGGTTTCCACACCCTTGTAAGGAATGCTTCGTTCTCCTCTCCAACCGATTTGGGATCTCATAATCCACCCCCTTGGGGCCCAGCGAGTCCTCACTGACACACCACTCAGTGTCTAGCTCTGATACCATTTGTAGCAGCCCAAGCCCACGCTAGTAGATATTGTCCGCTTTGGCCCGTTATGTATCGCCGTCAGCCTCACGGTTTTAAAACACGTCTACTAGAGAGAGGTTTCTACACCCTTGTAAGGAATGTTTCGTTCCCCTCTCCAACCGATGTGGGATCTCACATGTCCATATCTAATTCTTGTCCATATCATGAAAATATACAGAAACAAATGAAAAAAAAAGAAAAAAAAAGAGGGGAAGATAGCTCATCAAACAATTAGAACAAGCTTGAAAGATATAGACCAAAATCAATGTTCAAAGAACTTTACAAATGTAAAGGCTATCCACGACCAGAATGGTTTCACTTAACTAGCAAGTTTGAAAGCATCAATGAAAAGACCATAAGTGAATCCCATTTTGAAGTTGTTTAGCAGAGCAACAGGGAAAGTTACTTTGGGTCGACTGTAATAAAAGCGAGTAACATATTCAGTAAGAAGAACACATACCACAGCAGCAATCACATCATTTACTCCCAAAGCTCCAAACGACAATGATATAGTTTGTGCCACATAAAACCCACCCAACAAAGAGATTCCTCCAAAAAGAGCCCTCCTTGAAGGACTTCTAAAGTAATTTCTCGAGAGCTCAGGCACCAGTCTAATGATATCAACCAACCTACGAGGGCCTCCGGTATCTTGCACAGCTTTGATACAGAGACTACGAGGGGATGGTCGTGATTTTATCACATCATATCTCCAATATGAAGCATTCTTTTGAGGAGTAAAGGCATAATTTAGGAGGCCAGTAGAGACTAAACTTGCAGATTGTGCCATTCAATGTACCACTTCCTATATTTCTGAATAAAATGTTGAGAATCTGAGATCAATGAAGAATATTTTGCTTGAGGAAACGGAAGATTAATCAAATGAGAATCATTTTTGCAAAGAACACAATAACTGAAATTTGGAAATGTTGTGAAAAATTGACTCAAGAACTCCCACAGGGCCATGATTATCATTAAATGGTGCTAGGAAGCTGTTTTAATCAGTATAAATCGAGCAATGGCTATAATCTGATGGGGGATTTCAATACAAAAACAGAGAATTTCGAATTCTCAATTGATGTTGAACAAGAACAACAATAAGCAGCAAACACGTAGATTCAAACTCAAAAAACGAACCGCTTAGGACTTTTAAGTTCATGTGTGTATTTCAATTTCAAATTCCAATCTCTGAATAAAATGATAGAAAATTAATAATCCACAGAGCCATGTATAGCTCTGTGAACACCTAGAACAAGGATAACAAAGGTTAAAATCTTAACCACATTCATAGAAATGAATGAAACAAAACAGCAGGGGTGAGAAATTGGGAGAAATTTTAAGTTCATTTGAACGAATTGTTCTTCTCGATTTTCTGGGAAGCCAAACAGTGAGCAATTACGCAAAATTAGGACGAAAAAACTTCCGTCGTGGTAGGATTGAAAAATTGAAGAGCGCTGAACAGAAATGACAGGAAAATGGGAGAAAATTAAGGGAAAATTAATACCTAGAATTCGATTCCAGGTTCCGCTCTGGGAATGAAGAACAAGAGAACTGCTTCCCTATCGACGGAGCAAAGAGAATCACGAATTTGGAAATTGAGATTAGAAAATGTAAGAGTGCATGCGTCAAATTGCTTTTTTGACCCAAAATATTTTTGGGTTTACAAAATTTTGACCAATTTTTTTTTAAATAAAATTTTATGACAGTTTAATCAAACTTAATGATTCAAGTTACAGATCATTCCAAGTCATGAAATATGCCCTAATTCAATTCAAACCTATCAACAAATATTTGCAGATTGAAGCTGGTCCAAGATGATCAACAAATTAAAAGTCGATCTAAATCGATTAACAAGTCAAAAATTGATCCAAGTCAGTCTACAAGTCAAAAGCTGATACAAGAACATTAACAATCTAAAAAAAATTGTCCAAGAGTGGATCGTTCACTTGTTGCTCCATTTATAAATGATATAAAATTAACCTCAAGAATATATAAAGATAACCTTGAACAAAATTACTTTTTATACTTCTTCCCTATAAATTTTCAATATCACTAATTTCGACTAATTTTAGTAACATCCACGACATTTATACAAGCTAGTTATAGAATCTCCACAAAGAGCGTGGATCAAAAAAATTATAGCTTTGACCAATTTAGAACTGTTCACTCGTCAATATTTCTATACCATAATTTTAGACAAAAAAATTACCAATTATTATGAATCGAGATATATATTTGTCTAGTTTTTGTGCGTGCTTCAGAACTTTCAATCTAACCTAGTTAGATCAATTCGAATGATGAGGATTTGAAATCTTAAAGAGAGAAAAAAATTGTCCCTTTGTTATGGATCATTGATAATTTTTTCAAGTAAATCGATTTAACTGGGATGGACTCAACACACAATAAGATCTTATTGAAGTCTAATATCAAAATTTGAGTATGAACTTCAAAATTTAGAGACACCAAATTTTGCTCAACTTTCATTTTAGGAAAGCCTAAAGCTGATAACATCTGATACACTACCACGGTATAACGTTCTATCACGGTGGTCGCTAAGACGTGGCACAAAAGAACAGAAACATGCAGAAAAATTCCTCATGTGTTGTGCAGTAAACATGATGAAAAATAATTCACACCTTGCAGAGACAACAAGTCGCTTATTCAGAAGAACAGGAAAGAACACAACCAGATATCCCATGGATTTCCAAATTGAACAAAGGAATTGATACACAAATTACTTAGGACTTGGCCGGCTGCCATGACTGGTAGCGAGTCCAATCTCTCTGCCCAGGATTAAGAGCATGTCCCTTGGAATGGTAGATAAGTTCTTCACCTTCCCCAGAGAAGTTTTCCTTGTGTTCTATCCCATACCTACTCGGTTTCAGCATCAGAAGCTGCAAATGTGGTGAAAACGGCTAAATAGTAAATGTTCGAGCTTTGACATTTATGTCTATTTGGTCCTTGAACTTTTAATATTACAAATTTAGTCCTTGAACTTGTATATTTTGGGAAGGAAAATTACCTCGTCTCCTGTGTGATCGGTTACGTAGTGGAGCCAGCCATGCCATTCGGGTGGCACCTGAGAAGCATTATAACGACCCTTCTCTGCATATTCAACCCACCTGTGTCTTCCTACAGAGATATCAAATTCACTAGCTCAGGTTTTCACAGAACATAAAAAGAGAAGGTTAGACAACACTTCCATATGAGTTATTAAGAGTTCAAAAAATGTTCACGAACTCTTTCGTTGACATGGAACAAGCATAAGCGTGAATTCGATGTTCAAAATATAAAATGGGTCGTCCTATATATGTAAAAATTCCTTTTCTTGCATTTACTTTCGAGGGTAAAAGTTTTTTGCTCTTGCAAAATTTTGTCGAGTTTCGTATCGCAATTAGATGGATATCATTAGCAGGAAGATGAGCAGTTTTCAACAGAAAAACTAGAAGAATAAGTAATCGAGGCGACCTAGAACTACTGCATCACTCAGTAGCAAGAAATGTAATCAATCAGTTTGAGTTAACATAACATGGTAAGTGTCTTAAGCAATGGTTTAGACATCTTGACCTTCACCCATAGAAAATAGGTAGTAACATCGTGAAACTCGCACTGAAACCAACTAGAAAGAAAAATACCATATTGGGTTTCTTCGTCGAGCCTCTGGTAATATTTATTTCCAAACTTATCGACACCCACAAGTGTCGCACCAATGTTGTGAATTTTGGTTTGCCTGAATAAAACAAAATTAGAGATGATAAAGATAGCTCCCATAAACCAAATAAAATGAATAGTTTGCAAGGAAAGGAACTTATTCAGTGTATGAATGAGATAAAAAAAAAAGTTGTTGATGTCAATTGGAAAGCAAAATAACAGCTACATAGATATATATTTCTCTATAAAAGACTAACTTTGATGCATCCCAACTTTCCCTATAACTCTCTTTTCCCCTAAACGAAGGATTGAGGAGGAATTCCTCGATCATATCACAAAAAACTCTGTATCGGGCTATCTAAAGGCCAAACTGTAACGGTGCCAAGCCCACTGCTAGCAGATATTGTCATCTTTGGGCTTTAAAACGCGTCTACTAGGGAAAGGTTTCCACACCCTTATAAAGGGTGTTTCGTTCTCCTCCCCAACCAATGTGGGATATCACACAAACACTCCAAAGAAGTAATAACAAACCGAATGAGCATAGTCACAACTCCGAACTAAATGGTCCAGATCTTCCTCCGCCCTCCGACAAATGACGCATCGGAATAACCCTACCAAAGGTGGAAACTTCCTCGAGAGCCTATCCAAGGTATTGATTCTTCTATGAATATCCACCCGAACAAAGAACTTCACCATTTTTAGAACTTTAACACTCCAAAGAATTGAGAAAATAGATTCCTTAGAAGGAGATGGGTCCACTAAGTAATGAAAGAAAGATCTACAAGAAAAGCCCATAGAAAGGCTCGGACACCAAGTATAAAAATCCATTCTCCCTCGTCTAAGCTCGGGATCTCCCAATAAAGAAAGGAGAGTCTTAACACCTCTACCGTTTCCCTATCGAACAATGGATGACAAAACCTGAACAAAAGAGAGGAAGAGTAGGAACAATTTTCAAGTTTACCACCTCAACGTCACGTATAATACTCATATATAGCACGTTTGTGACAAAGTTAAATTGGCTAATTCGTGGAATATCATCACGATCTATTAATGTGCCTCTATCTTCTCGGTTAATTCAGTTAAGTGTCAAACAGCTAGTATAGAAAATTCTATTCAACTGATACTATTGACAGAGAAAATGGAGTTGTAAGGCATCAACTTGACCTTTAAAATAGTTGAAATCCAAGATGCAGGGGCTTCTCGGACCTAATTATTGAAAAGAAATCCAATGGAAAAGCTCCTCTTTCTGTCCTAAAGGAAGATTGATGCTCTTCCAAGCAGTTCTTTCAAATGCACTAAAATAATTTTTTCTCTATTCTTAGATCTCCCCTACTATGGTCTTAAAATTTAGTGCCAAATTAATTCTAGATTTTTCTGAAGAGGGAACTGATCTTAGAGGATGAAGTCACCTACTAAATAGAAAACTGGTTGGAAAGGCTGGTCCTCCAATTAGTAACCTAAAAAATATGGCTCACCTGGAAAAATGAATTGGGAGATTTCATAAAGAAGATGCATGGAAAATTGAACTTACAATAAGTTTCCATCGGGTAAGCATTTCCTGCAAGATTCAACAAAGAAAGAACAGTTAACACAATCCAAATTCCAACATTGCTGGAGAAACAGAGACAATATCCAATTTTACAAAATGAACAATATCTCAAGTGTTTTTTTTTATGTCCCATAGGCATCGAACATTCAAATTGGGAAAGAAACACCCGTAGTGATTAAACATTGAAACAGCGATCTTCAGAACAATAAGAGAAACACCAATTAAGCACAAAATAAACAATGGGCGCGAATTCGAATTCGACGACACTACAAATTCCCCAAGGACTAGACAGAAACCATGGATCAAAAACGAAAAATAGGGAAGGAAAACATTACAAATAGCCTTCTTCCTTGAGCTCTCTCCAGAAAGTACCGATGCCTTTGTCTTTCATGGACTTCAGAATCCCCCGCACCACCGATGCCATTTCTCTTCTCGGTGCTCTTGCGCTTCCGACTCTCGACTGCTGATTTTCTTCAGTCCAAGCAGCTGCCTCCAGGACGATGAGGGTAAGATGGTCTAATACTCTATTTAAAAAATACATTGTAACAATTTTTTTTTAATTTTTAAAAGTTTTTAATATTCTTAAAACTATTTCAAAAATATTTTATAACTTTTTTAAACATTTAAAAAATAAAAAATATTTACAAAATTTTCAAAATAACATTAAAATTTTTGGATAAACTATTTTAGTCTATATACTAATAATAATATCCATATATTGACCATAATTCTTTTTTAGAATTTTTTAAATATGTATTTTTAAATCTTTTAAAATTAAAGAGTATTAATGAAATTTTTTAAAATAAATTACAAAAGATTTATACAAAATTAAGAATATTTTTAATTTCTTAATACTAATTACAGATATTTTTATTAATTTAGTAAAAATAATAATAATAATAATGAATTGACTTTTTTATTATAACCAAAAAAAAAAGAAGGAAAAAAGTGAAGAGAGAAAAGAGTTAAAAGTCAAAACCTAAAAATGAAGGCCACGAAATACAGAGCAACCAATAGAATTCATGGGCTACGGATTTCCTCAGATTTTTTCTTCCTTCAAATCGGCAAACTAAGCTCTTTCTTCCATGAAAACGACCTCTCTTCTGTTGCTTTCCAAGTCCCGCAGAAATTCTCTGGTCGAGTGTATCGTGGAAATGCTCTTCTCTTCCGCACCTCTAATTCACTTCGCGGCTCAAATTTGCAGAGCCTCAGTTCCCGTCCGCCACTGTCTTGTGTAGAAGTTTTTTCAGCGGAATGCAGCGGTTTCTCCATGTCTTCTTGACTTCTTCTCTTTGACTGTTTTGGCTCTCGACTGCTTCTGCGATGAATGCGCCAATGTCGATTCACTTGTTTCGCCAGAATCACACAGCGGCAACAGTTGCTTTCCAGCAGTTTGTTCAGACTATCAATGCCGCTAATCATCCCGGTGGTGCGCAGAGGAGGATTCGTTTTGTCAAAATCAAGAAGACTGTGAAGAAACCTAATACTCTCGAGGTTTCTTCTCCTTCTACTGCTAATCTCTTTTCTGGTGCTCGAGTTAGCGTCAGTACCTGTGGTTCAGTTGGCTCTGAGACGAAGGCGCAACCGAACCGGCTTCCTCCGGAGAAACAGGAAGGGAAGAAGAAGGAGAAGAATGAAAGGGAGGTTAGCGTTCTAGGTATCTATCAGAACGGGGATCCTCTTGGGAGGAGAGAGCTGGGGAAGAGTGTGGTCCGGTGGATTGGGCAGGCCATGCGAGTTATGGCTTCGGATTTCACTTCTGCGGAGGTTCAGGGTGATGATTTCTCTGAGCTCCGGCAGCTGATGGGACCGGGGCTTACTTTTGTGATTCAAGCCCAACCGTATCTGAATGCGGTGCCTATGCCTCTTGGACTTGAAGCCGTTTGTTTGAAAGCTTCTACTCACTATCCGACTCTCTTTGATCATTTCCAGAGGGAGCTCAGGGATGTCCTTCAAGATCTCCAACGCAAATCGCTGTTTCTTGATTGGCGTGAAACTCAATCATGGAAGCTCCTCAAGGAGCTCGCTAATTCAGGTTCCTTATTCATCTCCCAAGTAATATGTGAACAATTTGCATCTGTATGTCTTACATGTGGTTCTTGATGGACCAATAAATATATGTTTCTTTGTTTTGATCGATTAGAAACAAGTTGCTTGAGTGGGAATTGACATGGTACATTTGCAGTTCAGCATAAAGCTATAGCACGTAAGATAAGCCAGCCAAAGGCTGTGCAAGGTGTTTTAGGGATGGACCTGGAAAAGGCCAAGGGTATACAGAACAGGATCGACGAGTTTGCAAATCGCATGTCTGAATTACTTCGCATTGAGAGAGATTCCGAATTGGAGTTTACACAAGAGGAGTTGAATGCTGTTCCTACACCAGATGAGGGTTCAGATAATTCCAAACCTATCGAGTTCTTAGTCAGCCATGGCCAAGCACAGCAAGAACTCTGTGACACCATATGCAATTTGAATCCAGTTAGCACGTCTACAGGTCTGTCTAACGATTTCATTTTATAAAGGTGTTTCTAGTATTTTGTTTTCTTCAGATTTTGAACTCAGCTCGACTTCAATCATTTATGCTCCAGAATACTAGAGAAGTTCTTAATCAATCGACTTTTATTGGCTTTCAGGATTAGGGGGGATGCATTTGGTATTATTCAGGGTTGAAGGAAACCATAGATTACCGCCTACAACCCTTTCACCGGGAGATATGGTTTGTGTGAGAGTTTGCGATAGCAGGGGTGCTGGTGCAACTTCTTGCATGCAAGGATTTGTGAACAATCTGGGGGACGATGAATGCAGCATCACTGTAGCTCTAGAATCTCGTCATGGTGACCCTACCTTTTCCAAGCTCTTTGGAAAGTCCGTGCGTATTGATCGAATTCCAGGATTAGCTGATACTCTCACTTATGAGGTACTTGGTGAATGTTTATTGCTCGATCAACGAATATACTTGTCCTGCATTGTTATCTTCAATTTTGTTTCCATGAGATTTTATCAAAGGAAAAATGTTATATCCGAACTGAGTATAAGTTCATTTACAGCGCAATTGTGAAGCTTTGATGTTGCTTCAGAGAAATGGTTTGCAAAAGAACAATCCTTCTATTGCTGTAGTGGCTACATTATTTGGTGATAAAGAAGACATCAAGTGGATGGAAGATAATAACTTGATAGATTTAGCTGATACCAACCTGAATGGCATAGTGCTAAACGGAGATTTTGATGATTCACAAAAGAGTGCAATTTCACGTGGTTTAAATAAAAAGCGGCCCATATTGATAATCCAAGGGCCACCTGGTACTGGAAAAACAGGTCTGCTAAAGGAGCTTATTGCACTTGCTGTTCAGCAAGGTGAAAGGGTGCTTGTAACTGCACCTACTAATGCAGCTATAGACAATATGGTTGAAAAACTCTCGAACGTTGGGATAAACGTTGTTAGGGTAGGAAATCCAGCACGGTTATCTCCAAGTGTTGCGTCCAAGTCTTTGGCTGAAATTGTAAACTCTAAACTTGCAAATTTTAGAACAGATATTGAAAGGAAGAAGGCAGATCTAAGGAAAGACTTGAGACATTGTTTAAAGGATGATTCATTGGCTGCTGGCATACGCCAGCTTCTGAAGCAGCTTGGGAAGTCATTAAAAAAGAAAGAGAAGGAAACTGTGAAGGAAGTACTCTCAAATGCCCAAGTTGTTCTTGCTACCAACACTGGAGCGGCTGATCCTTTAATTCGGAAGTTGGAGAAGTTTGATCTAGTTGTTATAGATGAGGCAGGTCAGGCAATTGAACCAGCTTGCTGGATTCCAATATTGCAGGGACGCCGCTGTATTCTTGCAGGTGACCGATGCCAACTGGCTCCTGTGATTTTGTCTAGAAAAGCCTTGGAAGGTGGTCTTGGAGTATCATTGCTGGAGTGGGCTTCAACCTTGCATCAGGGGACTCTAACCACAATGTTAACAATACAATACCGGATGAACAATGCTATAGCAAGTTGGGCTTCAAAGGAAATGTATGATGGAATGTTGAAGTCCTCACCATCAGTCTCTTCTCATCTTCTTGTTAACTCTCCATTTGTCAAGGTACCAACTCCAAAATTACTGTAGTGCGCTCTTGCATTCCAGTCTTGACATTCATGTTGGTGAAGGTTATTTAGTTATATTTCTAAGATCATGATTCTGCTTTTCTGTAAATGATCTTCTGAGTTCCCTTCAACATTTTTTTTACGAGTTCCCTTCAAGTAACCCGTATGAATTTGAGATTTTTACATTACAGAGTCTATTTTGACTGCATTGTCGATAAATTTAGTTCCAAGAAATGAGTCCAAAGATTCGGTCTGTGAGAATTTCCTACGGGTAACTTTTTTAAATTATTATTTTTGAGTAATTGTGAAGACCAGGTTAGCTTATCTACATCAACTGGTGGGCCTGTATCTTCTAGATAATTGATCAACAAAACTTAGACCCATGGCTTCAAAGATATTGATGGAAAATTCCCCCCATAACTCAGAGTGCTATTGTAATTAGAATGAACTATGAGATGATCTTAAACAGTTTAGTATTCCTTTAATCCTAGCTATTTTGTTCCTTCCGTCGTTTCCCTATTCTACCTCTTGAGTTGAGATGGCATGTATTTAATTATTTTTAAACAGTAGCCTCTTCCATTCGGATGACCTCGTAACATGGGAATCCTCCACACATAAAAGAGCAGGAATCTAGCCTTTGCTGCTTCCATTTGCTTTCTCTTTTTGCTGTCTTCAGAAAATTAGTGTTTATTTGTTTCTACACTAAAAAAACTTGTGTATCTCAATCCTGGATATTTATCTTGTGTACTTTTATATGGAGTCAATAATAACTATACATTTATCTCGTTGTATAATAAACTTTCATAAGTTTGCCGAACATTGTGGTCGAGGTTCTTTTACATCTTTTGAAAGCCTTGTCCCGTGTGATACTTAGAAACTGTTATTCTACTTTGTATTGATGCAGCCAACATGGATAACCCAGTGCCCCTTGCTGTTGCTTGACACTAGAATGCCATATGGCAGTTTGTCAGTTGGTTGTGAAGAGCACTTAGATCCAGCTGGTACGGGCTCATTATACAATGAAGGCGAGGCAGATATTGTCGTGCAACATGTCTACTCATTGATTTATTCTGGTAAATGTTCTTTATATGTGAATATCAATGATATTATTCTTTAGTTCATACTATACGAATATTAGGGAAGCATATAATGGCAAACATAGAGGTTTGGTGAATGGAAGTGGGGGAAGCTGTATAGATTGGTTCTCTCTGAACTAAAGTTTTTAGGTGCCAAGAGAAAACACAGAAGATATACTATTTTTGATATTCTCTATGATTTTAATTGGCAAGATTGTTGTTTGGTTTGGAAGTGAAAGGATTCCTTTATCTGACATAGAAAATAACCAAGTATAAAAGATGTACGTGTAGCAATATTCAATCTAAATATTGTTGAATGACAAGTATTTATATATTAAACTCTATAAAATTTGCTTCATATAAACAAAATCAGGTCATGTTTTAGAATATTAGAGTTTAGGACTCGTAAGATTTGTGATTAGAAGCTATATGATCGACAATATTGGAAAAAAAGTTGAAAACTTTTGTAATCATCGTGGCTATAGAACAGAGACCACTAAGATCCTCATTTTGTCACCAGGATTAATGACTAAATAAGGATGAGAACCACAAATCCCTGAGAGCGGAATAGAAAGCCCCTCAAGCAAGGATCTGTTATAGTAATGATAAAAGTATCTGTAATCACCACACTAACTGACAGGTAGTTCTCCTCCCAAATTTGAATGCCCCCAATCCTTGCATGAAGCTTGGTGTTCATGCAAGGATAACTTCAACTTGGCCCCTATATTTATCATAGATTGTATATCGGTGTTGGAAAAGAGTGCATCATCTGAGATTTCATAACTTCACCCATCAACGCATACTTCTTGGGAGCATTTGGGTCATTAGATATAGTTTTTTATTTCTTGTTTTAGTAGGCATTTATGGTGTTACGGCTTTTACTTTTTGTACTTCCATCTTGGATGAAGATTATTGACATTATCTGTCTTATAAGAAAAAGTTATTGACAATATCTGTTCTAAATCCGATCACAGGTGTCAGCCCAAGAGCAATTGCAGTCCAGTCTCCTTATGTTGCTCAAGTACAGCTATTGAGGAACAGGCTTGATGAAGTTCCTGAAGCTGCTGGTATTGAAGTAGCAACTATTGATAGCTTCCAAGGCCGAGAGGCGGATGCAGTGATCATATCAATGGTAAGATACACATGATTCACATTGATGATTCCCTTCCAATTTAAAGTTAGCCAGTGAGTTTTGGGAGCCCCATTCTGATTGAAGCAGATCTAAAGGAAAAGGATCCCTCAACTCCAAAATTCAGTTAATTCTATCTGCCCCCCTTCCAATCTGAATTCTTTCAAGTTTTTCACCAAGCGCTGCCCAATTTTCTACAAGTTAAAAAAAAAATGCCTGAAGAACAACTCTTTGTTTTTACCAATGTCTACCTTCCAGCTTTTCTTTTAATCTGTTTAGTCATCCATGACCCAACCGTTTGAGTCACAACCATACATCATTACAATCACTTTTCTCCACAAGAATTTTCTTTCTTAGTGAATCTCCAAAGCCATTTCATTAACAACTAAATGTTTATTTGACGAAAGGAACCCATGCCAAGCCCACCATAAACCAAAGGAAGTGAGGTCACCGTTCAATTAACCAAGTTGCTGCCCGGTTCATAGGTTCCACCACTCCAAACAAAGCCCCTCATCAACTTCTCTATGGCTCTGGTAGCCTGAACATGGTCTTGAGGAAAGAAAAAGGGTAGACAGGAAGGCTGTGCAACACAGCTTGAGTTAAAGTTAATTTTCTGCCTTTATTGCTCGCAGCTTATCAAGCAATGGCTCCCGAGGGACGCATCTCCTTTTATTCCTCCCAAGAGGAAAGCCAAGATATAGTGGAAGAGTATCCACTTTGCACCCAAAATTATTAGCCTGCTCTATCACCACCGAATCGTCAACGTTAAGGCCAACATTAATGCCAATCACACTCCCTTCCTAGTTAGTTACATGGGCCCAGCATTATATTCTCTTATCGGTTTCCCCATTTTTCATCCTCCTGATTCCTTTACTTAGAAATTCTAAAAAATTCCCTTACAGCACTTTCTTGGATCTCATATGAAGAGCCTTATCTGTTAACACGATTAGATTATGTTCCATTCAAAACTTCCTTTCCCTTCTGCCTCAAGTCAAGAAGTTCCAAAATGTAGGTTATGGAAGTTTGCCAATGGCGATAGGATGAGATTTTGTGAGGGCTCTTGGCTTCTTCTATCTCCTTTGTGCTTAGAGCTACCAGATTTTTATGACATTGCTTGATTTAAATGATGCACTATCAGTGACTGCTGGAAAAAATGATAGATCTCAACCGGAATTCGAATTAAAGAAAAGAATTGTGAATTGTTAGCTCTTACTGCTAAGCTAATGGATATTTGTCTGATTGGTATATTGTATGGAGCATTCAAGATGTCAACAGTTCTTTTACAATGGAAAGTTTATATGATGATGTTTTGTGCTTATTTTATCAGGTAAGGTCGAACAATCTTGGAGCTGTTGGGTTTTTGGGAGACAGTCGGCGGATGAATGTGGCCATAACGAGGGCAAGAAAACACGTAGCACTTGTCTGTGATAGCTCGACAATATGTCAAAATACGTTCTTGGCGAGGCTATTGCGTCATATACGTTATTTTGGAAGAGTGAAGCATGCAGAGCCAGGTAATTTTGGAGGATCCGATATTGGAATGAATCCAATGTTGCCATCCATTAATTAGGACATTGGTTGCCCTCAGTTCATGTACATAGCATTCCTTTGGCCTTGGAAAAGAAATCAGCCAAAACTATTGTGTGCATTGATAACTTGTATATAATTTTTATGATCATAATGACACATTTTTATAGAATCATTGAAGTTTGGGGAGTGTAACCCCATGATGATACAAGTAGTTGTTTGTTTGTAGGAAATTTGTATGGGATTGGATTACTTTCCCATGGTTGATAGATTACTATAGTAAAATGTTATATGTTGTATCTCCGAACGGAAATAAGGAACTCTTAATTATCGTCTTCCTTCTTTTCGTCGAGGTAGTCAACCAATGAATTACCTAGAGATATTCAGCCGAACACATTCTTCTCTTAGAAGTGTTGTTGGACTGACTTATAGAGCGTGGAAGATTTAAAGAGGTATGCCTAATTATCCTTTTCAAGAACAAGTAAAAATAGTTATCTATGAATAAAATATGATCGAAGTGATTGTCATTTTGAGAAAGATTGAGATGTCCAAAATGAAGATTCAAAGGAAGAAATGAAGAACGACATCAATATTTTTTTATGCGAATTATAGACATTATTTGTGAGATTCCACATCGGTTAGAGAAGGGAACGAAACATTTCTTATAAAAGTGTGGAAACTTCTTCCGGCTAGATGCGTTTTAAAACTGTGAGGCTGACGACGATACATAACGGACCAAAACGGACAATATGTGCTAGCAGTAGATTTCGTCGACCAATTCTCTACAATAATGACTATGTAGACTATAATTTAAAGTCATAAGAACTATATAATACGTATTTCATATCAATACGTTCAAAACTATATTTATATAAATTTAAGCTCGGGATATAAATGTGTAGATGTGACGAAAGAGATCGAAATTAATAATTTTTTAAAATTTTTTAGTAGTTTTTAAAATCATTGAAGTTTTGAATTTGCATAAATAAATAAATAAATAAAAGCAAGAAAAGTGTTTACACGTAACGTAAATTCTGTCCTGCATGTTCACAAATATGTGACAAAAATGACAAATTATTTATTTATTTATTTATTTTATAAAAAAAATAAAAAAAAGAATAAAAAATAAAAAAGGGTTTTCCTTACTTTTGCTGAACTTCGCTATTGGATGAACATAAACTCATTATTGTCCCATACACAAAAATTCATCTCACCTCTTTCTCTCTCTTCCTCTAACTTTCTCTCTCCACTTTCCAATTTCCATATCTTTTCTCTTAATCTCTCTCACTTCTCCTTCGCCATCGATCGGAATTGTGGGATTTTCTTTCTTGGTGGTTTTGTGATTGTGTTTTTATAGTGTTAAGTTATATTATTTGGGTCAATTTTTGTTGCTTCTTGTCTGATCGAAGTTTTGGAGGATTCGTTTCAATGTTTAGATAATCGTCAATCTGATACGCCCATGTCAGATTGATCGATTTTTGTGTGCCATGGATTCTTGGGAGGGGTTTGTCGGCTTCTGGAGATTGAATTAGAGACGAAATCAGAATGGGAGTGGATTCAGTTGGCGGATTTCTTCAATTGGGACTGGCTCTGCTGAAACCATAGATGCAATTGGGGGGATTCAAGAATCGACCCACCCACTACTGAACCCCACCGTCAATTTCTGTTTTTCTTGTTTAGTTATTGGTTTTGCTTTTTATGCTTGAGGATTAGCTCCAATGGAGGATTTGGGCGATATCAATTCTTTGGTTGGAGCTTGATTTCCTGCCTTGGTTATGGCTAAGGAAGAAGTTAGCATAAGTGATGAAGCTGACCGTCGGTTACCTGCACACTCCAGCGCCGAATGCGACCCACTGGCTGCTTCGACATCGGCGTCTGTAGGACCGCTGTGGCATCCTAGGCAACTCGGTTTTAGTCCTTATTTGTACCGGGAAGATGCTGCTGCTGCGAAACCCCAAGATTCGCGTTTTGCCGCCAGAATACCCGTAAGTTCTTGTCTTCTCTTTCTTTGTGTTCTTTTCCATTTTGCTTAACTTGTTGGTAAATTATGTAGTTGTTAATAGCTTGATGGACATCGATGTTGCAAATGATTTTTCTTTCAGTCTGCATGTTTGATACCAAACTTTATGGTAGTTTTAGTGTTTTGTTGCTGAATTGAGACTTTTCCCTATGGCGTGGTTCACGGTTGAAGTTCTCAGCTCCAGGAGGTGCACCTTTAAACAAGTTCCTCAATTTTCCACGCATGTCTTACCTACTGTTAGACATATCTATCATTATTTATTCCTGTTGACATTTTTAGTGCTGGAATACTTGTCCATCTCACTCAGTAAAGAAAGATACATTCCTTTAGAAACTTATAGAACTACTGGCTGCGGTTGTCGTAGTAGGATGCTTTCTGTAGCCTATTTGATTCACTCGTTTGTAGTTGTAGAAGTATATGTCATTCTAAGAAAATTTGGTCTATATTTGTATTGTGCCTCTTTTGATAATTTTAGAAATTCCAAGGGTCTTAGTTGTGATGTTTATCAAATTTACAAGGACAGATATTGTGTAAAAGAAAATCAAGTGTTAAAGGATGAAAGAGTCTTTAAAGATTGATAGATTTGATGAACAAAAAGTCCTTACTTATTTCTTTACTTTCTAGTTGGGTTTCTTTACTTTCTAGTTTGTCTTTTATGTGATAGTGGAGGGCATATGATGGAGTCTAGCAGCTATAGTGCATAAAATATGTCTATCTGTTAGTTTAGCCCTTTGGTTTGTTGGGGCTTTGAGGCCCAATGGGAGGAGAAGAGAAAATTTTCATCTTTTTAGATTAGATTGCTTCAAAAGCAGGTGCATTGGATTGGCCATCGGTTCACTTCATTGTCCCTTGAACTCCAAATCATAAGCTACCTCATGGAGGCATTAGCATGCAAGATGTTGTTTGAAAGAAGACGAGCGTACGAGTTGGCTGAAAAAAACATGAATTAGCATGGTTGGAGTGTAGATAATATTACATTATTAAAAAATGGAATGAAAAGAAGTATGGAGGTTCTGCTTGGTGTCTACAAGTGAGGATGGTCGTTCTTTTGACAAATGACATGGGACTTTCGAAGGAAATTTATTGATGAAATTTTAAGGGTTAGTAGGAAAGGAGAAGGGATATTGAGTTTTATGACTCCTTTAAGAAAGGAGAAGTCATTTGTTCAACCAGTTAAAAGATCAGAAGAGGGGCATTGTCGTGAAAGGATAGACCAAGACGGGATGTTGAATGTCATTGGCTCTTTTGAGAAAGGAGGAGAAGCCTTTTGTCCAATCATTTAAAAGATTAGAAGGTCATTTTCAAGAACGAAGAGACCAAGAGTATGAACAAAAAGAAGGATCTTTGGACTAAAACGAGATGGAATTCACTAAAGTTGAGTACAAGGTGGAATTAGCTAAAGTAGAGTGAGAGTGATCAATGTAACTTTACAAGATCAATTTTATCATGTAAAGTTTTGTTTTCCTTTTTTTAGGGGAGTTAATTTTGAAAGATAATAAGTTTATAATTAAGCATACCAAAACATATTTATCCCCAGAACAAGGTTACTCCTCTAATCTGATTCTATCCGCTTGCCCAGAACATATTTTTGTTTGTCTTTAAAACTATTATAGATAACAATATTTGGATGGCTTATAAAAACATCTTTGTGCACTTGAACTTACTATTTATAAGTTTAAATTTTTTTGGGAGTTCGGAATCGTTGTTCATGATGATTTTAAATGGAAAAACAAGTTTATTAATTCTATAAAATAGAAGATCCCTAGAAATAGACTTGGAAAATTCAAGAGGAACAACTAAAAAGGGTCATTCGAACATTTTCTTTAAAAGAAAGGAAACTTTCCATTGATAATGTGGAGAGTTACAAACTTGAAAACATCACTATATCCATTCCTCATCCCTCTCAAGCCTCCCAAAATACATTCACACGGTGCCCAATGACCCCCCTACATGGAACTTTCCCAACTTGAAAAATTACAAGATAGAATTATGATCCAGTCATCCAAACATGCATTCACCAAATCTTTATTTTTCAAAAACAGAAAACCACTTTATAAAGCACTCCCAACAGCTCTTTAAGTTTCTTCAATGTGTTTCTTCTGTACTCTTTCACACTTTTATGAGAGGGCCTCCGATCATAAGACCTTAGAATCAATTTAATTTTTTTGGAATGAAAGTTATCCTCCAGTACTTTATGGTCAAACTTTTATGATGCTACGAATTGAAGTAAAAGTACTATGAGAGTGTCTCTGAACATAAGACCTTAGAATCAGTTTAGTGCCTTTTGGAATCAAAGACATCCACCAATACTCCATGGTCAAACTTTTATGATGCTACAAGATTGAAGAAGAAGCACACTTAGATTAAGAGGAATTAATCCTCAGAAGCTACTCATCCTATCATTTTTTTTAAAGAAATATGCTTTTATTGAGATAGATGAAAGGATATACAAGGGCACGAACACCCCCCATTCCAATTATAGAAAGAGGTTCCAATTCAAAAGAATTAGGCTAAGCTGATAATTATAAAAAAACCGTATTAAAAAATGGCCACGAAGAGGAACTAAACCTAGTTTTATCCAAAAGTTTCTCCTCGGATCACTCCACCCCACGAAATTTTTTACTTTTCCTCTCGAGCTAGATGCCCTAGAACATAACAAAAAAGAAAAACTGCCAAAAAACCTTTCCTATTAGGGGTCAAGAGAGTTCTTTCAGTGATACGTGGTCCATTAGATTCTATGTTTCTCTATGGGTTTTGGTGACGAGCCCTTTTTGTAATTAACCTCCAGATCTTTGTTATTGGATTGGAGTGGCTTTGTAATTTGACTCCTTTTTGTGTGTTGTTATTCTTATTCTTATTCTTATTCTTATTGTTATTATGTCCTTGCATTCTTCATTTTTCCTGAAAATTTGGTTATTCATATGAAAAAAACAGCCTCTTGGATCTTTTGGAAAACAACTTTCTTCATAAAATTTCTAGCAAACTTGAACTACATCAATATTGGACCTTGATTTGATATGGGTTATGTTACTACGACATCCATCCTAGGACTACATAATTTATATTTTGTCATTTTAAGATTGATACTGATTCAATGAGAAATAGCAATCTGTTCTTCTGACGTAAAACTTTTGATTGTTCAGCTGGTTGCTAGATTAACCAAGGACATCGTTGAAACCTACAGAAAATGCAATCCAGAGTTTAAATATTCAGAAGAGTTAAACCTGAAGAGATTTTTGACGAGTCCATCAACTGGAGTCCTCAATGATGGCTATGATAATGTGAACTCAGATCTTATTTTGACGGTGAACTCTGTTTTACTCAATTCTGATACACAACGGAGGTTTGTGTGTTTTCTGAATGAAAGTTTCAATCCTTATTTTGCACTCATTCTTTGAACCAGTACACCATTTCTACTATGCATCTGCAGGAATGTGTTGATCATTCTTTAGTTGAAATCAGCATTTGATATCTTTGTTGTCCTCTTAGTTGCACATATCTGATCATGAATTTTTGGGGTCTTCAGTGCATGACATCAACATGCATATTGACTAGAACTTTAGAACTTATATTAAATCTTAATCGACTTCAAAGACACTATGGTCATCAAGAAGTTATATTTTGTTTCTTCTTCCCCAGTTAAGTTACCTAAAAAAGGTATAAAAACAACAAATAAAAGTTATACCAACAATGACAAATATTGGAAGAAAAGAAGTCCCTTATTGTTTTGTTTCTTCTTTCAGCTCTCTTTTCCACCTTTTGTGTGCTCCTTCGTCCTCTCCTATCCCCCCTTTTTCCTAGCTCTAGAAGATTATTATTCCAAAGAAGATTAAGTTCTTTTCCGAGTAGGTTTTACATGGAAAAGTTAACCAGATTTGAGGCCCTGGTGGTGTTCCCTTTGGAGGGGCTATGATGGAGAAGATTTTGCTGTTTCCTCCTTTTAGGGAGAAGGGAAAATTTCTTTGGCAAACTTGCTTTTATGCCGTGGTTTGGATTTGGTTAGGAAGGAATCATAGAATCTTTAGAGAGGAGAGATTTGTGAGGGAGTCGTGAAGTTACCAGGTTTAATGCCTCTGTTTGGGCTTTGGTGTTGGATGTTTTTAAAAGTAATCATTAGTTAGGCCTTATTTTTTTGAATTGGAGTCCATTTTTATTGAGTGATGGGCTCTTTTTGTTTTTACATATGCCTTTGTATATTCTTTCATATTTTTCAATGAAAGCTTGATTTCTTATAAAAAAAGTGTGGTATGAAATCTTGGAAACTAGAAATACCATAGAACTTAGACCAGACTTTTCATGAAATTGTCATTTCAGAAAAGTGTCGTTTCAGCTTGTTTTTTTGCTTTTGCATAAAACACAGAAAGCTAAAATTTCTATTTACATTTCATTTTCTTGTATTGAAAATTTTACTATAGATATTATATTTTTGCAGCATTTAGATGCTTGAAAGTGTAACTTTTGTCTTACCCGTGCTTGCATTTTACCCCTGTGACTAGGGTCAAACTCAAGTTTTCCTTAGGCATATGCCCTTTACTTTTTTAGATATACATCGTTTTTCATTCATATACTATATACAATTCAATAGGTCATGCTTTTGATTAGGCTAATGGGTTATTTCAGATATGTTGTCAAAGATCTACTTGGTCATGGGACCTTTGGGCAGGTTGCTAAATGCTGGGTTGCAGAAACTAACAGCTTCGTAGCTTTGAAGATCATAAAAAACCAACCTGCATATTATCAGCAAGCACTGGTTGAAGTATCTATTTTGACATTGGTAACTTTGTTTCCATTCATATCTATTTGGATAATGGTTATTTCCGTTTCTTGTTGTTGCCATTAGAGGATTTAGTGAACCAACGAGGCTATTTTCTTTTGTGAACTAAAAGCTCAATTTTGGAAGAAATATATTTCTTGAAGTTTTAAATTTGAAAGTCCAATAAGTTACTACTAGAATCCTCCAGAAAAATGTTCCTATAATATTAGTCTGTTGATGACAGATTGAGATTACTTATGAAGAGGCATAAATGGAAACTCTATAGAGAGAGGGACATAAACGGAACAATACATTGTAAATCCTCAGCAGAAGAAAAGAAAAGCAATATGAAAATTGAAACAAAATCATGACTTGGTCAGTAGACTAGACTATGGGGTTCTGGAATGCTGTAGGTATGAAGTCTGGTTTACCTTATTTTCTTTAAATGGCTTCGTCTAGATTCTTCTGTTTCTAGACAAGACAGAGGATGCGTAACAGAGCTATCTGATGGGGTAGATAGAAGATCCTTGTGGTTTGCATTTATGGACACTGAGTGGGAATATCTACCTTTGGAGATCATAACCTTGTATTTTCCAAATTTTTTAATTCATGTTTTGAAACAAAAATGGTTTATTATTTATTCTTATTTATTTGAAATGGTGGAAAGTATATAAAAAAAAACAAGGTAAAAATGGCTTAGAGGCCGGGGATGAGAAAGCCCCCTCTCAGATAACTAATGAAGCAAAACCTTCCGATCTTGAAGCATGGAAATAAATCGTAGTTACAAAAGAATTTCTTGTAACTAAGAGGTCACGACGAGGATGTTAGCCATACACAATTACAAAAGAAGGTAGAAGCGGTAGATTTACCATCCAATT
Source organism: Cucurbita ficifolia (assembly GCA_033971965.1). Classification (NCBI taxonomy): domain Eukaryota; kingdom Viridiplantae; phylum Streptophyta; class Magnoliopsida; order Cucurbitales; family Cucurbitaceae; genus Cucurbita; species Cucurbita ficifolia. Next base: position 8,890,111 of record CM066976.1, read on the forward strand.
TTTTTTGTTCCTTTCTTCCTAAATACCCACCCCATAAAAGGCCTCTAGAAGCACATAACCTACAAATGTTTTTTAGTAACTTGCTAAACTGATTTCTTCTTCCCATCCAAATTTGTCTTCAATTCTGAGTTGGTCGCAGATTCTTTGTTTTTTTTTGGTATTGCATGTTTTTTGAAAGTATAGGAAAAATATAGTATGAGACCTAATATTTTTGCTATATTGAGTTTTCTTGCAGTTAAATAAGAAGTATGATCCTGAGGACAAGCATCATATTGTCCGTATTTATGATTACTTTGTATATCAACGTCATCTGTGCATTTGCTTCGAGCTGCTTGATACAAATTTGTAAGTCCCTACCTATTGTCCTTTTTATCTAGAAATTGTGATTTGAAATATATACTTGGATTACAAATTCTGCCCATACTCTAGGTATGAGCTTATCAAGATCAATCATTTTAGGGGGTTGTCATTGAGCATTGTTCAAATGTTATCCAAACAGGTATAACAATTCTTTTACGGTTTGAATTTTCAAATGAACCATCATTTGTGTTCCATTGATGACCATCTTACCTTTTGTCTGGTTTATATTGGAGAAGATCTTATGCGGGCTTGCACTATTGAAAGATGCTGGCATTATTCATTGTGATTTAAAGCCAGAAAATATTCTTTTATGCACGAGGTAAGTTGTGGAGATAAAGTTTTGTTTTTCCCTTAATTTGTTTTTTCTTTGACTGTTTACACAAGGCTGCGGGTGTTTGTTTATTTTTCACCATTGGAAACAGCAGTGCCAAGCCGGCAGAAATTAAAATAATTGACTTCGGATCAGCTTGCATGGAAGCCCGCACTGTTTATTCTTACATCCAGGTAATTCCAGATCTCCATTTCATCCTCAGCATCCTAAAGATGATCTCTGTTTTCTTATTCTTCTTCCTCTTGCGCAGAGCCGCTACTATAGGTCTCCAGAAGTCCTGCTCGGATATCAGTATCCTTTTGAAGGGATTTATTGTGTCATATACAATTTTCGAAGTGTCCAAACTAAAAAATTGAAAACATTTAATGTATGTAATTATATCTTATCGACAACCTTTTCAAAATCTAGTAACTTATTTGGTTTAGTATCCTTGAATGAGGTACCCGATGTGTACCTATTCTTAGTGTCCAGATCTGGTTGAAAAACTAATAAGAGGTTGAAAACATTGCAATGGCGGAAAATTAAATTTTATTTGCAAACTTTTTAAAACCTAGAAAGTATTTGGTGTAGGTTGTAAAGTAGTTTCCAAATAATAGTACTTTATGAGTTGACCCAATGGTCAATAAGAGCCAGTATATATTTCTCCCGATATCTAACAAAAATAGAAAAAAAAAAAGAAAAAACAAAAGAAAAAAAAAGAGAATGTAAATAGGTAACGAGTTAGAGAGAATGAGTTTAAGTCATGGTTGCAACTTACTTGTGTTAATAACCTATGAGTTCTCGAGATTGACAGTTGTCTAATGAAAATAGATGAGGTGAGCGCAAGTTGGCCCCAAACATTCACACACAATATTTTAGATTTTAAATTAAAATTTTTTGTTCTTCATCATCATCATTATTATTTTTATTTGAATGATTATGAACTCCACAGCCGTGAGTAACTTTATGTAGTATCTTCTTGTTGTTTGATAGTTATATTGGTTGGATAAGATGGCCTCTTCATTTGACAATAATAAATCAACTCCTACTTTGATTATTGAGGATGAATCGAAGCTATGGGACCAAACACAAACTTTTAATAAAGCCTTTAGTATATTTTGTTTTTTTATGCTCAAGTTACATGTCTTATCCATCTTGAAGTCATGAAGTATTAAATTTAAATGTCCTCACTTAAAATAGGTGTCCCCAATGTCCATGTCTCCTACTTAATGTGTAGTTGTATCTATGTCATGTTGTTTCCTTTCCCGTGTCCATCTCTTTGCTTCTAATCATGGAGCAATGTTATGTAGGCGCTTTATTGGTCTCCCCGAGTGTTGATGATGGATGCTTTTAAATTAGGTTGAATTACAAGTTTGTTCTTGAACTTTGTGGTTTGTGTCCGTTTGGTCCTTCAACCTTCAAAAGTGTTTAATAGGTTGTTAAACCTTCAATTTTGTGTTTAATAGGTCCCTAAACTTTTAATTTTGTGTTTAATAGGTCCATGACAAATTCAAAATTTTACAAATTTAATTGATCTATTAGATATAAACTTAAATTATATCCGATGGAAGTCTAAACTTTCAGTTTTATGTTTCATACATTTGTAAACTTCAAAGTTTAGAGATTAAATTTGTTATTTAATCTTTAAATTACATATAATATAATGTGTATATATATTTCCTCCTAGTTTTTTACGATTTTAGGCATTACCCTTAACCATTTTTCAGATACACTACAGCTATAGATATGTGGTCCTTTGGTTGCATAGTTGCTGAGTTGTTTCTTGGACTGCCATTATTTCCAGGAGCTTCTGAGTTTGATTTATTGAGGCGGATGATCGACATTCTTGGGTAAGTGTTTTTTTTTTTTAAATAATATTTATGTAAAAGAAAAAAATTCATCCAAAGAATGAATGAACAAAAGCTGAAAGGGCTTGCAAAAATCCATATTAATCTGGTGAAATATATAAAAGAAAAACGATACCAATGCCTCTCAAAACCAGTGACCATGGAAAAACCTCGTTTTTTCCAGGTATTTGCATTTCCAAATTCTCTTACAAAACTTCATCTAAATGACTGCTTTCTGTCGGGGAAATGGTTTGAAAATTGAAATATGGACTTGCGAGGAAAAAAATCTGTTTCTCATTCAGAAGCCAAAGTTTTATATCCTTGTCAGGAGAGGCAGTCTATCAACCACCAAAATCATGAGCAGTGACTGCTCCTGCAACTCTTCTTTAAATTGAGCACTACCCTTCCTCCACCCGGATTTACAGACCAACGCTTCCATCAAGGTCATATGTACTAGTTAAGAAAATATTAGGAGCATTGTCGACCCACTTGTCATTCTAGAACTTCTTCACCTTCACACCATTGCCTGAGGAAGGAAAAATGTTAATTATGGTTTTTTATATAGAAATTCCCTTGTTTCTAAACTTATGAAAAAGTATCATTTTTTACCCCTAAACTTTCCAGTTGAATTAAATCCTACGCTAATAATTGTATCCATTGAAACCTTACACTTCTATTAGGGAATCATTTTAGACCATTTGTTGGTGATTCATAACTATTTTCACCTAATTTCATTTTATATCAACTCAAGATTACCTAAATAACGTTATTCTTTTCCTAAAATCCTATCCCACATTTTTTCCAAATAATTTGAGAAAAATAGAGGAAGAAGGGAGATGGAACTCTGTATTGATGAAGTTGCTACCACTCATTTGGTTCCAACATTTCCTCTAATATTTTGTTAATCTTGCACTTCAGTCTACACACATATGAAAATGATGTATCAACAATTTTCCAGCGGAAACAAAGTCTAAATTGATGCACTTATGAAAGTTTAGTGGTATAAATTGGGAGTTTCCCTAAATTTTGTTTTCAAATCTTCATACAACTAGAAGTTCATATGTTTCAAGAAAAGTACTGACTTACTGCAGCACCGATGTGTTGCAGTGGAATCTGAGGTTCAATTTTTTTTGTTCTACTACTATTCTTTTTGACCCTCAAATTACAGGAAAAAGATCACATTATTTGATCTGAATTTTTTTGAGCTAATTTATTCTATCTTTTTTTCTTTTCACCTTGGGTGGTTTTTTTATTTGATTTAACTGTAAACTAGTTTTATATCTATTTATAAGAAAAATTGTTTATATATATATATATATATTTGTCTTTTCATGTCATGCATACTTTATATTTAACAGGGGACAGCCTCCGGATTATGTTCTGAAGGAGGCAAAACATACTAGCAAATTCTTTAAATTTATTGGAGGTTTCCATAATGAAATTGGTGATATTTATGGAAGTGGTCGAAGCAGTTTTCAAGCATTAAAAGCAGATGAATATGAAGCTGTAAGTGTACTTTTATTAGTTCTGCTGTTCCAATAAAATCAACTATTGCCAAGAAAATATATTGAGTACCAGAGATGCTTTTGCTAGACATTTTTCTGTCTAACCAATCTTTTCTCGATGATGCCTAGTAATTTAGATGCTCTGATTCCTATTCTAAATTTGTTAATTGTTCGTGTATACTGAGTCCCTACTTACTTGTTTACAAGTACACAGCTTTCAACCCCAACACTTATGTCCATTTGTGCAATTGAATTGCTTTTTTATTTTCAGAGAGAGATGAAAAAGCCTTCAATTGGAAAAGAGTATTTCAATCGAATGAACCTCGAGGCAATTGTGACTAACTACCCTTACAGAAAGAACTTAGCTGAGGAAGATATTAGGAAAGGTAAGCCTTTTTGTGTCCTTAGCTCCAAACGTCTGTTTCTTAGCAATTTCTAACAGGGGTTACAATGTAATTTATTAACAGAGAGTCAAGTACGATTGGCCTTAATTGATTTCCTAAAGGGCCTTGTAGAGTTCGATCCTGCAAAAAGGTGGTCGCCTTTCCAGGTATTGACTTTTCCCCCGTGTAGAGTTTACCCAGTATTCAATTTACCTGAACAGCACATTTTATAACTAAAATGCAATAGACACTTGGATATTGAATCCATATGTGCATGCAGGCCTCCAAACACCCTTTTGTGACAGGAGAGCCTTTCACATGCCCATACATGCCTCCACCGGAGACCCCGCGTTTGGTAAGTTGATTTGTTAAACATTAATATGATTATGAAACTTTTAGGTTCATTTTTAAACTGCAAAATCTCAAACCATTTTCCTGTTATTGACTGTTATTGACTTATTAATATTTTATCGTAATAAATGCTGATTCCATTGGAAGATTGGGCGGATTATTAGTTTTGTGGCACGATAGCAAGCTTAAAGTCTTGGAATATCTCAAAGAAGGACACACTTTAGCCACAAAATTTTCTTTTTAGAGTAAGACAATTTGTTGGATAACTAATGTATATGTCTCAATAGACTATAGAGAGCGTAAGTATTTATGGGTGAATTGAGGTCGTTATTCTCTCATTGTAACAAGCCTTGGCGCATTGATGGAGATTTCATATAACCCGGTGTATTTATGAGTGATCTCCAATAGGAAGGGTTTCATACAATTTTTTTTAAACTCTTTAATTTTATTTATTTCTTTTCTCTCTCTCTTTCACAGCTTGTTTCACAAAGCATAAAGGTGGACAACCATCATCCAGGTGGAGGGCATTGGTTTGCAGCTGGTCTCTCTCCCAATGTGAGACTGCTGTCCCTTTACTACCGTGGTGGTCTTTCAAATTGTTTGTTGTCATTTTTGCCAGATTTACTAAGTTTTTCTGATCTGAAGTACATATCTACTTCTATTCAGATTGCAGGTAGGAACAGAGTTCTGCAGAGCAGCCCACATTTTCAAATGGTACCATATGTCCATGCCAACAGTTATGGCAGCGTTGGAAGTCATGGTAGCTACAATGAAACTATTGGGTACGGAAACAGCTACGGAAGTTACGGAGACAATGGTATGCTTGCATATTATTCACCTGTTGGTCCATCTGGAATGAATATGCATCCTCAGGGAAGGATATCAATGCGTGCAAGTAGCCCAGATACTCGGCAGAGGGTTTTCCAATTATCACATGGCAATGGGATTGGTGTGAGCCCATCAACCGGGAACTTTGCGCCACTGCCCCTAGGCACGAGTCCATCGCAGTTTACTCCACCGAGCAGCTATGGTCAAGTTTCAGTGGGCTCTCCTGGACATTTTGGGCCAACTTCTCCTGCAAGGGGTAGTTGTCAGGGATTGCCTTTGGGGAAAATGGCTACAGTCGGTCAATTTAATAGAAGGAAATTTTGGGATTACTCTGGTAGTCATGATGGTTCTTCATCTTCGCACTGGCAAGGTCAATCTACTGAAGGCACGAGTTACGGTCTACAAGCAGATGGGAACTCTTTACATGGTTGCTCACCATCTCATCTACCACCAAGTAGCAATGCCAGCAGCTGGAAGCAGCAGCATCAAGTAGGTAGTGGAAGCTCTGCTGGTTACCCTACCATTCAGAGTATGCCAGGAGCTCATTTGCCTGGTTCCAATATGCAATTTTCGCAACCATCGGACGTGGCTCGTAATAAGTCGGAATTGCCTGATCCTGGAGATTGGGATCCCAATTATAGGTTAGTAAACTTTCACATATGCATTGGTCACTAATCTGTGCGTTTTTACCTGCATGGCAATTAGTTTATGCTTTTGATTTTAAATCCTATATAGTCCAGTAGAAGGTACAAAATCTGGTTGGTTCTGGAGAGTAGTTTTAAAAATCCACTGTTACCACCTAACCATAACACTTGGTTCTTGTTTTTGTTATAGATTTTTATTTCCCATTTTATTATTATTTCATGTATATTGGTGTCGGCACATGCCAAACATGTCTGGTGTGCAAAAATAAAAAATAAATAAATAAAGGCCTGGCTTTCAAACTTGTTTGAATTTTTGACAGTCTTCTCAAACTACGGAACTAACTGGTTTCACACCATCAAAAAACGTTTCCCAAGGAAAGCTACCTCCCTCGTTTTGCAAAAGCTCCTTGTTTTATGAAAGGAGTGGACCTGACTCGAAGGGAAAGACCCTTGAACCGAGGCGGTTGATGGGGAGCTTGTAGCTTATGATGCTTCCTGCATCCCTTCGGATAAACAAAAACAGTGAGAAGTTGAAAAAAACTAAAAGCAACCAGAGATAGATGAAAAGAAGAGAAAACAATAGCGAAACATAAACAAGAATAAAAAAAAGGCCAAAACAGCAGCCTCCTAAAAGAATTACAACTCAAAACCTCAAACAAATCAAATAGACTAACGAAAAAAAGCAAATTAACCTGCAATAAGGAACCGAAAATGCCAAAGGAAACGCTCAGCAATGTTAAGAAACCGAAGGAAAAGAAATACTTCCAAGAAGCCATAGACAACTAGACACAACCTGCAAACCATTTATCAATAACTAATAGAAAAAATTCCAACGTAAGGGTAACTCTCTCAAGCCATGTACTTCAAAGTGAGGTTTAAGTTCAAACCCCCACCCCCACATTTGTTGTACTGCAAAATAGTAAGAAAAACGCTGGTTAAGTAAATGATGATGATGTTATTAATTTTCTAAGAATTATGTGTCTACTTCTCTTATGAGATTGCACAAATATTAATAAATATCATTCATTCTTAGCTTAGATAACTCATGAAGCTTTCTTTTGTTTGCACATCTGTCTGTTGAAACCGTGAGAGCACATGATTCATGCATACTTTAACGTGGTACGATTTTTGTCGGTTCAGTGATGAACTACTCCTCCAAGATGATGGGGATTCAGATGTCAGCAGCATTGCGAGTGAGTTGAGCAACATGCATGTGGGTTCATCTAATCCATCGATTGGGATTGGGATTGGGATTGGGATTGGAAGATTTCGTATGCCAAGCGCTAATTTGAATGTAACCTCACAAAGGTAGATATCATGTGCTTGTTTACTTGTTGAGACATTCTTAAGTTGTGTTACTTGACGATGGTACATGCGTTACAATTTCAGAAAAAGTGGACATGTCCAAGAGATGGGAAGCCCGCCCTCAGGTCAAGATTTGTACACTGGATATGGTCGTCCCTCATCGAAGCATTCCCATTTGATGGCTCATAGTGCACACAATTCCCCGAGCCGTTTGGGGCAGCAGCCTGTTGAGCGATGGAAGGAAGGGAGAAGCAGGAAGGTTGGAGGAGGTTACGAGTGGAACCCGGTGAAGATCCAACCGCCTCTTGCGAGCTATAATTCTGTTGGCCCTGGTTCTCCTGGAGGAGGAGGAAGTGGTGGTGGTGGTGGTGGCTCCTTCAGGAGTAGGAGTGGGATGTCGTGGGGTAAATATGATGGTGATGATGCTTTGAAAACCACAGTATATGGTGTGAATGTGAATGAATGAATGATTTTAATTTTGATTTTGAAAATGGTTATTAAGAAGATGTGTATGTGTGGTTCCTCCACCATCCTGCGTAAGAAAACACTATGGGAGGATCATACTATACTATACTACACTGTTTCCCACCACAATTGTATTGCTATTTCAATAAATTTTCAACCTTAATTCTTTCTTTGCTTCATACTATCATTTCTTTCTCGCCCTATTCTTTCTATTTTTTCATTCTTCGTTCGAGCTCCAAACGAATTCTGATTCCATTAATTTTATTGCTTCGATGTGAGGTCATAACGTAATTTTTCAGAGAGTCGTGAGACAACATGTCCATCCATGTATCGTGAACCAGTCTTTACTCTGCACCAAAGAAGACGCTAAAGTCTATTTATTGAAAAGTGACAAATACAACTTGCTCATGTGTCATGGACTAGTCCTTGAAGAGACCACTTCATAAAATGACATGATAAATATTTTTCCAAGTCGAAAGATCATTTTCAAACGACGGCTTTAGCGTTTTTTTGGGTGCAATTTCAAGTCTGTCATATTCTATCATTGTCAACGTCGTCATCTCATTTATTTAACTTCTCTTTCTAAAACCGACATGTACTCTAAGTGTAACTTTTGTTCATTTTAACCCTCTAAAAATGTAAATTTCATTTAATATTGGTGTTTATATTTATAGTGAGTATAATTGATATTTGTTATTATGGGTATTTATAAAGGGTTCTAACGTGATCGATTAATCTCGAAACCTCCAACTTATTGATATATCGATGTATATTTAATCCTTGAGAATAACTAACAACAATGACCCTAAAGAAACGCTAAATTACAATACAAAAAATCCTTAAACTTTTATATTTGTATGAAAATTACTCATATTCTCTCAAAAGTTGCAATATTATCCTTAACGCTTCATAAACATTTTAGAATTTATCCATAGAGTAGAAATTTGTTAGAAAGTTAGACCAAAATTGGGACATGGAACTAATATGGGGATGAACTCGGATAATCGATAAGGCACTGCTTGAGTCTTCATTTTCGTTTTAGATCCCAATTTTGATCAAATATCCTAATGAATAATTTGAATTAAAAATTAAAAATAGAGTTGACTCAAAAGTAAGTCTTTTGGTGGGTCCACGACAAGTCTTTCTTTCGAACATTTTCTCAGAGTGACTTTTCCCGTTTATTTTTTCATCCAATTTTTTTTCCTTGTCCGATCATTTTCAAAATTAAATAGGAAGGCGATCGAAAAGAATTGAAAACTTTTTTTCTCATTACAATTAATACTTTTCGATATTAATAAATTAGAAAGTGATATTAGTGACATATTCAATAAATAATTTAAAATTAGTTATTTATTTCTCAATAATTGATTATTAAATCAACTATCAATGAATGATCATATTAAATAGCATGAGTTGTTGATTGCAAATTACAAATGCTTCATGTTGTGAGGAATAATAATTATCAATATTATTCATCTATTCAAAAAATCAATAATTACCATAAGGTTGGATGGGACAAACCCTTTTATTAAAGTATTAAAATTAAATAAACAGTTTCTTTTTTAAAAAATATTAAACAAAATTTATGTTTTTTCATTTATAAAAGGAATCATCTCTAAACTTCATTCACATCCTTTCCAAAATGAAGAAACTTTCATTTTTATTGTGTGTGTTATCCACGATGGTGCTACTCCATTTTTCTTTTTCCCGAGTTTCAGCCATAACCTGCATCCAAAAGGAGCGAGAGGCCCTCCTTCAATTCAAAAATAGTTTTGACGATCCTTCATATCGCTTGGCTTCATGGAGAGGAACGAATTGCTGTAATTGGTATGGTGTGGGATGTAATCAAACTACTGGGCATGTTATTATGATTGATCTTCGAAACAATCGGTTTGACTACTCCTCGGCTTTATGTAGCAATTCTATTGACTCTAATTTGCTTGAGCTCAAATACTTAAATTACCTGGATTTAAGTGGGAATGATTTCAACTATACTCAAATCCCACACTTTTTAGGTTCAATGGTTGAATTAACATATCTTAACCTTTCTCATGCATTCTTGGATACAAAATATCTTCTTCCTCCTAATTTAGGAAATCTTACTAAATTGGTTGTTCTTGATTTATTAAATTCTTACCTTCATTCCACGAGTACCGATGAATGGAAGCAACCCAATCCCAACGTTGAATGGATATCTCATCTTTCTTCCTTACACTTCTTTTCCTATAGTAGCTGGTATCTTTCCGAGGTTTCCAATTTAATGCAAGTGTTAAGTTCTCTTCCGTTTTTGTCATCCTTAATACTGAGAGCTTGTGGCCTTCAAAACAACCAATTGTCTTTGGGTTCCATGAATTCTTCATTTCTATCTCGAATTCAATATCTAGATTTGTCCGTTAATAATTTTGTTGGTCCAATTCCTAAGGCTTTTCACAACATGACTTCCTTGAAGTTCTTAGACCTCTCTCAAAATGAGTTCACTTCCATGGATGGTGGAGTTTCATCCTTCATATTTGGAAACAATTGTATCCTAAAAACACTTGATTTATCGTTTAACTCTGGTTTTGGTGGAGATGTGTTGGGAAGTTATGAAAATGAATCTATGAGTTGCAGTCGGTATGATCTGCAGGCGCTTAACTTACAGGGTACATCTATAAAAAGGAAAATTCCAGATTGGTTAGGAAAATTAAAGAACTTGCGGTCCCTATCCCTTTTTAGCAGTCAAATTTATGGTTCAATTCCGGCTTCACTTGGAAATTTATCCAGCCTTGAAGATTTAGATCTTTTCGACAATGCTCTAACCGGAGCAATTCCAACTACATTTGGAAGATTATTAAATTTGAGAAACTTAATTCTGGGATGGAATAGATTGGAGGAGTTGGGGGAGGAATGTTTTATTAGACTTGAAAACTTGGAGGTGCTAGACATATCAAATAACTCGCTCAAAGGCGTTCTTTCAGAAGCTCATTTTGCGAATCTCTCTCAGTTGAATTCTTTATTGATCAGCTACAATGAGCATCTTTCATTGGACGTGAAGCCTGAGTGGGTTCCACCTTTTCAATTAATGTTTCTTGATGCAAGTTCATGTATTGGTTGTTTTCAAAGTGCGTTCCCTCAATGGCTTCGAACACAAAAGGCATTGGTTACTTTGTGGTTGTCCAATACAAGGATCTCAAGTGATTTTCCTACATGGTTGAGAGCTCAAAATCTCACCAATTTGGATCTTTCTCACAACCAAATTGTGGGGCCAATTCCTACGAGCATTGCGGATCAAATGCCCAATTTGGAATGCTTGTATCTCAATGGTAATCTTATCAATGATTCTTTACCACTCTCACTTTGCAAGTTGAAGAATTTGGCTGAAGTAGATCTTTCAAGTAATGAGTTTTCAGGAATGGTTCAAGGTTGTTTGCTGACTTCAAACTTGATGGTTTTGGATTTGTCTTCAAATAATTTTTCAGGGACATTTCCATATTCACATGGAAATCTTTCCGGTGTTCGAATGTTGTACTTGGGAAACAATAGCTTCGAGGGATCCATGCCAAGTATGTTGAAGAATTCTAGAGATATGGAAATTTTAGACCTCGAAGGAAACAAATTCTCTGGAAACATCCCCACATGGGTAGGTAATAATCTTGAAAATTTGAGATGTCTGATACTACGACGTAATTTGTTCAATGGTACCATTCCTTCAAGTCTCTGCAATCTCACATACTTATTCAATTTGGATCTTGCACACAACCAATTAGAAGGACCTATCCCACAAAATCTCCGCAATTTTGATGCAATGACAGGAAAGGTATATGTTGCATTTTCCTATTCTAGAGAGAGAGGTATAAGTCAGTCCATCAAATCAAATGAATTATATTACTCCATGAAGCAACTAGAATTGATGGTGAATATAGACCTCTCTCAAAATTATTTGGTCGGTTCCATTCCAAGTGAGATAACAATGCTTCAAAAGTTGATTGGATTGAATTTGTCCCGCAACAATCTAACAGGGACAATTCCGGCTGAAATAGGGAAAGTCGAATTGTTGGAATCACTTGATTTATCTTTCAATCAACTCTCTGGGCCAATTCCGAGGAGCATATCACGATTAAATTCATTAGGCGTGTTGAAACTATCTCACAACAATCTCTCTCAAGAGATTCCACGAGAGGGTCATCTCTCCACATTCAATGATGCTTCAAGTTTTGATGGCAATCCTCATCTTTGTGGGGATCCACTTCCAAAGAAATGTACAACTGAGAATTCATTTGAGCTGCCGTTCAAAAATATCGAGAATGAACATGAAGAGGACGATGAATGGGAGAAGTGGTTGCTTTACATAATGATAATGCTTGGATATGTGGTTGGATTTTGGGTGGTTGTTGGAGTTTTAATATTGAAGAGAAGTTGGAGATACGCATACTTCAAGTTTGTGGATGAGACTAAAGACAAGATTCATGCAACAATGCAACGAACATACAAACGTCGAAAGGAATCTGCATTCACAAATGAATAGGTAACAAACTTCTTATTTTATTTAAAATCTATTACAAATAGTCCATTTTTGTCCTCTCTAATTAATTTATTTCTTCTCCGTTCGTTCATTGTTTTCTCGATCCCGCCAGGACGGCTACAAAAGCCTTCAAAACTCTCTCCCCTAGAAGTACTTGTATGCTTGGTGTCAATTGAGCAATCTTCGAGCGATTTACAAGATAGTGTGGGGTGAAATGTAAAGGCTTCTCAAAGTAACGTCTAGAGAGCTACACTAATCCAGTGAAAGAACTCGCAATCGAGGATAAGAATGTTGAAAATAAACTCTTCATGTTGAATCCTTTTGTTGTTTATTTGGATGCAATAACTTATAAGAACGCCATTCGATAGTATAGTTCTTATATATATATATATAAATTAGTTCTTTTTTATCATATATAGAGTTTCGAACACTTATAGTTGAGTTTATATTTTTTAAACAAATTAAAATTACTAAACATTTAAAAATTTGCCCTAGAGTAGAAATTTGTTAGAATATGGAACGAATAAAGGGATGACCTCGAATAGACGACAAGGTAGTGTCCGAGTCTTCATTTTCGTTTTAGATCCCACTTTTTATCTAATATCCTAACGAATTTCTATTAAAAATTAAAAATAGAGTCGACTCAAAAAGTAAGTCTTTGGTAGGTCCACAATTCGTCTTCTTTCTAACATTTTCTCGAGCGACTTTTCCGTCTATTTCTTCACCCAATAAATGCCTTTTCTTTTCTTTCTTGTCATATCATTTTCAAATTTTAAATACGAACCGATTGATAAGAATTAAAGACTCTTTTTTTTTCATTTTAATAAATTAGAAGAATAATCTTTAGTTTAAGTATAATTTAGTTAGTTTAATAAAACATGACTTTTTTATTTATTAATATTATTCATCGATTCAAAAAGTCAATATTTATCCTAAGGTTAGTTGAATTGAATGAGTGAATTATTACGTATGTTTTAAAATTAAATAAAACAAAAAGAAAATATTTCATTACTCAAATTTGAAAAAGAAAATTTGTGTAAAAACATCATTTATAAAGCAACCCACCTTTCTATTGTGTGTAACTATGATGGTAATACTCCAATTTTCTCTCTCCCGGGTTTCAGCTATAACCTGCATTCAAAAGGAGCGAGAGGCTCTTCTTCAATTCAAAAAAAGTTTTTGGAGGGATTCTTCTAATCGCTTGGGTTCATGGAGTGGAACAAATTGTTGTAATTGGTATGGTGTGGGCTGCAATCAAACTACGGGACACGTTACTATGATTCATCTTCGAAACAATGGGTTTGACTACACCTCAGCTTTATTTAGCAATTCTATTAACTCTAGTTTGCTTGAGCTCAAATACTTAAATTACTTGGATTTAAGTGGGAATCATTTCAACTTTATTAAAATTTCCATATTCAAGTTTTGGATTTTTCGTCGAACAACTTTTCAGGAAAATTTCCATATTCACATGGAAATCTTTCCCGTGTTCCAATATTGAACTTGGGAAATAACAACTTTGAGGGATCTATGCCAAGTGTCTTGAAGAATGCTAGAGATTTGAAAGTTTTAGATCTTAAGAGAAACAAATTCTCAGGAAACATCCCCACATGGGTGGGTAATAATCTTGGAGATTTGCGTTTTCTAAGACTACGAAGTAATTTGTTCAACGGTACCATTCCTTCAAGTCTCTGCAACCTCACTTACTTGAGCAATTTGGATCTTGCACACAACCAATTAGAAGGACGTATCCCACAAAATCTTACCAATTTAATTAGAATGACAAGAAACATACATAGTGGATTTTTCCATTATAGAGACAAAAATATGAGTCAATCTATCAAATCACACGACTTCTATTACTCCATGTGGCAACTCGGATTCATAGTGAATATAGATCTCTCCCTAAACTATTTGGTCGGCTCCATTCCAAGTGAGATAACGATGCTTAAAGAGTTGATTGGGTTGAATTTGTCCCACAACAATCTAACAGGGACAATTCCTGGTGAGATAGGAGAAGTCGAATCGTTGCAATCACTTGATTTATCTTTCAATCAACTTTCCGGGTCAATTCCCAGAAGCATATCAAGATTAGATTCATTAGGCGTGTTGAAACTATCTCACAACAATCTCTCTGAAGATAACTACGATCTACATCTTTATAGCCGATTGGGTCAATCCCATATATTCTTCTTCAATTGTGTTCTTGCCTTTTGTTTTGTTGTATGTTTAGAAATCTTTGTTCCTTCCGACACTTTTCCTGTTGGTTATTTTTTTCTTTGAACCTGTCACTTTTCTAAATAATTATGGTGTTGTTTCTTCTGTGTGTATACTATGAGTCTTGCGTTGTTAAGGAGTCTTAGCTTTTGTTTGCTTGTTCTTATCCTATTTTGTGAGTTCTTTGGAGGTAAAGAATTAATTTTTATGGGAGTTGAACAATGTGTAAAATTACGTGGAAAACAATAATAGACTTATTACTTGTCGTTGGATTGTGTACACTTGCATATCATACACAAAAATTTTACATGTTTGGCCTTTATTTTGTAAAACGCCACGTGTGATGTGTCATAGTAGTACTTTTTTAATCGTGTGGCATCACGATTTTGAAAATAGTGTTCACACAGAATTATGACCTCGACCTCCCTGCTATAGCATAAAGTGTTCACACGAAAAATGCGTCACAACTGATGGGTTCTAATGTGGAGGTAAACACTGTGTCACTGAATCACGGTCGTAATTCTGTGTGAACATTATCTCGATTGATATGAGACCTTTTAGTAAAACCAAAAGCAAAGTCTTTAGAACTTATGGTTAAAGTAGACAATATCATACCATTGTAGATGGTTCGTTGTTCCTATCAGCGTTAGACCTTTATTATAATGGATGTGTGACCATGATTGAAATAGGTGGTGGGATGAAAATCGAGAAGCCTTCTCCATCTCTCGAAACAAAGAGGGAATAGGGTAAGAGATTTCGAGTTTCCTTTAATAAATTCATAGGATGAAAGTGTATTACTATATAGATTTTTACATGGTTTTTGAGGATCAACAACTTTGACCTGCCTACCACAAATACAAATTATGTACAATAATCTTACACCAACCTAACTTTCTTTCACCATATTCAACACATCATCATCATGGAGAAGTTGTAACAAAATCCTCTCCTTGGACGAATCACACTATGGAGGAGCTCTTCGTCTCCCCGAACCCCTCGAAAAAAGAAGGGAAAATTCAAGAACGACCACGGTTCTGATGCAGCGTTCAAAACCTTCTTATGAACTAAACATGGGCTAAATACAATGGGACCTACGATTGCTGCTGTTGTTGTCGTCGTCGTTGCATATGCTCACACTTCAAGTACTGGACCCCTGGTTGTAATCCTTCCTCTCGATCTCGACTCCTCGATCTTTTCATTCACCTCAGCGATAACAAGCCTTGTCAAAAACAGCCCTGCTATTAGAGCTGAGATCATCAGCATTACGAACACCAAACTCCAGCTTTTCGCCGATAAATATCCCGTCAACAAGGGTCCAATCGCAGCCCCAACCGAGCCAGTACCATCGATAATCGCCGTCACAGTAGCAAGCGCCCGAGAATTCCCGTTGAGTGAACTGTGGGTTCCCAAATCAGCAGAGACTGCGGTTGTTATAAGAGCATATGGGCCATTGACAAACATGCCAGTGATGAACATGAGAGCTACATTCATGGTTATGGAGCTGTGACCGTAGTTTCTATAGCAGTAGAGAGCAGGAATGGAACAGTACATGAAACTAGCAGCTGTTATGGCTCTAGCACCTAAGCGATCAGAAATATGGCCAGCTAGAATTCCTCCTATTACTCCTCCCATATCGAACAATGTCGAAAGGTTCCCGGCTGTGGTACTCGACAAATATTTCCCGTCAATAACTGTAAGAACATTAACAACAAATCAGGTTCTTCGTAGCAACGTGTCGAGTAAGATATCAGCAGAAATATTTATCATTTCAAACAGAAGCTCCTATCTTTGATTGTAATAGATTTCACAAGCAAACAACAAACAGAAATGCAGCTCACCTGTGTGGCTAATGTAGAAAGGGAGCCAGTAAAGGAATGTATAAGCCACCAGTTTGGCAAAGAAGAGGCAAAATGCAAAAGGTGCAACACCAGGAATTCTCCACGCTTCCATAAAACCGACTGCCTTGTCGATCTCCGATGCTGATTTCAATAGAGGTACTGTAGTTCCCTCTCCAACTTTCTTGAGAGAGCTCAAACCATCTCCTTCTTTATCGATTCCAACCGACTCGGGATTCACAGGAAGAAACAGAAACACTACCACCCCTGATAATGCAATGATCAGACCAGGGACAACCAATGACCAACCCCAACCATAGCTCAACAAGGCTGATGCAATCAGTGAGCCAGAAATGTTGCCAACAGATGTGTGAGCATTCCATATACCCATTATTAGTCCCCTCTTGCTCTTTCCAAACCAGTTACCGACCACCGCAACGACCGAAGGCCAGCCGGTGGATTGGAACAGACCAGCAAGCATTTGAACTATCAAATAGTAACAAAAGACATGGATGTTTGCCCAATATCCTACTCCAAACAGCGAAGTAAACAGACCAGTTCCCAACATTCCCACAGTTAAAAATATCCTCAAATCCGTTCTATCTCCCAATTGGCCTGAAAAGTACATCCCCCCAGCATATACACCTAAGAAAGCCAAGTCAAGCTCACCTAGTAAAGATGTCCCTTCTGCTGCATCAAATGGATCCCAACCACCACTAGACAGCGACCAAAGATTGGTTCTCTCGACCCGTGTACTCAATCGTCTCGTACTCGATCGACTCGTATTCCATAGGTTGAACTTCGAGCCTCCATCAGGAGATAGCGGATCAAGAGCACTCTTGATAATGCTCGTAGTTTTTCGAGAGGCATGGTAATTAGCATATGCCAAGAATGTCACAAGTAGAACAGTGGCTTGATGTGCCTTATACGAAAGAGGCTTTTTCCTAATCCACTCTAGAAATCTTATACCATATGGCTTCCTGTTATTTACATCGCTTTCTGATTCTGATAATGACCCCATGAGAACGAAGAACAACACTAATTTCCTCTACAAGTGAGATCTACAGAAATAAATTACAGAAGGTTATATTAGGCAAGAACAGAGCATTCTAATTCAATCAATAATTTAACGAAAATTCAAAATCGAATATCAACCGGAGCTTCTCAAAATCGAACCCGCGAAGATCTTATGAAAACCAAATTCAAAAACTAATTTCTCAACATCGTGTAGCTTCCACAAACCTTGCTAATTCGATCAACTTCACGAAAATTCAAAAGAACACAATACTAACTTCCATCAAACCAACATTCAGATAAGAAATCGTTCAAAATCTCATGAAAAAACGAAACTCCGACTACGAAATCGATGTTTCGATCAACAGAACACCAGAAACAACAGCATCGAACAGAAGAACTCAAGAGAACCAAAATTTTACACGTTCGAACAAGACGAAGAAGAAGAAGAAGATTAGAAATGAAGAAAAGATTTGACTAGAGAGAAAACATTGTGTAGAAACACGGCAAACCTTGTTAGAAGCGAATAAATTTTTATGGGGATTGTGTTACGTTATCTTCAAGCTCTTGAAATCCAAATTTCTCTCTCTCTCTCTAAAAAATTTCAGTTGCCTTGTTTTCAGGATTCATGAACGAACAGGGTCGCTTCTCCGTGCTCCCTCCTCTCATGGTAATGGAAATTGAGGGCGGACTCTTAATAGCCGATGAGGATATGAAATTACCACAATGCCCTTCCCTCGTTTTTCAAAAAAGGTATATTCTATTTCGATTTTCGCCTCTGAAATTCATGCCCATTGGACCGAAATGCCCCTGCTGTTTTTTTCTTGACCATCAAAGTTTATAGGAAATAGTAGTTTAAATAAATATAAATAAACCGTCCTTAAATTTTTAATTTTTTTTTATTAATTTCTATTTATTATTTTTGGAATAATTTCTGTTCAAGAAACTTAATTCTTGAAATAAATGAACTAACATTTGGAACATTTCTTTTCCTGTTTTATTTTAATGAAAATGATGTTTTTTTTTATATATATTTTAAATTTCACCATTTATATAAAATATATATATATATATCTAAAAATAAATGAGATCATATTTAAATATTTAAGCATTATTAGTACCAAATATTATTGCATATTTGACCATATAAACCAATTTTTATTTCGGCTCTAAAAATAAATGTTAAATTACTCAATTATATTTCCAACGTGGATCTGAATCTTAAATACGAGTCGTCGTTACATTTAGCCAATTGATTTTGAGTTAGTTTAAAAATTAGGTCTATAATACCATCACAAAATTAGTATGATTAAAATATTGAACAATAAAGACGAATTGAAAATACCAAATTTAAAAATAAAGTTAAAAAAAATAAAGAAAGGAATATTGTTCTTTTATGACCGGACGTGAATTATAAAATTTCATGTTCATCCCTCGGATCTTGTATAAATGACAACTTTCAATTATGTGACATCTAAATAAAAAAAATACAGGAATGAACAGATATCACATCTAAATAAACACAGTTTTGAAGATATGACGGTTAAAAATGCTTAAAATAATTGATTACTACTTATACCAAGAAAGAGTATCTTCTTTTTCGGTGACTCAATCATAGAAATCCAAAGCTAAACGTATTTGACATGAAGCAATTCTATATTGAATGAGTTCTTAAAGAAAACGTCGGAATCATCAGAATTTGAATCTAAATTGTAACGACCCAGACCACCGCTAGCCGATATTGGCTTTAAAACGCGTCCGCTAGAGAAAGGTTTTCACACCCTTATAAAGGGTGTGTCGTTCTTCTCCCCAACCTTCAGGGCCCAGCTTCTTTGCTAGCACTCGTTCCTTTCTCTAATCGATGTGGGACCTCCACCAAATCCACCCCGCTTACTGGCACATCGCCTCGTGTCTACCCCCTTCGGGGAACAGTCTCCTCGCTGGCACATAGTCTGGTGTCTAGCTCTGATACCATTTGTAACGGCCCAGACCACCGTTAGCCGATATTGTCCTCTTTGGGCTTTCCCTTTCGGACTTCCCCTCAAGGCTTTAAAACGAGTCTGCTAGAGAAAGGTTTTCACACCTTATAAAGGGTGTTTCGTTCTCCTCCCCAACCAAGGACATAAATTTTAAATTTAAAACGTGAGATGTGATTAAAAAAATTAAAAAAAAATTAAAAACTATCTTTATTATTGTTGTTTTTAATTCTTTTTAATTTTCAACTTTCTAGAAAAAGAAATGAGAATAATTCTTTCTTATCTTGTAACAATAAAATACAATATTTTAAAAAGAAATTAAAAAAAATATGATTGAACGTATTATCTTGTATTAAAAATTGGATCAAATAATTTCAAATATAGTTTGTCCATATTGTATACCATATGCTATATATATTAAGAATTATACAATAAATGTGAAATTGATAAGCTTATGAAAATGATTTTTGGTGTCCAAAATGGTAACTAGTGATAGAACAGGCTTGGTTTGGTCCCTTTTGTTGAGCCTTTCATTTTTCATTTCAAAATTTAAATTTCTCAAATTAAATTATAAATTTAATTTTTTAAAAATTTAATTTACCTTCTAAATTTATCTCTAATTTTCTTTTTTTAAATGTCTAATCTTTGTTATTGGCAGCTGTTTCGCATTAATAAAAAAAGTAATAAATATTCTATTGATTGTAAAATCAATTTTTTTAATTTCATTAAAAAAGTGATATATCCATCAAATGGGTTTGGATCTGTCTCTTCATCTGAAATATGTGTAATAGGATATGAGACTCAATATCGATCTGAAAACGTTAAAGGAGCACTCCATAGTAGAAACGGGGACTACTTCTAAAAATATTAGCTATGGATCACGCTCATAATCATAAGGGCATCTCGATATGGAGTTGGGTCATCGACCCTAGTGATAGCTTTCGCTATTAGTAAAGGGAACTGCAATTATTGATTCTATTTTATTTCAAGTACGCACGTGGCGTTTAGAATGTCCTACAAAATAAGGATGAGTTATATGCATATAATAGTAGAAGGCAATAAAGTCAATATAACATTTGGAAGAAACATCTCGTGATCATCGATAAGCTTTCCATCCAAACGTTTGAGACTCTTGTTATACACGAGTGTGGCTAACCTACAAATTTGCCACTTTCGTTACGATTTTTAGGTATTAATCGATTGTATACAAAATTATACATGAATGGGTGAGGTATTAGGGTATCTCTAATCGGACCCTTGTCTTGTTACTGGTGGGAACGTGCTCCTGAGTCGTTGCTTTGTTGTGTACACTTTGTAACATCTATTTGATACGAATACAGTAGCGATAATACCGATTGTAACAGCTCAAGCCCACCGCTAGAAGATATTGTCGTTTTTGCCCGTTACGTATTGCTGTCAGTCTCATGGTTTTAAAACGTGTTTGCTACGGAGAAGTTTTCATACCCGTATAAAGAATGTTACCCGATGTGGAATCTCACAATCCACCCCTTTCGGGGCCAAGTGTTCTCGTTAGCACTCGTTCACCTCTCCCATCGATATAGAATCTCACACCGATCTTCTCTAGACCAATTGGTAGGTCAGGATCTAATTGGTTGTGAATGTCGTGAGGTGTTACTCTCGATTTATATGTTGACGTTGATTAAAAATGTCGATGAAAATACCGATACGTGAGTGGGCCCATAGAAAGGGAGAGGAGTTTGAATGAAGAAACAAAATCCATTGGACCGCCATGCTCTTACGACAGTGCCCCTTCCCCAACAAAACATCAAACTTGGGCAACAGAAAAACCAAATCCCAATCCAAGAGGGCACTGCTATTCTCACGCTAACAGACACGCCTGTCTTTATCATCCCAAGCCAAAACTCCCCCATCACCCCCACTGGGGCCCACACCATATATCATGCTTAATAATTTCCATCTCTCACCCTTCACTCCATCCTTTCCCGCTCCACCATAACTTTCCAACCGTACAATGTTTGGATTTAATTTAATTTTATAATTTAATTTTAATATATATTTTGATAAATTATATTTCAACACTTCAATTTTTATTTTTAAAAGTTATTAGTAAATAAATAAATAAAATAAAATTTTAAATATACATGCATATTTATTGTAACAAAAAAAAAGTATTTTTTTAAAAATTAATTTTAGGAGGATTATTATTTAAATTTAACTCAACTTAGTCGATAATCCAATCAAAATCTTACGCGTTGAACTGGATTGAGTTGATTAGGTTATTCGAGTCATCTAATTTTTCGAACACCCTTAGTATAACATATTGAGATTTGAATTTTTAACTTCACGACAATAATTACATGTTAATTATTGTTTATCTATGCTCAATTTAATAAATTTAATATTGTCAAATACGTTTCTGAACTTTTAATTTTGTATTTTGAAGGGCAGAGGAATATTTAAATTTTTTTAAAAGAAATTAACGAATTTACTGAACATAAAATTGTATTTTTGTTTCCAATAGATATTAAACTTTTAAATTTTGTGTCTATTAAGTTTATAATTTTTTAAGAATCTATAAGTTTAGATACTTAAACATAAAATTAAAAAATAAAAACTTCTATTAAATGTTTTATAAATCTTTTAATTTTGAGGCCTCAATCAAGAGGAAAAAAAATCGGCCGAGGATATTTTGGTCAAAAAATCTAATGTCAAAGTGGTAAATAAGAAAGCTGGAGAGGGGTAGAAAGGTCATTTGGAAAATAAGGCAGTTTTAATTAATATGAAGCTTGCGGCAACGCATATTCGCATATGCGGACGGAATAATTCCTGACAAGGCGAGGAATATCCGCCTCAATTGTTCGCCGTTGGGGCCCAAAGGGATTTTGCTGACCTGTAACTTCTCGTGGCGTTTAATAAACGGAGAGTGCTGATGCTGGCCAAAGTAAGCCACGTGGACCTCCAAATGGAGTGCCAACTGCCAAAGCAAAACGCTATTCCATTTTTTTTTCTTATAAAAGCGTACTAATTTTGTGTTTAATATATTTATTACTTATTTAATGTCTTTTAAACAAATGTAAAAAAAAATTATTAATATATAAATTTTGTGACTTTTTCAACTTTTTTGTTTAATAATTTTGTAATTTTTTTAAATTATCAAATATATTAGAAATTAAAATTTTTTTAAAATTTATTAACTTAATTAGTAATACCAAAATTTACAAGACTTTTAAAAATGGTAAAAATTGTGCTGCCACATAATCTCGATATCGATCTTCTTTAGGTCATTTTCCATAAAGACACCGACAATTTTTAGAAGATTAAAGTAAACGATGCCTTTTCCTTTCATCCTTAAAGTGTGTTCCTTTCAATCCAAAGAGATTGTTTAAATTCTTAACATTAGTTAAATCTACCTTGAAGATCTCCTTAAAATTGATGGAGGAACTATAAATAATAATAAATAATAAAAAAATAAAAAAAAATATTTAGAAATAAACATGTATGCAATTAGGTTGAGATGTGGGTATGGCTCTCTTTAAGAAAACTGAATCTTCTACCTGTGTATAGCTTTTTTTTATATCAACCATCGGTGCACCAAGTATTCTTTGATTGAGATATTATATACTCTACGTTAAGACGTAGAGCTCAAAGCTCCACAACAAAAAATACCCCTCTTTGGAACCGTTGCTCTTAGAAAAGAAAATATGAGAGAAAGATAAGAACAAAAATAAGAGATATTTACACTTGAATGTTAAATCTAAAAATTTAGCATAAAACTTCTAACCTCGGATAGAATTTAAATATAAAGAAAATTCAAATTTGGAAAGAAACTCCAATTTAAAAACTTGTCCAACATAAAAATTTTAGAACGATTAACTTTCATTCGTGGAGACTTCTAAAAATGTTAGAACGAAAGTCTCTTTTTTAACGAATTCAACGTATGATCAACACCCTAGGTTGAGTTGAAGTATTTACATTAGGGTTTAGCAATTCCATGTGGATTACGACGTAGCTACAAGTTATTTGTAGAAGCTTACAAATCGACCAAACAACTTAGCAATATTAATAACATTTTTAAGGTAGTTTTTATAAATGAAGAAGATGAGATTTGTGTTAATTATGAGTTTCTTATTTGAGTGAAAGAAAGAAGAGATGGAGAGAAATAATAGAGGGCAATTGGATAAGTGTATGTATTTTCTTGCCCCTTAGAAGAAAGAATGGTAGAGAAACAATGAGCAATCTTATCAAATCAATGAGCAATCTTTCTAAGAAGCTTCAACGAAGTTTCATGTTTTTTTTTCTTTCAATTTTTCTATGAACTTTGGTTTCTTCCTATTGAGAAGCTTCAAGGAAGTTTCACTCTCCATGTCTTTTTTAGGAAATATGATTTCTTTATGGATTATTTCATATGCTATGTTTTCATGAAATAAAAAAAGAAAAAATGTAAATGAATAAATCTTAAAGATTCAAAGATTCTGTTCCTACGCTCACTATCTACAAATTCAAACTACTAATTCATGAAAATGGAAGCTTAATTCAAATATATATATATATAGTTTCAAACTCATGTACTCTTTTAGATCAAGACTAAGATTTATACAATAATTGTAGCCCGTGCTGACGAATAACCAATCTGCAATGAATAGAGAAGATATAGTAATGCTAGGAATGGCCCTGTATCAAAGACTAGTGAATCTTGAATTTTCATATTCACTATTTTGTGACACCTGAATAAAAGAGGGATGAGACTATATCCGAACGAGAGCATTCTTGAAAATAGAAAGCTAAATAAGGCTTAAAAGACTATTATTGCTCATATCAACGAGATGCATCTTCCTTCTTAGTAGCTCAATCAAAATATAAGCATATTTTGTTCGAGAATAAAGTATGCCGAATGAATTCATGTCGGTTTATCTGACAATTCTTACTGCGTCTGAATATATGTGATCGAAACGAGCATAACAAGAGGCCAAAGCCCATTTATGTTTGAAGATAGGGCTTAGCTCAATGAAGGAAATTTGTAAGAGAATGAAAAGAGAGTAGGGAAGCCACAAGAAGGAATGATATTCACTCACAATTTCAAGTCAGCATTTCTCATCAGTTTAGATCAAAACTAATTTCAAAGCCTTGCCTTGGCTTTGTTTTATAGTCACCTCTCAATCTAAATTTAAGAACAACAAAGATCAGCCTTCTGGCCTTCCTACCTAAGTCGAAGACCAAAATAGACAACAATTGCTCTCTGGTAACAAATCCGCAATGTGAACTACAACAATCTCTTAGATTCCTAATAATAATAAAGGGATTAACTTCAAAAATGGGTGCAATTTCAAAATGGTTCGGCAAAAATCATATTTGGCGCATTCAAATGGTTCAGCAAATACCAACTACTTTGCAAAATAAATTCCCTGCACGGGATCATTCCTTACCGAGTAGGTTTGTTCCACGTGTATGCTACCGAAAAATTCGCCCAATACATTTCCTGCAAACTGTATGGATTAAAGATCATGCTATTTTACAGATTAGCAGTCAAATTACCTCCAAGCACCACAAAGTTGCACATTTCTTGATGCTATCTCATACTTCTTCCATGAAACCAGAATTTCGATATGGAAAGCCCCCTGTACTCGATAAAAGTTATACCTCCTTTTAGTAGGTATTGTCGAGCTCCATTTATGTAATCAGAACTTCCAATCTGCTAAAAAAGAACAAGGCATGTTCCACCATGATGCTAATACCACCCTCGTTTCTTTAGATTCTATACTCAACACCAGATAATAGAAAGACTTCAAAACTCAACTCTATGAAAAAACCCAGAAGAATGCTTTCTATGAGATGGAGGTACTGGTTAAATACTTCAATAGGCTAGATCTACATAACCTTTATTTAAAAAAACATGGGCAACATAGAAAGAAACACACTCCCTAGTAAAAATACATCATTTGAAGACCAAAATACGCCTCGGATGCAGGGTTGATAACATGAAATGTTGATAACGTGGTCTTAAGAAAGAGATGATATTTTGTATGTTACCTCAAAAAATGAGAATATAAACGTCAGCCCTCTCAGCAGTAGAGACAAATATGCATATATTTCGTTCCTGGCCTATTAAACACATGGCAAACACCGAAGTAACACTTGCTCACCCAATATGAAAATGAAGGAGAGACATTGAACAGTCATTTATAAGAATCAATTATAAAGGAAATGTGCAAGTCAAAAGTCTAAACCATACTTGAAGAAGAGTCATAACAATTAAAAAAAAATACCTACCTCAACACTTTTCTTCTCTACTAATAATGATGAAAGGGAGATGATATACTCAACACAGCTGTGAGATAGCAAAAACAGTTTTACCAATACTGACAAAGTAACTTGAGGTACCAAAGCATACATTCATAAGCTTCGAACATGAAGAGATCTACCTCATTGAATCCCAAAGCTCAGACATCTCCTAACACAGTTCATAGTTATGATCGCACTGGACTTCTGGGTGATCTCCTGTGACTATGCCTTGCAGGGGATCTTGACCTGCTCCGGCCACGAAACCTATCCCTGCCTCCATCTCTTCCATTCCTAGACCTCCAATCCATTCCTCTTACTTCATCACGGCCACCTCTTCTAGTCCATTCACGAT
Source organism: Cucurbita ficifolia (assembly GCA_033971965.1). Classification (NCBI taxonomy): domain Eukaryota; kingdom Viridiplantae; phylum Streptophyta; class Magnoliopsida; order Cucurbitales; family Cucurbitaceae; genus Cucurbita; species Cucurbita ficifolia. Next base: position 8,916,265 of record CM066976.1, read on the forward strand.
CTCGGTTTCGTTCACGATACCTATCTCGATCCCTGTCTTGCTCTCTGTCACGATAGCGGTCCTTCTCACTAGAGTTACTTCTCTTTCTTCTCTCATACTCCTCTCTCTGCTTCCTCCGTTCTTCTGCCTCTTTCTCCCAAGCTAATCTTTCTTCTGCCATTTCTTTCTCCTTTGCTTCCTGCCAGGTGATGCCCACTTAAACATATTTCACCAAAAGAAAAATGGTTGAACTTTCATTTAGTTTTAGGAATGCCTACCTTGTGCTCAGAGATGAAATTTCTGACCATACCATAACCAACGTGTTGCTTACCAGTGACATGAGATTGAACTCTCTCTGCAGCATCATTTGCTACAAGAAAAGAACCACATATCTCACAGAGGGCCATTTTTTTCTCTTGAGCAAGCATCAATACCTTATCGTTTTGGGTTTGTTGAGTCAAGGCAGTTTTTTCAGAATTAAGTAAATCCACCTGAAACGAAGACAACAAAAGTGCAATAAGAATAGCCATTTTTATCACCAACTGACTAATTTAGTGGTTCACGAGTTTTATTATTTATTTTTTATTATATATATATATATATATATATATATATATAGTAGTTCACGAGATGTTTATGTTCTATTTTCAATATGTGGAATGTGACCAAAATATACTAAATAATGTCAAGTTCATTTTGAATTATGCACAATAGTTAATGGAAGAGATTCTGGAATTGCTTCTCATTTAAGTAAATTCATTTAAAATAAAGTCCATGCCATGGTGTCTGGAATGCTTAAACAAACCAGGCATGCATATAAGCACCTTTCTCATCAGCGCTTCAGCTTCGTCCACTTTACCAGCTTCACCAAGGGCCTCCACCTGTTCCAGTAAGTTCTTTATTTTTTCCTCCAGCACAGATAACTGCTCTGCCTTCTCAGCTGACAATGGAGATGGTGGTGCAGGTTCGACCTCTTGGGAAAGACGCTCTCGTCCACGCCTAACACGTCTATCCAAGTCCATTACCTGTTTAAATGATTGTAGTTTCCATGAAAAAAAGAAACAAATTGCACATATAACGTACAGCATCATTTTAAAACACATATAGCACTAACCAGTTTCTCGCAAAACTGAGCAAGTTCAGCCTCAAATTTGGGAACGAAAGCATCATGCCTTGGTGACTTTTCAAAGCTGAAATATATATTTTTTTTTAAAATAAAGGAAGAAATCATTACTAGAAGAAAAAAATCTGTGAGTTTCTTTTATAGCTACAGTTTATATGCATTCATTTACATATATTTCAAAGCAAAACAAGTATTAACTAATTCCATACGCATAGAAACAAGAACCTGAAGAAAATTTTTAGTCTTGAAAGACCAAAAAGTATGCTCAAAATAAGCACATTGTTAAGACCAAGCAATGTTTCAAGATGTCCACTAGATGTAATTAATGCTGCTCAACGCGTCCAAGAAGAACTAATTTCTTTCAAGAACATTACTTTTCCAGTTTAAAAGAACTTAGTTAAGTGGAGTGCTTTTATCCATAACAGTGATGTGATACTTAAATCAGAGATATTTCTAAGATTCATAGTTCCAAATAAAGCAACAGTTAAGAGAATCCACTATTACAATTGATTCACAAACTTTGCAGAGAAGGGGAGAAGCCCCAGGTTCAAGCTTCACTCTTCACAGAGAGAGACATTAACAAAAGCTGAAGCTGTTGATATGGCTTTTCCCTAAATGTCCTCACTATTTGCATTCGTCAGAGGATATTCAAAGGCCTTTTACCTTCATCCTCCAAATGCAAAGAAGCATCACCATGTCCCTATGAACATCATGTTCAAGGTGACAACATGGCCACCATGGCATGTACCTCAACAAAGGTGCACATCATTAGTAGTTGGGGTTGACAATGAAAGTGAGAAGCAACCCCCTTCTCTGCATAGCATGAACCTTAATAGCACTTTATACTATCAAAGAACATTAACTGAAAAGAGATGAAGGTATCATACGATTGAGAACTCATACATCAGAAGAAAGGCTTGAACATAAACATACAAGTTTAGGACTCATTTCTATTTGCAAGCTATTTCTTTGCAAATTGCTTCAATGTACTATATTTTCCTTACCTTAAGATTCATCAACCAATATTCATACAGGTTGAAAGTACTTAACAGCCAATGCTTCAATTTGAAAATAAAGCACCTATCTCACAACATGATACTCCTTTTATATTAAGAATATATGATACTTTTTAAATTCCAGAAGAGGGAAAGATAATTGCATTTGTATGAACTGCAGCAAGTAACTTAATATACAACCAAGAATCAGAAAGGCTGCATTATGAACTGGAAACTTGATGTATAAAAACAATAGCCAACCACCGCTCACGAAAACAAATCCTGTCAAATGCAATATCTTATATTTCCCAGAACATAGCTAGTGCAGTTGCCAGACCTCCTCTAAAGAGAGACATCTAAATATAAATAGTGAAAACAGAAGCTTTGTTTTGTAACCATGTGCGGGAAATACATAAAGAATATAAAATTCATGACAAAAAGCGGTGATAAAAGTACTCAAATTTGGTACTTGGGTTTCACCTTTCTTTCAATTTCTGGTCATGTATTCTAGGACAAGGACCTGACACAAAAGAGGAAACAAGAATCCAATCTTAGAAACAAATTACCCTTCCTATACATTATAGACCAATAGTCCGCAAAAAAAAGATAAACGACCATATATTTACTATAAGTAGACCTATAAACACAAATCAGAACGCTATCCAATAAGAATAAACATTGAGACTAAAAACATATACAGAATTAGCGTTTTACCATTATTCTCAACAACTGCTACTGAATTCTCCTTATTGGACTTTGCCACTTAGAAATTTGACAGAGACCAGAGACCAGAGACCAGAGACCAGAGTTACGGTTAATATAAAAAAGTAAACAACGCACCAAGGTCGCTCCGAGTATTTATGAAAAGATCATGCGGGCAGAACCGAACCATATAGAACCCGCAGACCTCTTTATCATCCCACATAACTTCCTTGTATCCTCTTCTTTCTTCCTCCGTCAAATTACGCGCTAAAAGAACCAAAACAGAAGCAAAATCAGTCACTTCGTTTGAAGCAAAGACAACTTTCGCCGTGGAAATTTGAAGGAATTCATCAGCCACACGAAAATACAAGCAAGCACCAACAAAGATCAAATGGCAACAAGAATCGTGAAAAAAGAAAATTACAAATAAGAAAACTCATGTTGGAAATCACAAAAGGGGGAATATCAAGTGAAAAATTGCACGCCTGGTGGATAATACCTCCACATTCCCTTCCAAATTCCTCTAAACTAATAGAAACACTTCCATTCCCCTCCAACTAGATACTCCACAAGATAAAAAATCAATAACACGTAAATGTTATCAAATTGAAACGAAAATTTCCAAAGAAAAATAACAAGTCGAATCAGAAGAGTACCTGAACCCATGAGTTCATCCAGAAGAGCTCTCTGGGCGTCCATGCTGACCAAATGGTTTGCAGAGGATCACAGAAGACAAGGAAACCACTACTTGAAAGAACGATCCAAATTCAGTAACTTGAAATTCAGTCTTCAAGAGATTAAAAAGGGGTTTTGAGATTCTTGGGAATGTTTTTGGAGAGATTGTGTGGTGCTAGTACTAGGGCTTGAACGGCAACACCAAGAAAAAAAAAACCTTTGAAGGAAAACAAAATTCGACCTGTTTATATACTTTATGTTAGGAATTTTTTTTTATTTTATAATTTGGCCCTTTAATTTTAATGTATAATTATTAAAAATCATATATTTTAATTTTAATTTTTTTATTTTTTTTATAGTTCATAGATTTATTAATCAGAGTATTTATAATTTTATTTAACTGTCAAATAAATCAATTATTTTATTTAGTAGATATAAAATTTGAAAACTCAGTTCCTCTTAAATATATGATTTAAAAGTTTAATAATTTTTAATAAAATATAAAATATGAATTTTTCACTATCTAAACGACGTCGTTCTTAGTTTTCCAAGAATAGCGGGAAGAGCTTTCAGAATTCGCGCCGTTTTTCCGAGTTTCTGTGTCGTCTTCCTCATCAGTCATCAGAGCTTCGTGTTTTCTTTTTCATCACAAAGCAGAGGAATCAAGAATTGGAAGCCGTAGGAAGATGCAGATTAAGGTGAAATGTAACTGTGGCGAAACCAAATGCTTGGAATGGGCCGTCGTTGAGTTGCAAGGCATAGTTGAAGCTCAACCCTCCTTCCAAGATCGCCTCCAAACCCTCGAAATCGGCGTTCTATGTCGGCCTTCCGCTCAGGTACTTTATTTTTGCTTTCTCATAGATCGATTTTTTAGCATTCTCTCAATTTCTTCTTGTTCTTCTCATTCCCAGCTCCCACTGTAGCCCTAGAATTGAATTCCCTGACAAGATTACGAAATTGTTTAGACTAGTCAGGTTCGTAAGATGAATTAGTTACTGGATCGATTGAATTGACATGAGTGTTGTAAGTTGTCATGAAGATGTATTGATTTTAACTCTCATTTATTTTGGTTATTAACTTTCGTTTAGTTCCTAACCATTTTGATGTATATCCTCATTTGTTTTGGTTATTAATTCTCACCCTTTTGATTTATATTCTCATTTATATATGAATCATCTTAATTTATGTACGAAAATGAGTATTGTTATGCCGGTATAAAGACTTATCTAACATTATTTTGAGATGTGGAGTCACGTGGAGTTGTATTTGCCTAGAGGCAATTGAAAAGAACTTTTGTTGGGAGACTTTATAGTGTGAGAGTGTGAGAGTGTGAGATACATTTGTAAACATTTTGGTTATAGTGATTGGCTACCACTCGTGGAAGTAGGAAAATTTCTTTCTCGTAAATCTTTGTGTCTCTTTGTTTAATTTCTATTTGTGGGTGTGTGAATGCGATCGATCTTGCTTCCACTTCCGCTACAACAATTGGATATCAAAATATTTTTTCTGGTAGTATTTCCCTACAACAATTGAATATCAGAAGAACATTTTGGTTGTGCATTAGGGCACAACAATGAGTTTCTCCTTCACCTTTCCAGGAGTGATTTCCGTTTCCCAAAGTATTTTTGTTTTTCATTGCTGAGGTAATTTGTAGCATTTCATTAGTTGCTTCTAATTATTTCAATTGATTGATTGGTTTGTAGGAAGTGTATACTTTTACAGTAGGGTACCATGAGCTGACAGGAAGCAAAGTGCCACTGAAGAAGCCATTGTTGGTGTTGAAGAAAAAGAAGTGCGTGGATGAGGATCAGAGTGGCGATACCAAATCAGCTACTGCAGAGTTGGAAGTCGTTGGGATAATCAAGCAGCGGATTCTGTTTAAGACCAGACCGAAGGCCCTCATATCCAGTAAGTTTCTAAAATTTGGCCATAATTTGAAAATGTTACTTTGAAAGCAAACTTATACAATAACGAATTTATTGGTAAAGAAAATTCAGTTTCAGAAAATAGATAATGTAAAACCAAATGGTAAACAAAGCTATTCCGAAAGCCTGCAACATCAATGGTAGTTTGAGTTTCACTGTGTTTTTGTTTCTAGCTGAGAACATAGATAACAGGGAACAATCGGGACGTCAAAAGATATTGATTTAGACTCGTGTTCTTGGCCCTGGAACCCAGAATAGAAAGACAATAAGGATTTTTAGGCACTAAAACCTTGACTGTTAAGCATGGATTTTGATAATGCTTCAGTAACCTCATAGTTCATCTCTTTTACAAACGTTCTTGTTGATGATCTTGATGATTTACATGTAGCTTAAGTAACCTGGTAATCATCTCGGATCCGGCCTGGAATGTATGAAGCCTTCCAAGAATTAATGATGTTGAGGATTGTTGGGAGAGGAGTCTCACCTCGGCTAATTAAGGGGTTGATCTTGGGTTTATAAGTAAGGAATACATCTTCATTGGTATAAGGCCTTTTGGGGAAACCAAAAGTAAAGCCACGAGAACTTATGTTCAAAGTGGACTACATACCATTGTGGAGGGTTGTGATTCTTAACAAATGAGGTATAAGAAGAACCCAATAATATGAAAGTGGGGCTGAAATTGTACTAATGATATCAATGATTAGTTATGCTGAGAAATATTTTTTCGAGAGGGCTATCTCTTCCAAGGCTCACAATAGACCAATTCTCTACTAGTACACTATGTACATCTCAGTTAATAACAAAACGAGAGCTTGCCATCGATGACTTAATATACGACCTTACTTGAACAGAATTTGTTCGATATGTGGTACAAGTACAACCATGTCTTCGAATAACTTAAAACTTAATATTCCAAGCATGTTTTAATTTTTGTAATAGAGATGTTTTCATTCTCTTTTCTCTTCTTTGGTGCAATGTATAATCCCTATTATGGTTTTTTTCCTATCAGAACCACAACCATCGATGAAGGAAAGATCCCGCGCTTCCGGATCTGCAGTGACAGGCCAAGCAACATGAACTCTATCTGTGAAGGTGAAATCCATCCATATCTTTTCTGGGTAAGGTTCAATCAGAAAGGTGGAATGAAATTATTCATTCATTCATTCATTTTTATATATGTTTAGATCCTGTTTTAGTCTCAAAATATGTATGCTTGTTACTTCTTAAATATTTCATTTTAATCTCTTTACTTTTGAGTAGGGAACCATAGTTGCTATCGATTTTAGTAAGTTATTTCATTAAAACATGACATAGGTATGTCTTTTGTTTATTTACCTTGTCAACATACATTTTTATGGATAAGTGTTCTACGTTACAAGCAAAAAGGTCAAGTTTTAGGTTCTAATTTGACATTAGTTTTTGCTAAATGATTAGTGAGATTGTAAAGATAAGAATCAAAACACTATTGTTGAGACGAGGTCGTCTCTTTCAGGTGGAAGCATGTTGTCTCTTGCCTTCTTGTAGGCAAAGTCGACCTCGAGTGATGACATATCTTCGTATTAGCAAGGTCCTCTCTTCAAAAGTTAACGTTACTTACAAGAGGACAATGTCACCTCTTGGAGAGAAGACATGTCCTTATGTAAGCAAGGTTGTTGAGTCGACTTCTCATTTTAATTCGCTTATTCAGTTAACGATTTGTTTTTTTAATTTCGTTTTAAATTGTTTAAATTTATTTCACATATAACAAAAAAAAAACAAAAAAAAAGTCTGAACATGAGTTGGTTTTCGAGCACCTTAGTGCTCGAACTATTGTATATGCTCTTTACACTCATGTTTATAAGCATATGACATTGAGGGATCAACCTAAAAAACATTATATGGTGGTAAAACAGGTGATGAAGATATCATGGATCAGAGGTCGATATCAAAATTATGAAGATGGAAAGACCAGTTGGGTAAAATTATTGTTCTTTGATGCCTATATAATCTCAGGTACAATTATTGTTCATGCTGTCTACATCCATGTTGATAGAACAGGCATGAATAAAAGGTTAATATCATGAGCATTAAGATGGAGTGACCTAGTAGGGTACAATTATTGTCATCCTATTCCTCAATATGCTCAGAGTGGAATAAATTAGTATCCACCCTCTCCATGTCCATGTTTGTAAGTATATGACATCAAAGGATCAACCTAAAAACCATTCTTTGGTGATTTTAGTTAGTACATGTGTAGTTGATTTAATTACGAAAACTCGTTTCTCTTCCTGTATTAAATATTAAATTTCTTACAATAGGATGCAGTCTCTTTCTTCTCTTCCCATTTCTCTTCCCCTTTCTACTATTGTTCCAATTCACTTGCTAGAAAAATCAACCCAAAGCGACTTCTTCCAGGGCCCAAAGGTTACTTTCTCATAGGAAATATGATGGAGATTGGTCATAACCCTCACCAATCTCTAGCCAAACTTGCCGACTCCTATGGCCCCATCATGACCCTTAAACTAGGCCAAATGACCTCAATAGTGATATCCTCCCCATCCATGGCCAAGCAAGTCCTCCAATCTCATGACCAAGTTTTGAGCGTCCGAATGTATCCCGATGCAACAACAATTTATGACCACCACGAGGTAGCACTGCCCTGGCTTCCCGTGTGCGACCTGTGGAGAACCCTTCAAAAACTATGCAACAATCACATGTTTTCCCAGAACATCCTCCATATGAACTATACGGTTCGTCTTAAGAGAATCCAACGTCTTTTAGCTGATGTTCAAGAAAGCGCTGTGAAAGGTGAGGCTGTAGACATCGAAAGAGTCGTGTTTTTGACCACTCTTGACATGCTTTGCAACATGATTTTTTCGGTGGATTTGAGCGATGAATACTCGAATATTTGTGAAAAGGGGCAAGAATTTAAGGAGGCTGTTTGGGGTATAATGGAGGAGGCTGGAAGATCAAATGTTGGAGATTTTTTTCCCATGTTGAAGAAGATGGACCTCCAAGGATGCCGAAGGCGTATGATGGCTCACATGAACAAGTTTTTAGATATCATTGATGAAATGATTGACAAGCGGATGAAGGAGCCAAATTTAGGGGAAGATAATGACATGCTTCATAATCTTCTCAACCTTGCAAAAGAAAGTGAAGATCCCAAGTTCCACCTACATTTGATCAAACATTTGATATTGGTAATTGGTTTAAATGAGCCCGCCTAATATCTTTTCGTTTAATATATGTTTGAACCACCTTACATAATATCTGCTTGTCACACACGCACGCGCACGCACATCTTAGCCGTGTTAAAATATCATCACTAGCTCAATAGGGTCAAGCCCAATAATTGTATGAGTCCATTGTTAAAATATCATCACTAGCCCAATAGAGTTAAGCCCAATAATTGTACAAGCCTAAGCCCATTGTATATTTATCTGAGTAGATATTTTAGAATAAAAATAACTAGAGATTGTAGGGAGAGATCGGAAAAAGATTTAGAATTGTTAGGTCTTGATTGCGTATTAGGAAAAAGATTTAGAATTGTTAGGTCTAGATTGCGTATTTTATAGTATAAATACCCATCCACCATACCTAGTTTTTCATTAAAAAAGAAATCCCAAGCAATATAAGGTAGTAGTATTCTACAAAGTGTCTTGTATTCTCTTCTCGATTGGTCTTAATAAAGAGTGCGAGTGTTTCCCACAGAGAGTTGTGTTCAACAATTTGGTATCAGAGCGAGGTTAGTATAGGTTGTCTGATCTCTTGGAATTCTTAGTATGCTCTGTGGCTGCAGCTTTGTCTGATCTTCTACATCAGAAACGATTTCTTGAGATTATTAGTGAGTGAGTTTCTTTGTGTCGTGAGTAGTCTGTGACTCTACAAGTCTTGTGTCGAAAAGGCTTGTTTTGTATTATTGAGGTATTGTCAACACGATGGGTGACTTCCAAATCGTAGGAGGAATCAAGAAACTCAACAACAACAACTACAACACGTGGGCAACATGCATGATGTCCTATTTACAAGGACAGGATCTTTGGGAGATCGTTGGGCAACATGCATGATGTCCTATTTACAAGGACAGGATCTTTGGGAGATCGTTGGGCAACATGCATGATGTCCTATTTACAAGGACAGGATCTTTGGGAGATCGTTGGCGGGTGTGAAACTACGCCGCCGGAGGAGGATTCTAACAGCGCCTTGCGCAAATGGAGAATCAAAGCAGGCAAAGCAATGTTTGTCTTGAAGATCAAAATCGCAGAAGAGATGTTAGAACATATTTGGGAATGACAAGACACCGAAAGAAGCATGGGACACATTCGTGATGTTGTTCTCAAAGAAGAACGATACGAGACTACAACTTTTGGAGAACGAGTTGTCAATTTCACGTGACATGACGATTGCTCAGTACTTCCACGAGGTCAAGTCGATCTGTCGGGAGATTACTGAACTAGACCCGAAGTCCGCCATTGTAGAATCTCGAATGAAGAGGATTATAATCCACGAATTGCGACCAGAATATAGAAGCTTTATTATTGTTGTACAAGGATGGCCCACTCAACCATCACTTGTAGAGTTCGAAAATTTGTTAGCCAGCCAAGAAGTCATGGCTAAACAAATGGGAGGCATCACATTGAAGGGTGAAGAAGAAGCACTCTACACAAATGAAAGTCGGAGCAACAAGAAGTCGTCTACCAAACATGGATACAAAAATAGTGACAAAGAAAGAAGCCATCAAGGAATTGCACAACCTGAGAGAGCTCAGAAGAACGACAACAAGAGTTTTCAAGGAAAGAGATTTGGAGATATTTGCTACAATTGCGGGAAAAAGGGCCACATGTCTAGAGATTGTTGGTCCAGGAAAAGGTCTGTTGAAAGCAATATGGCAATATCCAAAAAGGAGATAGAGGATGAATGGGATGCAGAGGTACTATGTCCCATAGTAGAAGACGAGCTAGCACTCATGGCTATGATGGAAGAGCATATCGATTACGAGGATGACTGGATCATTGATTCAGAATGCTTAAACCACATGATTGACGATCAAAGTGGTGCAATGGAAGAAGGGTGGCCCTCAGAGAAGGAAATATTACCAGACTTGGACAACATTGAAGAAACTCTTCCACAGAAGATGGGGGAGCAAACGGAAGAAACTCTTCCATAGAAGATGGGGGAGCAAACGGAAGAAACTCTTCCACAGAAGATGGGGGAGCAAACGGAAGAAACTCTTCCACAGAAGATGGGGGAGCAAATTGTATACGTTTGCTTAAATGTTGATGTGCCTGGAGATTTGAGTGACATTGATGTTGATGAGCAAGAAGTGACTCAACCAAGTGAACCTGGTGAAAAGGAAATGGCACCTCAACAACTTAGACCGTCAGAAATAATCCAAAAGTCAAATCTGGAGTTTGCCAATGGAGTTATTGTACAAGATGAAGTTAAAGGGCCAGAGACGTATGAAGAAACATTACACAATACGGCTGGGCAGCAAGTAGTGGAGGAAGAAATTATAGTCTTGGAGCAAAATCAAACTTGGGAACTAGTACCAAGACCAGAATATATCAAATCCATCTTTTGCAAGTGGATTTACAAAATAGAGTGTACCCCGGATGGATCAATCGTGAGATACAAAGCTCAGACTATAGATCCAGGCTTCTCTCAAGAATATGGACTACACTATGAGGAAACGTTTAGTCCAGTGGCAAAGATCACTATCGTACAGGTTCCTCCAGCACTTGTGGTAAATAAAGATTGGAAATTTTGGCAGATGGATATGAAGAATGTATTCTTGCATGGAGAGTTGGACCAAGAGATCTACATGAATCAACCAAATGCATTCGAAAACGAAGTTGGAGTCATTAGTCAGTATATGCAAAGTCTGAAGAAGCCTCATCTTGATGCGGCTCAACGGACCTTGAGATATGTCAAAGGTACAATCAATTACGATTCTTCGTATAAAAGAAGCGAAGACTACAAGCTAGCTAGATACCATGATGCTGACTATGCAGGATATCACGATACCCGAAGATCAAGCACCAGGTATGTGTTCAAGCTCGATTCGAGAACAATTTTTTGGTATAGCAAAAGACAACCAACGGGATCATTGTCAACTAGAGAAACAGAGTACAGAGCAGCAGCTGGAGTAGCTTAGGAAAGTACATGGCTGAAACTCTTGATGAAAGATTGGCACCAGAAAATTGACTATCCAATACTACTTCATTGCGACAACCAATCTGCGATTCGCCTAGCAGAAAATCCAGTGTTTCATGCTAGAACAAAGCATGTGGAGGTGCACTACCATTCCATTAGAAAGAAAGTTCTAAAGGAAGAAATCGCGATGCAGCAGATCAAGACAGAAGACCAAGTGACAGACTTGTTTACAAAAGGGCTAACATGAGAGCTTTCACTATCAGCTCAACATGGTGCAGCGAATGAGGATTAGTGCTGAGGGGGAGTGTTAAAATATCATCATTAGCCCAATAGAGTCAAGCCCAATAATTGTACGAGTCTAAGCCCATTGTATATTTATCTTAGTAGATATTTTAGAATAAAGATACCTAGAGATTGTAGGGAGAGATCTAGATATTTTAGAAAAAGATTTAGAATTGTTAGGTCTAGATTGCGTATTTTATAAATACTCATCCACCATACCTAGTTTTTCATTAAAAAAGAAATCCCAAGCAATATAAGGTAGTAGTATTCTACAAAGTGTCTTGTATTCTCTTCTCGGTTGGTCTTAATAAAGAGTGCGAGTGTTTCCCACATAGAGTTGTGTTCAACATCCATTGTCTATGTATTTAGGAAAATGATTTAGGTATTTTAGGAATAAAGATACCTAAACTTGCCTTCGAGACAGAGTGATGGTGTCTCCCTCATGAGCAGCTCTTACCTGCCTTGAACTACATGAGCGGTCTTGCATACACACATGTGTAAATCAGGCCTTTTCTTGAGAGTGATTCTAGGCCTTAGTCAAAGAATTTACTAAATACTAGAGTGCTGCTACTGGGAAGGCTACCTTGACCCTGCTACTTCTAACGCTCGAACTGTCCTCGCTCCTCTTGTCAATCCTTAGAAATTCGGATTCTTTTTTAGGAAAAGAATTAAATATAAATAAATAGTTAGATATTTTATGAATAAATTGTTTAGTCTCTACCGTAAATACCCCTCCAACCTACAAGGTTTTCATCCAGAAAGAATGAAAAGGAGAGAGTGCAGTAGTTTCTATAGAGTGTCTTATAATCTCTTCTCTGAATAAAAGGTAAGGTGCAAGGGTTTCCCATAAAGAGTTATGTTCAACGAGTTCCACCCACATGTGTGGCTCAAAGCTCCCACTCTATTCTATGCGGGTAGGGATTAAACTCGATATTTTGAGTAAAATTACACACCTTTGTTTGTTTTGGTCATTACTTAGGTCCTATTTCCATCGAGAACCGACACGACGACATCAACGGTGGAATGGGCAATGGCAGAGCTATTAAGAAACCCAAAAGTCCTATCAAAAGCCAAAGCAGAGCTGAAACAAGTGATCGGAGAAGGCACGGCAGTCGACGAATCCGACTGGGTAAGGCTACCATTTCTTCAACAAATCATAAAAGAAACTCTCCAGCTTCACCCGCCAGCTCCTCTTCTACTGCCACACAAAGCAAGAGAAGACGTCGAGATCGGAGGCTTCGTGGTTCCCAAAAATGCTCGAGTTATTGTGAATGCTTGGAAGATCGGGAGGGACAAAGGCGTTTGGGAAGACGCTGATTCGTTTAAGCCAGAGAGGTTCTTGGGGTCGGACGTTGATTATAAAGGGAGGCATTTTGAGCTGATTCCATTTGGGTCTGGACGGAGAATCTGCCCTGGCTTGGCTTTGGCTACCAAAATGGTTCATTGGATTCTTGCTTCTTTGATTCACTCGTTTCTTTGATTCACTCGTTTCATCCCAACAAACTTTAAAAGATATTTACCGTAATTCAGTTTTTTTTATATAATATCCTAATTGATCAAATTATGATTTTTCTTGTTACCTAAGATTTAATATACAAAGCAAAAGATTTTAATGAATGTAATAGAAGACGAGTATCGACTACCATTAAGTCTTCTTTTATTGATAACTATTATTGAAGTCTAATGGAAAGAAGAAACGTCGTCTGTTGATCCTCGTCCTCATTGCGATCTCCATGTGTCTTGAACTTTTGAAACTCTTCCACTTGCTCCAAAACGTCTCTTCTAATTCATCAAACAGTGTCAAGATACTAGAGTCAATGTCTCAACTCTACTTTGAAATCACGTGAAAGAAGCTACAAAATTTGTTGAATATGTTGAGATGTTGTCCATAGTGTCTTGATGCTATAGACGTGTGTTTTAAGCGTCAAGAAGCATAGAACAGTAGACCATAGTGCTAAGCTAGTTGCTTTGAGATGTTAAGCAGTATCTCAACATTACTTATGCAGGATAGTTGACTTGATTGTGGCAATGTCAAGACGCCTCAACACTATCCCTCGACCTGTGATACTTGTTTTCCTCATTTTCTTTATCTCTATTTCTTCTTTCGATTTTCAATTGCCTCTTTATTTATCATTGATACTCTACATCATGACGTTGCGCAACGGCTCAATATTATCCATAGAAATAAATATAAATGTGAAAATTACTATTTAAGCGAAAAATAGAGTTAGTGGCTATATTTTGTTCTATTATCCTATATTTTCTGATTGTCGAGTGTCACGGTCGTGCCTTTTGAAATAGGGGTGTGTTTAAGTGGGCCTTCGAATAACACAGCCCATTGGGTTTTCCCGGGAAAAGCCCAAATGAAGATGGCCTCGGTCCAAGGTTCCCTCGGCCTCTCATTTCATTCGTATTCTTTCTTCTTTCACCTCTCTCTTTTATCGGTCAATCTCATCTCTTCTGTTCTCTCTTCGCGGTTGCGGTTTCTTTCTGTTTCCGATCCCTGGTGCATGAGAGCATCGGCAGATCTTGGATCTCATATCCTACGCCTCCTCGTTTTCCTCACGAGCCTCTTTCTGATATACTTCTGCTTTTGTGGCAAACTCTACGCTGGTCGGGACGTTGACGAACGGTAAAACTCTCGTGCCTTTTCCCTCTTTGCAGATTTTATTTGGAGAATATCTGCGGGATGTTTATATTCTTGGGAGAACTGTGAAAAACGATGAAATTCGGATAGAGTGAAAATGGATGGAGTTTCTAATAGGGATTATGAGCGGTTGTTTATTTGCAAGTCGGTTTCTGTACTGGATAAATCTATAAACAAAAAAATAATAATAAAAAGATGAAAATGAAGAAATCTCGCACATTTTTTATTATTAAATTGATTCGGGAGCACATGAATAGATTAATAAATTGATGTATTACCGAATCCGAGCCGGAAAAATATAATAGCGTGAACGAATATTAGCTTAAAGGTTCGATGAGTATTCAACTGAAGGATGTTGGATGAATTTGTTTTGGGTCGAAGCAGATGCTGAAGGTAATGCGACAATTAGCTATAAAACTAATTTGTAGGATATTTGATATTTTAGTGAGTGACAACTGGCGACGTGGATTCCATGGTTGAATTAACCTGAGAAATTACGGGTCTTTGTTTTGCCAATATGAGATAGAGCGACAAAAGAGTTCTGAGCATTGTTCTCTTCTTTCTGGTGGTTCTGTGAAATGGGTTAGTTAACAATTGCTTTGGATTTCTTTTTCATGGACAGGTTCACAAGGAGGTGAAGATGAGTAGAAAAGAATCAGAGAGGTATGAGGTATTTTATGCCTTTGCATCACATCTATTTCCTTGATTGTCCACCGAAACATGAATTGAACCTCTCATTCCTTTCTTCCCATCCCACGGTCAAATGCTTTTGGATTCGCTTTCCTCTTTCTTTCTTTCTTTTTTTTTTCTTTTTTTTTTTTTTTTTTGTATTAACCAAGGGGCTGCTTATAATGTTATTACTTAACTCAAGACTTCTGTAAATGGGCTTAAATGGAATTATTATGTTAATTCATCCATTATTTTTTTAGGAAAAGATCATTTTCATTGGTAAAATTAAAAGGAGATGTATCGATTAATCATATTACCATAGGCTCACCTAATCCCTTGGCCTCTCAAAAATAAGAAGTGAATGGAAAGCTGAAAATACCCTTTACCTCTAATGGGTATTAAGGTCACGTTTTAGCTCCAACCTGACAAGCACAAGCAATAACCTCTGGAAGGAAAGGGTTCGTAGCTTCAAGAAAGAGGTTCTTGTTATATATAAGAAAAAACTAACAAGGTTTGGAATTCTATTGCCCAGCAACAATAAGGGGGTTCCCTTTACCGAGCCCTTAGGTTGTACCTAGCCTTTTTGGGAATATACTTCTTTGATGTTTCTTATAAAATAAAAAAAATATGTATTCAATTGTATAGGTGCTTTCGACATATCAGGAAATCACAATATTATCAAGATGAAGTAATGCTGAATTTACTCTTGATATGTGCATAAAACTCCTCTGTTCTCATGTCTCTATGGGTCCTCTGGTGTTTCATATAGCTATTTATTCTTTCATTCCTAATCTTCATTTGCAAATGTCCATGTTTAGATGTTCATGTCTCCATTCAGTCCTCTGAATGAGATATTTGTTATTAAAATTTCAAATAAGATCAAGAGTAGCTTTTTCTTTAGTGAAATTATATTTCAGGTCCCTATTCCTTTAATGAAAATGGAATATGTTGATCGCTTAACAGACATGAGCTCTAGTTTGCATCACTTGGAGTATTCTGTGGTTTACTCTGACATAAATTTCACACTTATTCTAAAAATTTGAGCTTTATCTTTATGTTCTTGTAGTACCCGTGGGCGGCGTGTGAAATGGAATGAAGTTAATATTGGTCAAATTGAAGCAAATAAACCTGTGCGGCAGAAAATTACTGAGCCTAAGACGCCTTATCATCCCATGATTGAAGATGATGGTATGCGTTTCTTCTATTAGAAGCATGTAATACCCAAAGGATTTGTTATTTTTGTGATAATTCTTTTATGGGAAAAGTGCACTTTTGCTATGGGTTTGGTTCAAGTTGAGTGTATGAGGTTTCAAAATTGGCATTTTAGCCCTGAAGTTTGGAATAATTTGGTGTTTGGTCCCTCCTATTGTTAACAATTTTGGTCCTTTCGTCAATTTTCTTCATTTTTTTTTAAATTTTGGACCAACTTGGCAAAATATGTTAATATTCTATATGTTAAATTGATGTGCAACATATTTACTATTTTAAAAAATTAAAAATTAAACATTTTTTTATTGTTTTTATTTTCTTTATTTTAGAATTAATTTTATATTTGTTAAGTTGTTGATGTGGTAAAGACATATATAATAAATATGTTGCACATCAACTTAACAAATAGAGAGTAAGAATGAAAATAAAAACAATAAAAAAAAATGTTTATTGAAAACTCAAGGTCTAGTCTGCCTTACATAACTATAAGTTTAAAACAGGGACCAAATGTGTTAACGGGACCGAGAGAAACTCAAATCTCAGGGGTTAAATGTCGAATTGAAAACTCAAGGAGTCAAATGCAACTTAAGTCAAACGTCAGGAACTTAAAGTTGCTTTTCCCTTCTCAAGAATTTTGTAACTTCTTCTTTGTATAATATACTGTAGAAAAAGGACTATATCTTGTTGGTTTGTTTGATTTTTATTTATAACTTCTATGTTGCATTGAAAGCACTTTTCATGAATTCTGAAAGATTTAGTTTTGGAAATTACCTCTTTAGTTATGATTTCAATTCACTGATGTAATCTGAGAACAATCTTCTATTGGATATTTTTTGGTAAATTTTCTAGATTGAATGTTTATTTTTGTTAAAAAAAGGTTATCTAGATATGCTTGTCGTTGTTTTTTTAGTAATTTATGTTTGCTTAATTGGAATTAACAAATATGGAAAATTTGCAAGAGGAGAACTTTTACGCTATGACCAAGTTGGTGTCTGGAGGCTTATTTATTGCGTTCGTGAGTATTTTGGCTACATCTATGGATAAAGATGGTAAATGTATAAATGTGAAATTGATATTGGTGAAAAAGCATTTGTATGCCTTGACTATCTCGGTGGGAACGAACGCAAATTTATTTGTTTAGACGTAAAATTTTGCTTACTAACACTATCAAGATAGTGCACCCCAAGTTTCTAATTGTTTTTCGTTTGATGCAGATTCTCTTTCTCCTGTTCGGGACAGGTTTGCCTTGTGTGTTGGTGATGCAATGCATGCAGAAGCCATCCGAACTGCATTGAATGATGTGGCGTCTTCAAGTGGTAAAAGCAGCCAACGATCTAGTGGGTGGACATCTTCTGAGGATGAAGCAGATGCCATGGACCAAGATGATGAAGGTCCCAATTTCCTTTATTTGCTCACTTCTTTTACATCCATTTCCCAACTTTACGTATTTTCTTTGATTTCAAGTAGAAGTAGCATATTTTCTTGGATTTCAAGCACAAGCAGTTTTATAAGATTATCTAATCTTAGAATCAAACAGACAATGGTAATCATTGCTTGGTTGAAAAGGTTTTTTAAGGTTTAATCCATGCAATGCTGTGTATCCGACATTCTGTGTTGTTTGACTGTGATCCATTTGAAGGTGATATTGGCTGTCATCTCATTTTCAAAGAAAGAAACCCACATGGACTTGGCGACTAACCCACTGTGTGTATATATATATAATTATAGCACCTTGTCTGATATTTTTCTCAAGTTCAGTGGTTGGGTTGAAAACAGATAAGGCGAATTTGAGCTTTAAGGAACACAGAAGGGCACACTATGATGAATTTAGAAAAATTAGAGAACTCCGAAGGAATGGGTCGATTCTAGTGGACGAAGAGGACGAAGAAGACGATGTTGTGGGGAATATAGATATTGAGAAAAAGGATAAAGGTGATTTCTCTCAACAATCACCTCCGCCAGCCAATGGAGTTGGAGGTTGATTGATCTAAGCTAAGCAAAGGCAAAAGAAAATCCCACCGACTGTTGGACCCATTTGATAAGAAAATGTTTGGGTACAAAATTTCCAATGTCTTCTATCTTTTTTTTGTTTTTTGAATTTTATTTTATGTGCACTCTGTATTGTAAATAACTTCATTTCCTTGTCCATCCCAAATGTGACAAGAGTGTGATACACCTGACTTCTTGTTCCTTTTGTTGGTTTAATTGGCCATCTATTTGAACTTAAAGCTGAAAGTTTTCATCAGCTTACTTATAATTGTTGATGTTCTTCTTGAGATTTCTTTTGAGTTTTCTTGCTCCATGGTTATTTGTATGGCTAAGTTTACATTTATTTATGTTTTCAAATGATTATAGTTTCTTTGTAAAGTTTTGAAACTAAAGTGTTCCTTTGGTTTTCGTTGTTATTGTATGGTTTATTCTAATTAAAAATAGGCAGACTGTAGCGATACAGTTGTAGTTGTGGAAAAAGGGAAATTTATGTGGCATTAAACTTATCGATGTCGTCCCATTTTTATGATTCAAAACCCTACATCATGCGCTTTGTACACATTGTGTCGGTCCTTCCTATCGATTCAATGGTTTTGTGAAGTGTCTAGATTGTGATATCGTGGGCGGTTCACTACTCGTTGTGAGAAGTCCATTGAACCTTTATTCATAGGAAGGAGAAAGTCATTATAGGGTGCTATAGGTAAAACTGTAGAATTATAATTGTCGATGTCTAAACATCAAACGATCTATGAATGCGTTTACAAACTTTTTGTTATAGAGGGGAGCACGGTGCCTAAACCAAATGTGGCATAGGAGCTTCAAAAAATTTGTTTGGTCTCTACACCAGAATTGGTGTGTGAGGGAAAAAGCATTCTTGTTGGTGTGTGAGAGAAAAAACATTCTTGTCGTATTATTCACATTGACTCTCAACCATAGATATCTTGGCTCTCTCATGGATGATGACATAGCAAGACACTACTTCGTGTGAATTGTAGGATCCTACAAACCATAGAGTCTTTGAGTGCAAGTTGCGTCTAGAGCCTTGTAGTCAAGGACACGTCTGCCTATCGAGTCTTTGAGTGCAAGTTGCGTCTAGAGCCTTGTAGTCAAGGACACGTCTGCCTATCGAGTCTTTGAGTGCAAGTTGCGTCTAGAGCCTTGTAGTCAAGGACACGTTTGCCTATCGAGTCTTTGAGTGCAAGTTGCGTCTAGAGCCTTGTAGTCAAGGACACGTCTGCCTATCGAGTCTTTGAGTGCAAGTTGCGTCTAGAGCCTTGTAGTCAAGGACACGTCTGCCTATCGAGTCTTTGAGTGCAAGTTGCGTCTAGAGCCTTGTAGTCAAGGACACGTTTGCCTATCGAGTCTTTGAGTGCAAGTTGCGTCTAGAGCCTTGTAGTCAAGGACACGTCTGCCTATCGAGTCTTTGAGTGCAAGTTGCGTCTAGAGCCTTGTAGTCAAGGGCACGTCTGCCTAAAGTCACGCATCGCTAACACAAGGGAAAAGGCTTAGACAATCCTTCTCTCATGGACCCCTATAATTAACTTACCTCTTCTATTCTTCAATCTATAAAACCACTCTTTGGAAGATCACATTAAAAATATATTGATATGTGAATGGAACATTCAATATTTGAATATTTGGTTCTTGTTTGTTTATGGGGTTTGGGGGCGAAGGCCAATAAGCTATTTGATATTAATAATGAAAAAGAGGAAAATAGTATTCCCTTGTGTTTCTTTTACTGTTATTCATTCAATTATAATGAAGGCTGAAACAAAAATCCCAACATACAAATTTTACAATCTTCCCTACCAATTAGTACAGGCAGCAGCAATGACATGAAGCACAGCATTCCCACAGCTGCTGCCATCCAAACAAATTATTCACACCCACCAGCCCTCCTAAACCCGTCACGAAGACAAAAACGAACCACTTTATGCCAAACTTCGTATCCATTACCTATATATATATATCAACCCGAACTTCCACAGTGTATCGCTCTTACTATAGATTCTCAAGCTCGTCGAGATGATTGACCCGATACCGACCAGACATGTCAAGCGTTTATCTCCAAGTTGCATTGATTCTCCCCTACTACAGCTTCTCCTGCCACAAAACATGCTTGAACAGCAAGTTTTTTCTGGTCTCTGACCTCCCAATTTCACCTGGTCGATTGGGGTTGTTTGCGATTGACGGTGTGATTCATCTTCTGTTCCGACATCTCAGGACTCAAAGGTTGGGCACGTACCATTGTTGCACGTACACACAGGAATAGCAGCAGAATGAAATGGGCTGCAAGTTACTGGGCAGAATACATCTGAAGAAAGCATAGCCACACGATTCCTCCGGATATCTGGCAAACAAGTCGAAACTGGATCTTCGGCGTCACCGTTATGAAGAATGCATGGACTGCATATGCTAAGTGAGAGGTGAAGTTGTTTATCCTTTTCTGTGGCACTAGACAATTTTACAAAAGATATAATCCCATGTCTGCAAAGGGGGCACGGAATCGAGCCCGATGAACCAGTCATTTCCGATTGGATATTACTCGTCGAACAAAGATAGAGCGCACATTTTACACAAAGCTCATGTCCACATCCTACATAAGCAAACAAGTTTAAAAATTTCTCATCTACAATAGTACAGATGCCAGATATATCAGACAGATGCAGAACTTGAACATGCTCGACCAGAAAATACAAAAATAGCAAGCATGAGAATCGTTTCGATAAGCCAACCAAAATATGTCACAGAAGGAAAACAAGGTTCAGATGTTAAGCGTGTCAAAAGGGAACTTACCGTCTGCGGCCACGGAACATACTCTTTCGAGACAGACAGCACAGGTATCCCCGTCGTCGGAGGTCACTCCCATAGACTTAAAACCACATTCTCTGAAGAGATTTTACATGTCATCATTCACATTTCAAATGCACAAAAGAGTAGCTCCTTATTCCTACATTCACTAATATAAACGATCAAGTCAAGCAGGTTTCGGATGACTCTATAACTTCGACTCGTAAAACTAAGTCGAGCTCAAAGAGAGAGAACAAGAAGTTCAAGTTATTCATTTTATAGGTCAGCAACAGAAAAGTTATCAAACTGGCCTCCTATGCATCTGCACTTATACAAAGAACTGAATCTTTTACACGCCTGTTATGTTTCACCATCAGAAATCATCAGTTTTTTGTAACGGCCCAAGCTGACCGCTAGCAGATATTGTCCTTTTTGGACTTCCTCTCAAGGTTTTTAAAACGCGTCTATTAGGGAGAGGTTTCCACACCCTTATAAAGAATGCTTCGTTTCCCTTTTCAACCGAGGTGGGATCTCACAATCCACCCTCCTTTGGGGCCCAGCGTCCTCGCTGGCACACCACCCAGCAAAAGACATAGATTTTGCTTATCTTCTTTCTCTTTTATTTTATCTTAAGAGTGTCCCTGTAATAGCTCAAGCCCATCGCTAGCAGATATTGCCTGCTTTGGCCTGTTACATATCGCCATCGCCGTCAGCCTCACGATTCTAGAACGTATCTACTAGGGAGAGGTTTCCACACCTTTAAGAGGAATGTTTCATTCCCCTCTCCAACTAATGTAGGATTTCACAATCCACCCCCCTTAGGGGCCAGCATCCTCGCTGGTACACCGCCTAGTGTCTGGCTCTAATACTATTTGTAACAGTCCAACCCCACTGCTAGCAAATATTGTCCACTTTGGCCCATTACGTATCGCCGTCAGCCTCACGATTTTAGAACGTGTCTACTAGGGAGAGGTTTCCACACCGTTATGAGAAATGTTTCATTCCCTTCTCCAACCGAGGTGGGATTTCACAGTCCCATTTTCTCTCATCACATTTTCTCTCATCAAGCAAAAGAGACCTTATGTGTGCCACATTTTAATCAAAGATAGAGAGCATTGCAACTAACACTACCAAAAACCTATGTTCTTAGTTAGAAATAGAACTTAAAACAAAAAGGTTTATCCAATAACATTGATAATGCATTAATCAATTCCCATGCCATAGAACATACGAACGAATAAGCAACTTCAAAACATAGCAAATAACCAAATACCTGGCAATGTTTAATGCACTCATTAGAGGCAATAATAGGTGGTTCGAAGTGGGGAATCTGGGTATTATAGAGTCCGAATTAGGAGCTAGCAGAGGTTCAAGCCAGTGGCGTCCCCACATTCTGGCTACATCTAAAGGAAGCCACCTGAAGTGATGGTTGCATTTTGAATCAGATAAGCCACAATTAAAGATAGAACAACAAAAGCAAACACTGCAAGACGAGTATACCCATTGCAATTCAAAGTCATCCGAGAGGCGCCTCTTGCGAGGAGAATCTGTAAAATTTCGAACAAAAAAGAAATGCGAAATCAAATATTCAAATGTCATCCGTTAAAGCCAAAAATTTACAATGGAAGTCGAAGGACATCGTACCTGACAGCACTTCAAGTTACCCCCACATGCTGCATAATGCAACGGAGTGCTTCCAGCTCCTACAATGATATAACCATTTGTTGTTAACGCTAGCAGATGTTGTCCTCTTTGGATTTTCCCTTTCAGGCTTCCCCTCCAGGTTTTTAAAACGCGCCTATTAGGGAGAAGTTTCCACACCCTTATAAAAAATGTTTCGTTCTCCTCTCCAACTGATGTGGGATCTCACCATCCATCCCCCTTTGGGGCCCAGCGTCCTTGCTGGCACTCGTTCCCTTCTCCAATTGATGTGGGACCCCCAATTCACCCCCCTTCGAGGCCCAGTGTCCTTGCTGGCACACCACCTCGTGTCCACCCCCTTCGAGGCTCAACCTCCTCGCTAACACATTGCCTAGAGTTTGGCTCTGATACCATTTGTAACAGCCCAAGCCCACCGCTAGCAGATATTATCCTCTATGGACTTTCTCTCAAGATTTTTAAAACGCGTCTACTAGAGAGAGGTTTCCACACCCTTATAAAGAATGTTTCGTTCTCCTCCCCAACCGATGTGGGATCTCACAATCACACAACACCATTATAATTTAGAAGCACATTTTGAGACTTACCGATCAAATCCATAGAGGTCCCGCAATGAAATGTTGCTGCTGCAAAATTGGCATGCAGGTCAAGAAGAAGGTGAACACAATCATAATAGCCATTTAGTGCTGCCATATGAAGAGCGGTAATGCCATCATCAGCTGCCTTATTTATAAACTTGGACAAATCACTGCACTGGAAACACAAAAATAAATCACAAGAATAATAAACAGGTCAAGCAAAGTCTACAATACTTGATGGTAAACAACCAATATATCACTCTAACGGCCTAAGCCCACCGCTAGCAGATATTGTTCTCTTTGGGCTTTCCCTCAAGGTTTTTAAAACGCGTCTGCTAAGGAGAGGTTTCTACACCCTTATAAAGGTTGTTTCATTCTCCTACCCAACCGATGTGGGATCTCACAATCTACCTCCCTTTGGGGCCCAACGTCCTCGCTGACACTCGTTCTCTTCTCCAATCAATGTGGGACCCCCTAATCCACCTCTTTTGGGGCCCAGCGTCCTTGCTGACACACCACCTCATGTCCACCCCATTCGGGGTTCAGCCTCCTCGCTGGTACATCGCCCGATGTCTGCCTCTGATACCATTTGTAACGGCTCAAGCCCACCGCTAGTAGATATTGTCCTCTTTGGGCTTTCCCTTTCGAGTTTTCCCTCAAGGTTTCTAAAACGTGTCTGCTAGGGAGAGGTTTCCACACCCTTATAAAGGGTGTTTCGTTCTCCTCCCCAACCGATGTGGATCTCACAATCACATTCATTTTTCTTTAAAATCAAACAATCCGGTAATTCTCATCAGCCAATTGTAAGAAACTCGCCATCATCAACCTATTCCTATAAAAGCAAAACAGCTAGTAACTTTACAAACTCTATGCTTAGATGTAAAATGAAACGAGCCAAGTACCCCTGTTCACATTTGTTCTTCACATTAACACCATCACTTCTGTTGGCATCTGTCTGATTATTAATAGCCTCATAGGGAACGCTAGGAACAAAATCAGCCATAATAAGTCTTAGACATTTCACATGACCATTGATGGCAGCAAAATGGAGAGCGGTCCGACCGCTGAGGTAGTCTGCTCTCATTACCTGATTACAGCAAACAAGCTATTATCGCCACGACTCAAGAAAAAGAAACAACTCGACAATGTCGTGGTTTTGTGGCAGCTTTACAAAGGCCAGACGTTTTCATGCTCGAACCAAGCTAGCCACGAAACAACTAATAAATGACAGTAGCAAAGCAAAATTCCAATTAAACAACTTACATTACATCTGAAAATTAGAAGAGTTTGCACAACTTCCCAGTGCCCATATCGACAAGCTTGCATCACTGCTGTCTTCATATACATGAACAAGACAATACAAAAACAAGTAAGAAGCACATTCATTTCAGGATAATTACATATGAGAAAACGTTGCTATCAGATTTTGGGCGCTTAGAATATTGAAGAACAAAAGGCAGAGTATCCTAGAAATCTTGTTCATCATAATGGAGAAATTGTAACAATCGGACCCTATCAAGAACAAAAACAGGGTACCAAAAATTCATTCATAAACCTAAAATCCTCTGGTGTTGATGATCAGGCAACCAATCCAAACAAAACCCAGAAGAGGAAAAGGCATCAAAATCACGTACCTGCCCACAATAGTTCCTGGAATTAACATCAGCTCCATTTTCAAGCAACAAGGACACAATCTAAGAAAAACCCAACAAAGCCAAGAAAAAACAACAAACAATCATAACAAAGCCAAGAAAAAAAGAATCTAAATGCACAAATTAGAAGCAAAATAGAAGAACGAACCTCGTTGTGGCCTTTGGCAGCTGCAAAATGGAGAGGGGAATTAAGGCCGCCGAAAGTGTATTTAGCGAGATATGGGTTGCAATCTAAAAGCATTTTAGCCTCAACCAAGTCGCCATCTCTCGCAGCCGATACCAATCTCTCGCCAGACGCCGAACACCCAAACGAATTCCCCATTCTCAACACGAAATGGGTGCAAATTTAAAGAAGAAATAAGAGCAAAGAACCTTATGAAATGCCTTTTTTCTCCGTACCCCTTACTTTCAGCTCCTCATTTAAGGAATAGAACCAAACCAAGAACTCAAACAACAATTACAATAAGAAATTGAAGAATAAAGAGGGAAAATTGCAGAAACGAGAAATGGGTATTCAAAGAAGAGAGAGAGAGAGAGAGAGAGAGAGAGAGAGAGAGAGAGAGAGAGAGAGAGAGAGAGAGAGAGAGAGAGGCGCAAACAAAAAACTCAAAATTTCCACTTTTTCTGACCCCTTTTTTCATTCAGCCTGCGGTGGGATCGACTTTCTTTTCCATTCTCTGTTTGTAACATGAAAAGTTCATAAATTCATGTCCATTTCGTTCACAAATTTTAACCACAGATTTTAAATAAATATATATTTAGCGAATTCGAGCTTGCAAACAATAATACCAATTATCATGTATCTATCTTCATTATTGAACTCGATATTTGATCGTGAAATTCATAATTAAACTCAATATTTGAACCTTATAAAATAATGTCATGAGGTTTGATGCAATATTTGGTAGTGAAATTCGTAAAGGTTTTTTAGGTAAGTGATTGTTTTTTTCTTCTTTTAAGTTTGACTTTTATTTAAATTTGGTGGTCGATAAACCCGAGGGAATTGACTCTTTTCTTTCACATTTTATTTTAATATTTTATTTTTAAAAATGAACTAAATTATTAAATAAAAAATTAATTTTGACCCATTTAAATATAATTCAAATATATATTTAATTTTTATAGATTTTAGTTTTTTTTTTTTTTTTTTTTTTTTTGAAGATTGAGATATATGCTAACTAAAATTAGGACGGTTGACTTGCAAGTTACTTTCACTTTTTACCTTTTCTGTAAATATATTTAATTTTTTAGTATTTCTAAATTCATATATATATTTTATTAAAGAATAACTTTTTTAGAAATAGGAAAGAACGTTAAAAATATGTATTTTTGCTATTTAGGTAAATACCTTAAAATAAAATACTTACTAAATTAATAATTAATTAGGTGGAAAAAGTTTATTTAAACTACTATATTTAAGAGGTTGTAGGTAAATTTTATAAGTACATTGATTTAGGCTGTTTCTTATGATTTATAAGTATTTTAAAATACTTAAATAAAAAAAATGAAAACCACTTATATTAATAAAATTTGATATTATTCATTTGATTTTAGCATTTTTTTTTTAATTTTGTTAATGTCTGCCATTTAAGAAATTTTATACTCGTGTAAGAATCTATCTACTAAATCTTGTCCGTATCGATTTAAATGATTTTTCTCTCGTGTTCGGCTATAGTGGTAATTCCTAATTCAATCGTCTTTTGAAAAGAAGTGTCGTTGCTCAGTGTCAGAAGGGGTTAAGGTTAAAAAAGTTGGTGACCTAATTTTAAATTTCAATGTGTAAATTTACTTTAAATCTTTTAATTATAAAAAATATTATTCCTTGAGTGACGAGGTAGACCGAAAAACTACTTTTACAAACTATGAATTTTTTTAGTTTAATAATTACAAGATGGAGATCGAACATTCAATTTTTGATATATTAATTAATACTTTATTTACTGAACTATGCTCGAATTGGTTTGCCTATATAAGGTTGTTATAATTGTACTATTAAATTTTAATTTGAACAATTATTTTCGCGTATAATTATCATAACCAATAATAAGTTCATTGCTATATGCATTCGAGTAAGATTCATTATAATAATTTGAGTTTAAGAATCCTAATTAGAAAAATGTGTTAACAACCTATAAGTAGTTTGTATATACTTTAAAAATGCACGTCTTTCTACTTAATTCCATGTTTAGCTTGGTTACGTTTGTTTTAGCGTTTGTTTTAGGAGAACCGTACAACCTCGTTAGCAGCACAATTTTTTGATCTGTTAAAGAACCTAAAACTTTGAGTATTTGTCAAAGAAGCTCGAAACATAACCTCATTTGTTAAAGTCTTGATTGTCGCAAGATATTCTAAAATAGTCGAACAACATCCAACCCATCATACAATCTCGTTAGCAGCACAGTTTTGTGATCCATTAATAAACCTAAAAATTTGAGTATTTGTCAAAGCTCGAAACACAACCTCATTTGTTAAAGTCTTGATTGTCGTAAGATATTCTAAAATAGTCGAGCAAGCATCCAACCATCGTACAACCTCGTTAGCACCACAGTTTTGTGATCTATTAATAAACCTAAAAAATTGAGTATTTGCCAAAGAAACTCAAAACATCACCTCATTTGTTAAAGTCTTGATTCTCGTACGATATTCATCATCCTTGAATAACAACTATATAGACTCCGTGCTATCTGAGTCAATAATAACCCGAGGGATCCATCAATGTGACGAAGCAAATCCCTTCTATAATTGCTGTCATCTCCCACATTAAGACATTATCATAATACAATTCACCTAATACCGACTCTTAAAAGATCTTTTAAAGAGTATGGCACAGCAATCACAAGTTAATCTACATTCAACAAAATGCCACTCTCAAATATCTCATCATAGCTTTGGTCAAATATTTTCCAATTCCCAGAAATTATTTTCAACAGTTCTGATTCCAGACGAGAAATAGCCATAAAATGATTGCATTCAAGAAATGAAGGCATCATAATTACAAGAAATATTACACGGTCTTGGATTTCCATGAAAGAAAACTTGCAGACAGTGAATATGATGATGTAGGCAGATCTGAGTTTCAAGACATTATATGATATAAGTCAAAAAGAAAGGGTTACAGTAAGGTGAGAGAACATTGATCAGTTCATGAGGTTCCTAAATCATTACTCAATCATCATATCGATCTCTTCTTACCAAAACCCTTTTAAGAGCACCATTGTTAATGCATCTCAATTAATGGCAATGATCAGAAAACCAACTGATACATACATAAGGAACACAGGATAGAGTGCAAGAGCTTTTCTTCTTGGGTTCACAGCTGAACTCATGAAAGGATATGCGGCCCAAGAACTCCATGCCAAGGTCACACATACCACGGCTATCTTCACTACTACATTGTCCTTCATCATGCAGATCAATGCTCCAACATCTAGAGGAAACAGGCAATATCCCAAGAGACTCAAGCTCTGGAAGAAAATTATTTGTCCACCCTGCAGTAACCAAAGTGCAAGTCTCCAGTTATTTTTGTAATAGATTAAAGATATGAAGCAACGAAAGCTCATAGCAACGCTTATATCTGATTAGACAAGACAAAACATGGCACTAAAAGCATTTTCCCACGAACTACGAGCTTTTCCTTTTAACGAACTTCCACAAAGGAGATGGATGCCATAAACCAATGTATATATGAATACATAGAATATTAAAAGTCAACCGGAAGGATGAGAAAGAGAAATTTCCATTCTACAGGGAGGGGGGAGACTTCTAGGGGGGGCTTAATAAACAAGGAGAACCATCAGAAAAAGGTGGCCTTGGTGTAGAGAATTTGAAGAAAATGAATTAAGCTTTGATATAAAGTGGCAAGAGGGGGAACTTTGGAAAATTCTAATTATTAGCATCTATATGTATAGTTAGAGAAACTAAATCAGAAAGCTTGCCGAGCGTCTCTTGGTGGGCCTTCTTTCTGTTATTTCAGATCAGAGATTTTTTCTAAGGAGAAAGGATTTGTGAGTTTGGGATCCTAATCCTCCTAGGTGTTTCTCTTCTCCTTTGTTCCCTTTCTCTCATTCAGGGGGCCTCTGTTTTCTCCTCTCCTGTGTAAGGTACAAGTTACTAAGAAAGTGATTTTTTTTGTCTGGCAAGTCTTTCGTGAAACACCTAGGATCGAATCCAGCGTCACACTAAGTTGGTTTTGCACCTTCTGTCTGGGTTCTTTGTAAACAACAAGAAGAGGAACTTGATCCTCTCTTGTGGGGTTGCCACTTTGCTTACTCTCTCTGTAGTTGGTGTTTTCGTTTGCTTGGAATTGCGATGGTGTGTAATATGGGCTATCAGCTTTTGTTCAAGGAGGTCATGATGTACTCGTCGTTTTGTAATAAGGGGAGGATCTAGTACCAAGCTTGTTTTGCTATCTTGTGAAGAGAATGATTTAGGAGAAACAATAGAGTTTTTAGAGGTGTGGAGATATCCTTGGATGAGGTTAGGACGAGGTGAGGTTTAGTGACTCACTTTTTTCATGTTCAAAATTACTTTGAGAAATGCTTTTATTCAGTTAAAATCAATTTTGATGGTATGGAAATTGCGTTTAAAAGTAAAAAACCAAACATGAAATTAATTTTGAATGATTTTAAGAATCTCTCAAAGAGTAATTTTAAACATGACAAAAGTGATCTTAAATAGTTCAAAATTACTCCCAAACATGCCCTTACACTCTCTTGTGTTCAAACAATAAACGCAATCAAGAAGACCGCACAATGCAAGATTAAATAAGTATCTAACTCTATGTTCTAATCGACAAAACAAACGTGATGATTAAAAGCATGTTCTTGAATAGAAGAGTGGTAAGGAAGCAGGAAAGAGTGAAAGATTTAATTACCAGAAGAAGCACGTTCAAGGTCAGAATCACTGCACCAGCAGCAAGAAGTGCAAATGCAACAGCAAAAACCTCAGACTGAAAAGAAAATCAATTCATATCATTAGTAGAATAAAAAAAAAAAAAAAAAATTTAAAAGCCAATATTTGATGAATGACAGTTCAGTGAAAGTAGATATAGGGAATAAGAATAAAGGGCAAACAACGGTTCAAAAATATCAAACAGATAAATAGATGATGGTTAAGAATGTTTCAAATGCTAAGGTGATTGTGGAAAATAAGAAAACAAACAACGTTATAAAGATATTTCACGACACATCCCCATTGAGCATCACAAATAAGGACAACTTATAAGTGTTTTTTTCAATACAAACGTATGTACATATATATTTGTTTTTTTTAGTTTACCATTTAAAGAGGTGGGGAATCGAACTTATCTTTGGGATGGTAACAGTGTCTTATCCATGAAGTTATGCTTGAATTGGCCACGTACATACATACCGAACTTGACCTTTAAATAGAAGGATACAACTATTCTTCCATGATATTGCAAAATGCAAGAATCAATGCAATTTAAGTTGACAATTTGCTCAAATCTACTTCAAGGCTATCTCGGTTTCATTTTCAAAGGCATTTGTTAGCTTGATCCAACCATGTGGCGCAGGGAAACAAAAGGAGGATCGACGCGAGACGACTAGACGGCATCTGATTATTTTGCTAGCATATATGCGTACACAAGAAAGTTCATTGATAAGAACAAAACAATACAAGAGAGATGTGTGATACAAGAAACCCATCCAACCAGAACAAAATCTATTAGCATTGATAAGAGTCTCAATGCAACTCGCCAATTCTTCTATGTCTTTCTCTCCAAAAATGCAATACAACATAAATTTCTCTAAAATATTTTCTCATTTACTTTGAGGATCGACCGGGACAAAATCTGGTGCCAGAATCCTCTGCAATCCTGACTTACCATAGGAACCTCTCCTTCTTCTGATATGACAAATGAAGAACTTCTCAATTATCTCCCTGTAATCTCTATGTCTAGAAAACTGAACCAAACACATATAAGAAAACTCCAAAAAGACCATGCAAAATTACAACTCAAGAGGATATGATCGAACTCTTCCTTTGACCTCTAACAAAGAATGCAACAAAACGGTCTTATCAAAGAAGGAAACTTTCTTGAAAGCCGATCAAGAGTGTTAACTCTTATATAGATAAACTATCAAACTAATGAAGAATTTAACCTTCTTTGGAATTTGTACATTCCACAAAGAAGAGAAAGCAAGCTAACTAAAGGGAGAAGGGCTCATCAAGCAACAAGAGAACAAGCTACAAGAAAAGCCACCGGTAGGTTAGGACTCTATAAACAAACCCTTTCCCCTAGTGTAAGCTCAACCTCCCCATTGAAAGATAAGAGAGTCATGACATATGATGTTTCCCTATTGACCAACACACGATAAAGACAAAGTGAGAAAGAGGGAACGCTCCAAGAATGATCCAAGACACCAAAGAGAAGGTGGGCATCTTGGGTGATGGGTGGGAGAGTAAATGGGTGATGGGATCCAAGACATTCAAGAAATATCCAATGAGCTCCCTTATTGTTCTTACCTGGTCCATTGTCTTGTAGGTGATGGGAAAGAAACATACTTCTGGGAGGATTAATGGGTGGGAGATAGACCCCTCTGCATTACATTTCCTCATTCATAACATTTTTCCTTTATGAGGAATCGTTTGGTACGTGCTAGCTACACCAATACAATTAAAGAGCATGCTCCTTAAGGAAAATCACACAAAAGAGGTGGTCTCCAGCACTCTTCTTTCGTTCATGCACATTTCAATCTCCTGAAGACTCACGCTGTATTCTAGCACATAGACAATGATTTATGTCCTACAAACCATTTAAACATACAGAATCTGGATTTATGCGTTCCATTGAGCTATTTACAACACTTTTATGCGTCTATTCAATTAGCTTTCAGCCATTGATTGAAGCTTAAGTGTTCCTATAATTTCCCGAGTACTCCAACGGTCTAGAATCATCGGTTCCTATTAAAATCCAATGAAACAAAACTAGCCAAGATAGTTTCAAGAAATCTGAACAAAAGCGCTCCAGTCACTTGACTGATCGCTTTCAGCTACTCTGAGGCAATATACTAAGCTGCATTTGGGCATTTTAACAATGCGTTCAACTCGGATTCAAATCTAAATAGCTGCAGAGAGTTTAACCCGAAGCACGGAAAGGCCAAAACAGGCTAATATAAGGAACATAAATCAAACAAAACACAGGCAATCAACGATTTAAACAACTCAAATTTTGACGAGGCTGACCTTCTTGACGGATGCAGACCACGAAAGAACGAGACCAAGGAACACAATGAAAAAGAAAGGCCCCCAGAGATCCCAATCCCTCAAAGCCTTTCCAGGGTCCTCACGAAAAGGGTTGGGAAAAACCACAAGCTTCAAATTGCTGACGATCCGGGACAGATCCCTCTTGACCGTATCCCAGACCGGTTCCGTCAGAGTGTTGGGCTGCGATCCGAAACCAGTCGCCGATGCATCAGACCTGCCATTACTGGAGACAGGCAACGGCGGAGGAGCAGGGAAGACAGACGGCGGCTTCTGATTACTCGATTTGGAGGGATGTGATGGGAGATTGGAGTGTAAAAACGGGGAAGAGGAAACAGGAATGGAAGCCCTGGGAGGACTTGGGGATCGAGCTGGAAGAACAGTCGTGGGGCCGGTTTGGACGCTGGCGTTGATGAGATTTTCAATCTCGTCGATGTCCGACTGGGACGATTGATGAAGAGGAATTGTATCGCTGTGCGACATTTCCCGGGAAGGGAATTTTCTCGGGAAAATGATGAGAAAATTCGTCGAATTGAAGAAAAGAAAGAAAGAAAGAACGAAGAAGATCAGATCCAAAGAGAAAGTAACAGAAAAAATTTGGAGTTTGGAGATTTCTGTTCGTCGACAAATGAAGGGGATGAAAAATTCTGTTAATCACCGCTAAACGTCGTCGTTCGGTAAGTACCTAAAAGTGGCGCGCTCCAACGACCATTGCATCAATTATTTACAGAAAATATTATTTCATAAAATGTTATTTTTTATTACAAAATAAAAAAGATTTAGTATATAATATTTTTTTAAAAAAATTAAAATATATATATTGAATTACTTGTAAAAGCTCCACTCTCCGGTCCCGGCGTCTGCAATAGTTCAACAGCGCCGCCATCTCTCTGTTCTCTGGAGAGTGAACTGAAGATGGTGATTCCGACGAGGCTAACTCAAATCGCTCAAATACCCATTTTTTCCCGTTCCTTTCTGATTACTGCCGCTCCCTTTTCTACTCATCTTCATCAATCTTCAGAACCCGGAGGTGAAATCGAAAGAATCACCAAAATCATCAACGACCATCCATTTCCCGATCAGCCTCTTCGACCCACTCTTCTTCACCATATTCCATCTCCTCTTCCTTCAAACACGTTCCTGAATGACGTTCTTGGCCGCCTGTTTGCAGCGCATTCCAATGGTCTCAAGGCTTTGGAGTTCTTCAAATTCTGCCTCCACCATTCTCAAGCTTCCCCAACTCCAGATGCTTTTGAGAAGACGCTTCATATTCTCGCCAGGATGAGGTATTTCGATCAATCATGGGAGTTGATGCGTGAGATTCAACGAACTCACCCTTTTTTGCTTACTCTCAAATCCATGAGCATCTTGCTTACGAAGATTGCGAAGTTTCAATCCTTCGAAGAAACGATCGAGGCGTTTCGGAGAATGGAGAATGAAGTGTTTGTTGGAAGGAAATTTGGTACTGAGGAATTTAATGTGCTCCTTCGAGCCTTTTGCACTCAGAGACAGATGAAAGAGGCACGATCAGTGTTCCTAAAGATGTATTCTCGATTTCCCCCAAATACTAAAACCATGAATCTCTTGCTTCTAGGTTTTAAGGAATCCAGCAATGTTACTGCTGTTGAGCTTTTCTATCATGAGATGATCAGGAGGGGTTTCAAGCCAGATGCTGTGACTTATAGCATCAGAATGGACGCATATTGCAAAAGAGGTTGTTTCGTGGATGGTTTGAGAGTTTTCGAAGAAATGAAGAGGGCAAAATTTGAGCCTACATTGGAAACAATCACTACTCTGATCCATGGAGCAGGGGTAGCAAAGGACATAGCCAAAGCACGCCAACTGTTTGATGAAATGCCTCTCAGAAAATTGTGTCCCGACATTGGGGCTTATAATGCTTTGATAAGCTCCTTGATTAGGTCTGATGATGTGAATTCTGCAGCGGCTTTAATGGAAGATATGGAAGCTAAACACATTGGACATGACACTATGACCTATCATATGATGTTCTTAGGCCTGATGAAATTGGAGGATGTTCATGGTTTTTATGAGTTGTATAGTAAAATGATACGACGAAATTTTGTGCCGAAAACACGAACAGTAGTCATGATCATGAAGTTTTTCTGCGAAAATCGTCGAGTCGATTTGGGTTTGGATTTGTGGGGCTATCTGGTTGAGAATGGATACTGCCCTCATAGTCATGTATTGGATGTGTTGGTAACAGGATTATGTGCCCGTGGAATGGTTCATGAAGCATTTGAGTGCTCCAAACAAATGTTGGAGAGAGGGAGGCAAATGAGCGATGCAGCATTTCTGATCATGGAGAGATCTCTTTTGCAGGCAGATGCAAAAGACATATTGGGGGAGCTTGAACAGTTGAGGAAGAAGCTTAAAACTGTTTTGCCTCCACCAAAGCAGCTTCCATACGAGATTCCGGCATCCTCATAGACAAATTGTGTAGTAAGATTGGAACAACCTTTTGCATTTACTCGTATAAAACTTTCTAATTTCTCTTTAGAAATCTTTATATGGTCTGTTTTGGCCCGTTACATATCGATTTTAAAACACATTTGTTTGGGGGAGGTTTCCGCTTTAGATATTGGCTTTGACCCATTACGTATCGCCACTAGCAAATATTGTTTTCTTTGGGCTTTCCCTTCAAGGTTTTAAAGCACGTCTACTAGGGAGAAGTTTCCACACCCTTATAAGGAATGCTTCGTTCCCCTTTTCAACCGATGTGGTATCTCACAATCTACCCCCTTGAAGGCTCAGCCTCCTCCCTCGCACACAACCCGGTGTCTGTCTCTAATACCATTTATAACAACCCAACCCCATCGCTAATAGATATTGTCTTCTTTAGACTTTCTCTTCTGGGCTTCCCCTTCAAGATTTTAAAACTCGTCGACTAGGGAGAGGTTTCTACGTCCTTACCAAAAATGTTTCAGAAGTTTAGTTTATTGAAACTTTTCTTGTCACCTTATTGAAAGTTTTGCCAGATGTCTTAAGCCGGGGAGCTTTGCCTGCATACAATGCAGACCACTTCTCTCCATATTTGACTAATCCTTTGCACTGACCATAACAGAAATACTGTTCCATCTGGACATGGATCCTCTGATACAGCAAGTGGCAAGCATGACCATGACCGTGACACCATGCATAGCGATTTCCCAGGATCACAAGGAAGCCTCGTCGGTGGCTCTAGATGGCATGGCGAGATTATAAGCTCGAGACGTTGAAGAGTATGTAAGTTCTGAAACTCAGATTTGATATACATAGCTTTATAGAATGTTGGGATGACTGAAATTTCAGTCTGTGTGCTTTCTGAATATCACACACCAAATCTGTGTTTTAAATATGCTTTCAACCATCCTTGGTTGTTCAGAAAAATCTGCGAATCATTCATTTCCACTTCACAATGTAGAAGGTTATGATCTATTGAAATTGCAAACTTTGGAAGTATGCAAAGTCATTGAATGTAGCATTGTCCTTATAATTGTTCGTTCTTTCTTAGAATTCTTCAAGTCTTATTGATGTGTTTTGTTCTCGCATTCTGCAGCCTTGGGTACTGTACTGAAGCTTACTTCCCCCTTAAATGTCTCGCTCGATCCACCCTTATTTGTTGGCAACCGCTCCATTGTATAAGTTAAGTTTAAGGAAAAAATATTAAGAGGGTTCTATTTATTGTACTCTGTTTTCTTTAAGAAAAATTAATTTCTATCATTAAACTTGTTAGATTGTATCAATTTTCTTTTTTAAACCTTCAATTTAAACTTATTTAGCTAAAAGATGGAGTTCAACTAGAAGTTCTCAACACCACCAACAATCCAATCAAAAGTGTCAAAATCATGATGGAACAGTCAAAGCCATTTAGCCAACAGAGCCTTGCTTCTCGCCCTCCAAACCCCATATCCAGAGAAACAAATCTCATTCCCATCTTGTTGAATCATGGGAGATAGAATAAGCATTTGAATGCATTCAGCAATGTAAAAGTTTTATTAAATCATTGATTGATTGATTGAGAGATAGAATGTGTAATGGAGTTCTTCTGCTGAATTGAAAGCCACCTGAAACAAAAAAGAAAAAAAAATCTTCCAGAAGCCATCTTTTCCCATGCCACATTCTTTGCAGCTTCAAGCTTAGCAAGCATCAACTACAAGGACTTCCCTTCCTATGTAGTATTCCTGCAGAATATGTCCATCAAACTTGTTCTTCTTCGCCTTCAGAATTTGGATTCCATGCCTGTTTTGGATTGCCAAACCACATATCCAAAACAGAACCATAAAGATCTATCGCCCCAATCAAACAATGAGTACCAAACTGAAGATCAAGGCCGCTGCGCTCTTGATGAACGAAATTCGTGTTTGAAGAGCGCTTGTGTTCTAGTTTACAACCAGGATATTCCCAATGCTTATTCACAAAAATTGTGTCAATCAGAGCTACCAAATGAGTTTTGAGCCTTCAACACAGTCTCATTTAATCAGGGATAAACTAGCAGCTCGAAGGAGATTGTCGTTGGGAACAATCGAGTTTACGTTATTTGGTTATGTTCACATCCTCTTCCTCGAACGTTTCATCAACACTATGATTACTATCATCGGAGAAATCGGACTCTGAATCAGAACCCATGTCCGAGCCCAAAACGTCTCTCACATTGCCTCTGTCCCCAACACCATAATCATCAAATTTATCTGGCCTAAAGCCTTCCATATCATAGCCCACTCTTTCTCTCCTGTACCCAACTAGTTCTCTGTTAACTTTTGCCTTCCTTGGACTGAGTAAAACCAACTCAGCCAATTTTCTTCTAGCCAAATACACATCATTTGGCTCTATTAACTCACCTCTCCTGTAACCCTCCCTGAGGAAAACAGTGTGAAGCTTCCCATGGTTTCCTCTGGTTGAAACGTAGAAAATCCCCTGATGCTGAAGAAGGAAATCCTTCAACTTCTTCGGCAGATCCATCGCCAATCGAAAATGTGCAATCCGTTCCAAACTGATCTTCTTCTCTACAGTCAAACACAACATCTCATGAATTGTTGCCACTGCCCTCTTCTCCATCCTCTTCTGTGCTTCAATGGACCTCATATCGAACTCAGAAACGTCCTCGTATGGCGACCAATAAGGAAGCCGCTGCCATTTCCACACTGCAATTCTATAATACTTCCCTATCTTGAATCCAGGAGGAAAATTCACAATGAAAGAGAATCTAATATCCTCAGCATCACTCCCTTTTTCTCTATAAACTCTCTCCCTAGCTTTCTCTATTGCACAAACAGTAAGATTTGGATCTCTTTCTACAATTTCAATGTACTTATTCCTGGTTTCCTTTGCATCAAACAGTCTAAAGAATTGAGGGTACTTGAGAACTACCGAATACTCGAAATCGTCGGGCAACCCGAACTCAGACCGGGCGATTCGGATGTGCTCGAGGCGAAGACGGCCATTGTTGGACATCATCAAAAGCTTCCTCAGCCGAGTCACAGCATCCGGAATCTGGGCAATGACAGCCTTCTTTTGCTGCTCGATTTGGAGGTGGGCTTTTCGAGTTAACCTGCAATAGAGGATTCGTTGAACAGGGTGCTCATAGATTTCAAATACATGAGGGAATTTGAGGACGAAAGCCCCAGCTTCGTGCTGTTTGAAGCCAAGGCGACGAGCTGAGACATCAAGGCGAGAAACTGGGATGGTTTGGTTAATTTGGGTGAGAATAAGGTCCTGAAACTTGAGCACTTTTCGGGTTTTCTTCTCCACCTCCATGTAATTATCGTAGCCATGGTCACGGACCCTTTCGAGCTTTTTGGTAATGGAGGTGGATTGAGACATCGATCTTGAGCGACTGAAATTGCAGAGAACATAAGCCGTAGTTTTGAATGCTGTAAATTTGTGGTCGAGGAATTTAGAACAATAACCAAAAAAGATCATCATATTTCCGAATTGATTTCACTGCGATTAGGGTTTAGGGTTTATACGTCGAGTTTGATGGGCACAGGGGATGCTGATCCGCAGAAGCAAGGTTAGGTGCTCACTGATATAAGGGTTTTTATTTTTTATTATTTTTATTTTTTCCTCTCTCAATTGAATTAATTAAAAAACCATAATTATCCTTATTTTTCTTCTTCAACTTTGGATTTGTTTTTATTTTCCCTAAAAAAAATTATCATTAATAATTTTTTTAATTAAAATAAAATAAAAATGGGCCCGATAAATAATATCTAAAAATTGAAAGATAAACATCATTTACAATAATATTTATTTTTCGATGAAATAAATAATAGTGATGATCTTAATTTTTATATATTATAAATAATATTAAAAAAAAATTCAAAAATATCCTTTTTTTTACTTTTAAAATAAAAGTTTAATGGACTTTATTTTAAAAATATCTTAAAAATTCTTTTTTTCGTGTTTCAAAAATATCTTTTCAGGTTAGAAGTTAAAAAAATATTCTTACAATGAATACTATATTTAAAAAATTACTGGAATCATTTATTTATATATATATATAATATATATAACGTTTTCACCATGGACATAAATTATAATGAAAAAGGTAATAATCGGACCTGATAAATAATTTACTATATTTTCTAAAAATCTATATTCGAACCTTCGTACAAATTTGAATATATAGTTCAACTATCTAAGATTATACATTCCGACACGATATTTTCACATTTATTTGTTATTAAATTTCTCGCATAATATTTATTATTGAATAAAACAAGATTAAGAAACGAATTAATTCTAAAACATCTAACACAAAAGTTTTTGCTTATAATTCTATGGTTGATTAAAGAAGGAAAGTCGTGAATCACGTTGTCTGTAATTTATTTATTTATTTAAATTTCTTGTCTTTTTCGGTCTCTTTCAATTATTAAAGTTGACATTAACATATTTGGTCATATACCCGACTCATTCAATACGAACTAACATAATTCAATTGTGCTATACACAAAGTTGAGAGTTGACGAACTAAGCTCACAATTTAACCGTGTACATCATAGATGAATCACCCAGGTTCGGGTCCCATTTTCTCGAGATAAAAAAAAGGTGAGAGTAGCGGAGACGCAGAACAAAAATTCATTTATTTGGATCGAGCTCGGCTATGTGAGTGAAGATGGAGATTGCTTCATTTTCCTTTCTTCTTCTTCTACCTGTAATCTTCACCATTCTCAGGCACATCAGTTCATCTTCAAAACAGCCGCCTCTTCCTCCAGGTCCAAATCCATGGCCGATTCTTGGAAATCTCCTTCAGATCGGTCAAAACGCCCACATTTCAATGACCCAATTCTCTCATATCTACGGCCCTTTAATCTCCCTCAAGCTCGGAGCTCAGCGCCTGGTGGTCGCTTCTTCTCCGGCCGCCGCCGCCGCCATTCTCAAGACTCAAGATCGCCTTCTATCTGCTCGATACATTTTTCAAATGACCCCTGATCGAGCTCTGCACGATAACTGCTCGCTTCTTTTCTCACCGGAATGCGGCGATCGTTGGAAGAATCTAAGATCCATTTGCAGAGCCAAATTGTTTACAGCAAGAGCGATCGAATCCCAAGCCAGTTTGAGAGGGAGGAAGATGAATGAAATGGTGGAATTTTTGCAGTCAAAACAGGGATCTGTGGTGGAGATTAAAGAATTTGTGTTTATTACTGTTTTCAACACACTTTCTAACTTCATCTTCTCGAGGGATTTGCTTGGTTTTGTGGGTGATGGGTTCAATGGGATTAAAGGGCCTTTCAAGAACATGATGGATTTGGGTTTGATCCCAAATTTAGCTGACTTTTACCCTTTGCTGAGATGCTTTGATCTTCAAGGACTTCGAAAGAAAGCTGCTATCTACAAAAACCAAGTCGATTCTTCGTGGGAAATTCTTATTAAAGAACGAAGAACAATTCATAGTCGAGGCGTTTCAGCTGCGAGCGATTTCTTGGATGTTTTGATCGAAAGCGGATTCACCAATGAACAAATTAGCTACTTGATTGTTGTAAGCAAAAAAACTGTCTGAGGGAGTCTCACAATAATGAGTTTATAAGTAAGACACGTATTTCTATTGGTAGAAGGCATTTTGGGAAGCTTAAAGCAAAGTCACGAGAGCTTATACTCAAAGTGACAATATCATACCATTGTAGAGAGGGTGATTCCTAATATGGCATAGAGTCATGCCCTTAATTTAGCCATGTCAATAGAATTCTCAAATATCGAACAAAGAAGTTGTGAGCCTTGAAAGTATAGTCAAAAGTGACTCAAGTGTCGAACATAGGGTATACTTTGTTCGAGAACTCCGAAGGAGTCGAGCCTTGATTAAGGGGAGGTTGTTCAAAGGCTCCATAGGCCTCAAGAGAGGCTCTATAGTGTACTTTGTTCGATGGGAGAATTGTTGGAGGGAGTCTCATATTGGCTAATTTAGGGGTGTATTTTGTTCCATGACTCCAGAGAAGGAGTCGAGCCTCGAGAGGGTTTCAGTATAAGTAAGGAATGTATCTCCACTAGTGTGAGGCTTTTTTGGGAAAGCCGAAAACAAAGCCACCAGAACTTGTGCTCAAAGTGGACGATATCATACTATTGTGTAGAGTCGTGATTCCTAACAAAAACTCGCACAAATTTTTTTGATGAGTAGTTTTCTAATCAAAGTTTTGATGGGTTATTGCAGGAAGTGTTGTCCGCCGGCACAGATACAACGACCACAACGGTGGAGTGGGCGATGGCAGAGCTGTTGAAGAACAGAGACATAATGAACAGAGTGCGAGAGGAAACAAAGAAGGCAATGAACGGAGGCGCCATTGACGAATCCAAACTCTCTGAGCTTCATTATCTATGGAAATGCGTGAAAGAAACTCTTCGACTGCATCCGCCTGCGCCATTTCTTCTTCCACGGTCAGCTCCAGAAGCTTGTGAGCTTATGGGGTACTCTGTTCCTAAAGATACGATGATTTTTGTGAATGTTTGGGGGATTGGGCGAGACCCTTCAATCTGGGAAGATCCTGGATCGTTCAAACCCGAAAGATTTGATGGTTGTGATGCAGATTTGAAGGGTCATGATTATCGATTCCTGCCATTTGGAGGAGGAAGAAGGATTTGCCCTGGGCTTCCCATGGCGGCGGTGCAAGTGCCTTTAATCTTAGCCACCTTGATTCACAACTTTGAATGGTGTCTTCCTAATGATGAGGATTCGTCAATGCTGGATTTGAATGGAAGGCTTGGTGTAACGTTGCAAAAGGAAGAACCTCTTAAGCTTCTTCCTAAAAAGAGGAACTAATATTATGATTGAATAATGATTCTATATTCGATTTCGATATTACTCACATCTTTTATGACATGATTATGTTTTAAAATGTTTCTAAAAGTGAAGATTATCTTAACTGACCAACATGGGTCATTTCAACATGTTTTGTTCTTGCTCACGTGTTTATTAAATTTTTTTTTAAGAGATCACCTAACATAGAATTGGTTCAAGTGATACCGTTTCATTTTGAAATTTTAAAGGGTATTTTTAAATATTTTTTAAAGTCTAGGGTATTTTCGAAACAACGAACCA
This sequence comes from Cucurbita ficifolia, assembly GCA_033971965.1. NCBI lineage: Eukaryota > Viridiplantae > Streptophyta > Magnoliopsida > Cucurbitales > Cucurbitaceae > Cucurbita > Cucurbita ficifolia. The sequence goes on from CM066976.1 coordinate 8,958,027, forward strand.
CTAAAATTAATGATAAGGGTATTTTTTAAACTTTTTTTTAAAAAAAATCTCACAAACGCAAGGTGAGGGTAGCTTTAGAAGCACCCTAGGAGTTGAAAACATGTACATAGACGGGGAACTCAAGGAAATGTTCCCAAGAGAACTATGAAGTTTAATATGTCTTCAATGTCCATAGGAGGATGTGCAATGAGCAGATGTCCATAGACATAGATCGGTAGAGTTACCGTCGGGATAACGTAGTAACTTGGGTAAGGAAAGTGGACAAGAGAATATCCTACTCTGATAATTAGGCATTAGTAACTTTCGAGGATGAAAGTTTTTAAGGAGCGGAGAATTTGTAACACCCGAGCCCCAACGAGAAATTTAAAACCCAATTTTCCTGTTGCTCATGTCTACAAATTTTTTTTATCGATTTAACCAAAAAAAAAAAAAAAAAATATCTAAAAGAATTTTAGGATGGCCCATTATTAATAATCTCAATGTCAACATTCAATATCTCTAGAAAGTGTAGATTCAATGGCTATAAGAATTTTTTATTTTCTAAGTCCCCATTCAATATCACTTTCAATGCCTATTCTAATTCTCTTTGACTAAGTCTTCCTTTCATATCTCTCCAAAGTCTACACTTAGTGCTATCATAAATAACTCGAAAGCGACCGACTTAGTGTGGAATGAGTCATTCTCTCTTTTTATATTTTTTATAACATAGAATTTATAACACAGTGTGGGCGAGCGTCATGAGACGAGCATCTCGAGCTTCTTTCTTTGAAAATGGTCTTTCAATGATAGTATTAGACAGCACGAGTGTATCACTATTGCGCTCTAGTCCATGTGTCAGAGGTTGGATTATGCACCCTCTATCTGACACGTATGTCGTAAATGGTTTAGCATGGATACGGGAGAGTCTGATGCTCGAGTGATCCTGAATGGATAGACGTTCAAGATGTCTCGATGAGATAATTCTTGTAATTTTATAATACACATTTTGGTCTTTGCACAACATTTGTTCACTTTTTTCCTATAGCGTCATATATTTTCGAAAGGTTCATTGTGGTCTCCATACTTTCAAAAAACGATCATTTTTGTTGGATGAAAGTGTCCCACATCGGTTAATTTAGGGAATGATCATGAGTTTATAATCAAGGAATACTATCTCCATTGACATGAGGCATTTTAGGGAAGCCCAAAACAAACCCATGAGAGCTTATGCTTAAAGTGGACAATATCCATACCATTGTGGGGACTTTGTTTGAGGGGAGGTGTTGGATGATGAAAGTCCGAAAACAAAGGAGAACAAAGGAGAGAGAATATTTGGCCAAAATGAAAAAAAAAATAACGAAACTGAACTTGCCCCCAAAGTTGGCCAAAATGGCCAGCACTAACACTCTACCTTATTATTTGAACTCTGATCTTTGAGCATAGTTCTTCAAATTTTACCTTTTACCTGCGCCAGGGACTTGATAAAAATGTCTCCAAGCTGTTCCTCTGTTCGGATGAAATCAATCTTGATGAGCCCTCAATCTGCACATTCTCGGGAATCTGATTTCTATGTGCTTGCTCCGGTCGTGCAAAATTGGATTTTTGATTAGGGAGATCGTAGCTTTGTTGTCTACGTATAGCATTGGTGGATCGCTTTCTCTTCCGATGAGTTCTTCCATCAGTCGCGCAAGCCAGACCCCTTGTGTTGCCGCTGTCGAAGCGGCGATGTATTCTGCTTCGCAAGAAGACAAAGCAACTACCTTTTGTTTTGTTGATTGCCAGCAAATCGCGCCGCCTGAGAGGAAGTAGATCACCCCGCTGGTGTTCTTACGATCCTCAACGTCACCGACCATGTCACTATGATTGTAGCCGACCAGCTCAAGCTTCTCCTTTCCGCTCCCTGCGCAGTATCTCACACCCCAGCCTCTGGTTCCAGCCACATAGCGCAGGATGCGCTTGACAGCCACAAGATGCTCCTCCCGAGGTGCTTCCATGAATCTACTCACGTATCCAACTGAGTAAGCAAGGTCAGGGCATGTGTTTATCAGATAGCGCAGGCTCCCGACAATGCTGCGGTAATTGGTGGTGTCGACTGTCGTCGTAGTGCCGGCCTTCCTTAGCTAGAGTCGGGCCTCCATTGGCGTGCTTGTAGGGTTACTGTCCGCAAGCCCAGTTGTGTCTAGCAGCTTCTTCGCATACACACTTTGGCAGATGGTGATGCCGGCAGAACTCTGTTGCACTTCGATGCCGAGGTAGTAGCTGAGCACGCCGAGATCGCTCATCTTGAAGTTCTTTGACATCTCTCTCTTGAACCTTCCAAGGACTTCCATGTCGCCTCCAGTGATTATGAGGTCGTCGACGTACACTCCCACGATCAGTTGCTGCTCGTCGTGGCCGTGCGTGTACATGCCATGCTCAGAGGCACAGGCTTGAACTTCAGCAACAGTAGGGTACTGTCGAGCTTCGCGTTCCAGGCTCGTGGTGCTTGTCGAAGCCCATAGAGTGCCTTATGCAGGCACAATACCTTGTTAGGGTTGTCGTTGTTCAGGAAGCCAAGTGGTTGTCGAACATAGACGGCCTCCTTCAGCTCTCCGTTCAGGAACGCAGATTTTACGTCCATGTGGTGGACCTCCCAGGAATGGTGTGCCGCGATTGCTAGCAATAGGCGGACAGATTCCAGCCTTGCCACCAGCGCGAATACCTCCTCAAAATCCACTTCTTGCTTCTGGACGTAGCCCTTCGCCACTAGAGGGGCCTTGTGTTTCACAACTTCTCTCTTTCGTTGCGCTTCAGTTTGAAGACCCATTTGAGCCCTATGGCTCGGTGTCCCGGCGGCATATCCTCCAGACTCCACGTCTGGTTATCGGTGATGGATGTCATCTCCTTCTGCAACACCTTTAGCCAGCACGGGTTCCTTTCTACTTCGACGAAGGTGTTCGGTTCATCTGCGTCGATGACATGCAGTTAGGCCACCTCTTGTTCAAGTTTGCGCGCCGCCAGTCCAGGTGGTTCACCTCCTCCCACTAGGTCGTCCATCCTCCGGTACCTGGCCACCAGATCATCATCGTGATCGGCATCCAGCGTTGAATCCGTAGTCCGTGGTGTTGCAAACTCCACTAGTTTAGGAGGTGCAGCTGTTGGTGGCGGTGACGGTTCCTAATGCTGTGCTCCTCCTTCTTCCGGCTCGGTGACGAGGTACTCTACCGTGAATTGATTTGGGTTGTGGTCTTCCTCGATCACGTCGTTCCACTGCCAGTAGGTGCTTTCGTCGAAGATGACGTCACGAGACACGTGAGCTCGCCCCCCGCAGGATCATAGAGTTTGTACGCCTTGCTCTCGGGTTTGTAGCTGATGAAGACAAATTTCAGCCCCTTGGGATCGAGCTTGGCGAGGTGTGGACGCGCTACCTTCATGAATGCGACGCAGCCGAACACTCGGAGGTGACATACCGCTGGTTTTTTGTTGTACCAGGCCTCGTGTGGCGTCTTCCCGTCAAGGCTTTGCGTTGGTGAACGATTGAGGAGGTAGACTGCCGTCATTACTGCCTCTCCCAAGAACCTCCCAGGCATCCCGACCGTCATCAACAATGATCTTGCTGTCCCGACGATGGTATGATTTCGACGTTCCACCACCCCGTTCTGCTGGGGGGAGTAGGGCGTCGTTAGTTGTCGCTGCATGCCGAGCTCGTCACAGTACTTACCGAAGCTCGCTGAGGTGAATTCTCTACCTCGATCCGTGCTCAACACTCGCATTCGACCTCGGCTCATGCTTGAATGCACTTAACCGCCTCTGGCACCTCACTTTTCGCTTGCAGCAGGATCAGCCACATGAAGCGGCTTTTGTCATCGACCAGCAGGAGGAAGAAGGTCTTGCCGCCTGGGGTCGCCAACTTGATGGGCCCGCAGATATCGCCGTGCACGAGCTCCAATGGCTCACCGGCGCGGTAGGATGCCTGAGACGGAAAGGGGGTACGCCTCTGTTTGCCGATGAGGCACTCGTCGCACATCTTGTTCACACCTATGATTGCCGGAAAACCGTGCACCAACTCCTCCTTGTGTAAATTTTGTAGAGCAGAAAAGTTTAAGTGCCCGTACCTTGCGGGCCACCTCCAAGATACCTCTTCGGTCTTGGCCGAGAGGCTGACTAGTTGCTCTCTCTCTAACTCTAGGATGTAAAGACGGTTTGTCGTGCGCCGAACTTGTGTGAGCAGCCGTCGTCGATCATCGAAGATTTTGAGTAGCCCGCGCTCGATAAAAATGAAGCAGCCGGCCTCATCGAGTTGTTTAAGTGCCCGCACTCGATAAACACTGGGGGCAGAACATATAGACCGCTAGGTCATCGGAGTGAAGGCCCCAATAGGCCAAATGGAAGTAAGGACAGACCAAGTGGGTGGATAGATAGATCCCCTCAAAACAACCAAGCGGGAACATCTCGAGGACCTTACCCTCAAAAGAGTTACCCGACGACACCTTTACAATGCCTGTTGTGTAAAGGCCCCCACAAACTGTCTTACTGCCCTCATCGAGCCTCTCTTAGTGCACTTCAAGTGTCCATCCAAGAGAGCAACGACGCGGGGGTGGAGACTACGTCAGAAAGGAAGGAAGATCAGGACAACCCCCGAATGGGCGCTTTGAAATTCTTGTCAGCCCTCCAACGAAAAGTCGACCCAAAGAACATAATAGAGAAAGGGCTCATGTTCGTAGATGCGACGATTAACTCCCAACCAAGCAGGAGCACCCTAATTGACTCAGGTGCAACCAACTTCATCGCTGACCAAGAAGCACAAAGATTGGGACTCACCATAGAAAAGGACCCCGGAAAAATGAAAGCTGTCAACTCCGAGGCCTTGCCTATCGTGGGAGTCTCCAAAAGAGTCCCCTTCAAGTTAGGGGCCTGGACGGGAGAGATGGACCTTGTCGTAGTTCGCATGGACGACTTTGACGTAGTACTTGGGATGGACTTCCTCTTAGAATACAAAGTTATTCCAATGCCACTAGCGAAATGCTTGGTGATCACCGGCCACAATCCCACAGTAATACCTGCAAGCATTAAGCAACCAGGTAGTCTCAGAATGATCTCGGCCATGCAATTGAAGAGGGGACTCGCACGAGAGGAACCTACATTTATGGCTATACCCCTGACTGAAGAAATGACCACTGAGGAAGCTATTCCAAACAAAATCAAGGACGTACTGGACAGTTATGCTGACATAATGTCAGAGAGCTTACCGCAGACGTTACCACCTCGTCGAGGCATTGATCACGAAATTGAACTCCTCCCCAGGGTTAAAACCCCCAGCGAAAAATGCATATCGGATGGCTCCCCCCGAACTAGCCGAGTTGAGGAAACAACTAGACGAGTTGTTAGCGGCAGGATTCGTCCGCCCGACAAAGGCACCTTACGGAGCCCCCGTACTATTTCAGAAGAAGAAGGATGGGTCGTTGCGTCTGTGCATAGACTATAGAGCCTTAAACAAGGTGACAGTACGCAATAAATACCCACTACCGATAATATCTGACTTGTTTGACCAACTTCACGGAGCCAAATACTTCACGAAGTTGGACTTATGATCAGGATACTACCAAGTACGTATCGCCGAAGGAGATGAGCCCAAGACGACGTGTGTAACAAGATATGGGGCCTTTGAGTTCCTGGTAATGCCCTTTGGCTTGACAAACGCCCCAGCTACGTTTTGCACATTGATGAACCAGGTTTTCCACGAATACTTGGACCAATTCGTCGTAGTATACCTCGACGACATAGTTATATACAGCACAACTCTGGAGGAACACAAGGTGCACTTGAAGTTGGTGTTCGATAAGCTGCGGCAGAATCAGTTGTATGTCAAGAAAGAAAAGTGTGTCTTCGCACAAACATGCATCAACTTCCTCGGACATGTCATCAGCTGTGGACAGATTGGTATGGATAGCGATAAGATAAAAGCTATCCAAGAGTGGAAAGTACCCACTTCCGTATCCGATGTGCGATCCTTTCTAGGATTGGTAAACTACTACAGGCGGTTCGTCGAAGGGTTTTCACGATGAGCTGCCCCATTAACAGAACTCCTAAAGAAAGACCACCCTTGGTCGTGGTCAAGTGAATGTCAAATGACCCTTGAACCTGAAGGCAACCATGACGAGGGGCCCTGTCCTCAGATTAGTGGATGTCACTAAGCCATTTGAAATTGAGACAGATGCTTCCGACTTTGCCCTAGGCGGTGTCTTTATTCAAGAGGGCCACCCCATCGCCTACGAAAGTCGAAAGCTCAACGATGCAGAAAGGAGATACACTGTCTCCGAAAAAGAAATGCTAGCAGTGGTCCATTGCCTACGAGTCTGGAGACAGTATCTCTTGGGATCCCAATTCGTAGTGAAGACGGATAACAGCGCCATCTGCCACTTCTTCGATCAACCAAAATTGACGGCAAAACAAGCCAGGTGGCAGGAGTCGTTGGCTGAATTCGACTTCAAATTCGAACACAAAGCAGGGAAGAGTAACCAAGCAGCCGACGCGCTGAGTCGGAAGGGCGAACATGCGGCCCTGTGCATGTTAGCCCACATTCATTCAAGTAAGATCGATGGATCAATGCGCGACATCATCAAAGAACATCTGCATAAAGACCCATCGCTCAAAACCGTCGTTGAACTAGCCAAAGCTGGGAAGACACGACAGTTTTGGATTGAGGGAGACCTTCTGATGACAAAGGGGAACAGGTTATACGTTCCAAGAACAGGAGAACTGAGAAAGAAGCTCATTCATGAATGTCATGACACCTTATGGGCCGGACACCCTGGGTGGCAACGAACATACGCCTTGATAAAAAAGGGTACTTCTGGCCAAATATGCGAGACGACATCATGCAATACACCAAGACGTGCCTCATCTGTCAACAGGACAAAGTTGAGAAAGCCAAAGTCTCGGGACTCCTGGAACCTCTACCTGTGCCAACCAGACCTTGGGAAAGTGTGTCTTTGGACTTCATAACACACCTCAAAAAGTTGGGGAATACGACGCCATCTTGGTTATCATAGACCGATTCTCAAAATATGCGACGTTCGTTCCCACCCCCAAATTATGCTCAGCTGAGCTCACAACCCAACTATTTTTCAAACACATTGTGAAGTTATGGGGCATTCCGTCGAGCATCATCAGCGATAGAGATGGTAGATTCATTGGCACATTCTGGACCGAGTTGTTCGCCTTCTTGGGAACGACTTTAAACATCTTCTCAAGCTATCACCCTCAAACCGATGATCAACAGAACGGTTCAATTGCTTGCTCGAAGAATACTTACGTCACTTCGTCGACGCATGCCAAAAGAACTGGATACAATTACTAGATGCCGCCCAATTCTGCTTCAATTGTCAAACGAGTTCGTCTACGGGGAAGAGCCCCTTCGAAATTGAAAGTGGACGACAACCGGCCTTGCCCCCATATTATTGATCATCCTTATGCAGGAAAGAACCCTCAAGCTCAAAACTTCACCAACGAATGGAAGCAGACAATAGATATTGCCCGGGCATATCTAGAGAAAGCTTCTAAACATATGAAGAAGTGGGCAGACAGGAAGCGTCGCCCCCTCCAATTCCGAGCAGGAGACCAAGTCCTCATCAAGTTGAGACCAGAACAAATCAGGTTCCGCAGCCGCAAGGACCAAAGACTAGTTCGAAAATACGAAGGCCCAGTTGAAGTCCTTAAAAAAGTTCTTAAAAAGATCGGGGCTACTTCGGATGAAAATCAACCCAGTAATTCATGTGAGCAACTTGAAGCCCTATTACCCTGACCCGGACGACGACATGCGAAATGTAGTTACTAGACCGAGCATCGATCTGAAACAAAGAGATAGAGGAGATCCTAACCGACAGGGTTAGGAAAATAGAAGACCAGTAAGGACGATCCGTGAATTCCTTGTCAAATGGAAAAACCTTCCTACAGGGGAAAGCGCCGAAGATGGGGAAAGCGCCGAAGATCTGGACTCCACCGCCACCCACATCGCAAGGTATGCCATCAAGAATGCGATTGTGACACCGCGCTCTTCGATCTCGACGGACGGAGCCGTCGCCGAATTTCACATTCCCACGAATCCCTGTGTCGAGGACCCATCACCGGTCATGTATTGGTTAGCGGTCCCATCACCGGTCATGTATGGTTAGTTGTCCCTGTGTCGAGGACCCATCATCAGTCATGTATGGTTAGTTGTCCCTGTGTCGAGGACCCATCATCAGTCATGTATGGTTAGTTGTCCCTGTGTCGAGGACCCACACCAACCCAAAGGAATTACCTGACCGGTGGCGAGTGAACGAGCCTACTCGGGATGGACCCCACGATGTGTGTATTTTCGCACTTTGCATTTTCTTCTACTTTTGAACCTGAGACCTGTGTGTTGTTAGGTCAACACTCTAACCACATGAGCTATTCAACTTGATTGTTGATAAAGTTTGCTCCTTTGCAATGATATACCACCGATGGATTAAACCAGGCTCTGATACCACTTGTTGACTCCTGGCGATTGAGAGGAAAACGTCGACAGAGAAAAACCGGCCGAAGGAAAATTTCTTCGAGAATATTTGGCGGAAGACTAGATGATTTTTATTTGATTCAGTTTAACATATTTAAATAACAAACCTATCCTAAATTAGTGGGCACAGGCCATTCAAGTCCATTCATTCTAGTTTGTTTGAGTTTGAACACTTGAATTACTTGGATTTAAGTTGGAATCACTTCAATTATAGTCGAATTCCCAATTGGCTAGGAAAGTTGAAGAACTTGAAGTATCTCGATCTTGAAAACAGTTATGTTTATGGTCCAATTCCTGCTTCGCTTGGAAATTTATCTACCCTTGAATATTTAGATCTTTCGAATAATGGTTTAACGGGAGAAATTCCAGTTTCATTGGGAAGATTATTGAATTTGAGAGAATTGGATTTGGGAGGGAACATATTGGAGGAGGTAGGCGAGGAATGTTTTATCAAACTTAGAAATTTGGAGGTGCTAGATATATCAAATAACTTGCTTAAAGGCGTTCTTGCAGATACTCATTTTGCGAATCTCTCTCGGTTGAATACCTTATTGATCGACTACAATGAGCATCTTTCGTTAGACATGAAATCTAACTGGGTTCCTCCTTTTCAATTGAAATTTCTTGATGCAAGTTCGTGTACTGGTTGTTTTGGAAGTGAGCTCCTTCGATGGCTTCAAACACAAAAAGCGTTGGTTAATCTACGGTTGTCCAATATGAGTATCTCAAGTGCTTTCCCAACATGGTTGACAGGTCAAAACCTCACCACTTTGGATCTTTCCCACAACCAAATTGTGGGGCCAATTCCAACCAGCATCGACAATCAAATGCCCAATTTGGAGGACTTGTTTCTCGGCACTAATCTTATCAATGGTTCATTACCAATTTCGTTTTGCAAGTTGAAGAATTTGGCATATGTGGATCTTTCGAACAATGGGTTATCTGGAATAGTTCGAGGTTGTTTGTTGACTTCAAAGTTGCGTCTTTTAGATCTGTCATTGAACCAGTTTTCGGGGACCTTTCTACATTCTCATGGAAATGATCTTTCTAACGTTGAACAGCTCAACTTGAGAAGCAATAATTTTGAGGGATCCATGCCGATTGTCTTGAAGAATTCCAAGATTTTGGAGTTTATAGATCTTGAAAGAAACAAATTCTCAGGAAACATCTCCATATGGGTCGGTGATAATCTTGGAAGTTTGCAATTTCTAAGGCTACGAGATAATTTCTTCAACGATACTATTCCTTCAAATTTGTGCAATCTGAAGAACTTGCAAATTTTGGATCTTGCTCATAATCAATTAGAGGGAAGTATCCCACCGAACTTCAACAATTTCAGCGTAATGATGGGAAAGGGAAGAAATGAAGTATCTGTGGTTTGTAGGAACATATTTCCTCAATTATGCTACGACGGTAAAAAGAAGGTCATACAATCCATCAAATTAAGCAACTTCAATTACTCGTTGTCACAACTAATGTTAATGGTGAATATAGATCTTTCAAAGAACTACTTGGTCGGTACCATTCCTAGAGAGATAACGATGCTTAAAGGGTTAATTGGATTGAATTTGTCCCACAACAATCTAGTCGGGACGATTCCTACCGAAATAGGAGGACTCGAATCGTTGGAATCACTCGACTTATCTTTCAATCAATTTTTTGGGTCAATTCCTAGGAGCTTATCAAAATTAAATTCATTAGGCGTGTTGAGATTATCCCACAACAATTTTTCTGGAGACATTCCTCGAGAGGGTCATCTCTCCACATTCAACAAGGCTTCAAGTTTTGATGACAATCCTTATCTTTGTGGAAACCCGCTCCATGTGAAATGTGTAAATGAGGATGCATTTGAGCCGCCGTTCGAAACTGAAAATCAAGATGAAGAGGATGATAAATGGGAGAAGCGGTTGCTTTACATAATGATGATGTTTGGATTCGTGGTCGGATTTTGGGGAGTTGCTGGAGTTTAAATATTGAAGAAGAGTTGGAGATATACTTATTTCAAGTTTACAGATGAGATTATACACAAGGTCCATTCAGCAATGCACTCGAGCTTAAAAATACTAAAAGAAATCTGCGTTTCTAAATGAGTTAGTATCATATGGAAGATATCTCGATTACGTTCCTCAAGTTGAACATAGTTGGTAGAGACGTGCATTGCAATTTGTAAATTAATCTAAGTTGAATTATTTCAAGCGGAATGAGTTGTTAGCATTGTTTAAAGAACTTAGTCAATTTCACTCAATAAGCACGAGTTTTAAATCATTAACTATAATATTTATGAAAACAATATTATGCAATTGAATGATATCTAAATTTCATTATCTTATGATTAAGGCCATAAAAACAACCTCGTGATATTATATTCCACGTCCCCTCTTAAATTCATTTCCACGAGCAAATCGGCTCCTTGATATAAATTTTTAATATAAATATTCCAAGAACAAGGCCTCGAGAAGTCAAGAAGTCAAGAACAAAGACCCATAAACAAAAAGTCGTTTGAATTTGATTTGTTAGATATGGGAGACCAATGGCCTCAGGACTCATCTAATTTACCCTCACCCTCAGACGTTATGAACTTTTTCCAAAATGTTCTTGGAGACTATCCTTATGCTCGTGATAATGTTCGAAGCCAAGTTCTATTTTTCTTCAGTAATATTCTTTATTTGTGTTTTGAATATTCACAAATAATACTCATCTAAAATGTTCGTAGGAAGTTGTTCAAGAATCATATGACAGGGGAACTTTCAATAGTGGATTTGAGAATTTTGGTGGCAGTTCTCAATATGTACATGATTTCTATCCAAGATTCGAGCACTTACACATGAATACAGCTTATATTAGTAAGAACCAAATAAGTAAAGAATTCATTCCACAGACGTTTAATTTGAGATGGTAATAAGCTAAAGAATATGATGAAAAAATGACATCATTTTTGTTGTCATTTGCAGGTGATGATAAGGACGACAACAAGGACGACAACAAAGACGACAACAAGGACGACAACAAGGTTGACAAAAAGGATAACAAGGATGACAAAAGTGTGAGCAAAGGATTGTCCAAAGAACTTATGTCGAAGTTGCCATCTCACGAACACAAGGGCAGTTCATCAAAGTGGTGGGGCAAATCCTCTCAAAAGCATAAGTATTGTCTCCTTCTTGCTTCTTACTATAATCTTTTGATACGATCAAAATCATTTTTTATATTAAGTATCGTAACATAAAAGCACTCGAGAAAGTTTTCAAAAGCATTTGGCTAAGTGTTAGCTCTAAAATCCAAACATCGTCTTACTTTTCTATTAGCTTATCAAGGACGTGTTCGATCACTGAGTCAATATCCCATCGTACTTATCTTTCTACTTGTGCCTATAGTTGCTCCCCATCCCTTGTAGGGTGGTATCGCTCTGCTCCAAAATTAGCTTTTGAGAATAGGAAACCAAGCCCGTAAAGCTTTGCTAATTTTTCATTTTTAAAACCCTTACGCTAAAAATGAATGCGAACGTGATTAAATGGTAAAGACATTAATTATCAAAAACATTTCATGAAATATTCTCGAATATATTTTTACTATCTTCAAACTGTAACATGCTTTTGAGGCAAGATCGAGCATAATTTTATGAATAAAACGTTCTAAATTTTTATATTTAATATATTATACTTGAATTTAAAATTAATTTGGTGTCTTTTGTGTGTTGGCTAGGTGTGCCATATGCAATTTGAAGTATAAGGGGAAGGACAAAGTGACAACTTTGCCCTGCGATCATAAATACCATCAACAATGTATCTACAATTGGTTGAAGGATAATAAAGTAATTCCACCCATCAATTCTCTTTTTTTGTTTTTTTAATTCAACAAAACTTTTCTAAATTTTTTTTTTATTATAACATTAATTGAATTTTGATATCATTATGAATATTTATAGTTCATTTTTTAAAATTTTAATTTATTTACTATTTTTTCTTTTTTTATAAAGAAATAAATTTATTATTTTTGAAAAACTAATCAAATTGGTTTTCTCATATTTAAAAATTCTAAAAAAAATTTAAAAAAATTAATTTATTTACGAAGTTTTATTTATTTATTTATTTTATAATATTTTTTCATTTATTTAATTTACTATTATTTTTCTAAATTTTATTTTATTTATAATATAAATCAGAATTGCTGCATTTGTGAGAAGGAGGTAGTTATATCTTGAAGAATCAAGACCGGCGAATGGAAGAGGAATTATTTGATTATTATTATTATTTTATTTTCTTATTGCCAAAATATTTATAATATGTATTTTTTTTTTAAGTTCTCTTATATATGTAATAATTTTTTATTTAAGACAAATGAGTTATTGCGTTTATTATAAGAAATTATTTTATTAATAAAAATATCAATAAAGTATAATTAAATATATTATAATACTCGAGTAGAAGAAGGTTACATGAATAAACCAAAATTACATCTTAATGAAAATCGTGATGATATCAAATTATCTTTAAAAAAAACTTAAATGAATTGATACTTACTATTTATATCAACAATGTATAATTAAACGTGTTAAGCTTAGAACAATTTTATGTTGAATGACCTCTTAAATTTTTTTTTAGAAATCACAGGAGTAAAGACAAAACATGCTAAAAAAACCCACATCAGACATTAGACTTTCTTATTTAAAATCATGTTTGACCAAAGTCTAATGATGGGGAATACTCGAGGTGGCAAAAACAGATATTTGATGTTTCGAAAGACTCTACCATAATTCAAGTCCATGACTGGTCAAACGATACTACGCACTCCCACTTTGATATACCCTCTTGAGAGGAGTACTTGGGCGTTAGTGGTGGGTTCTTAGGATGGGTATGACTCAGCTCCCTGACCTGTTTTATAGGTACGGTCTAGAAAAACTTAGACACATCACCTTTTTACATGATTTAAAAGTGTTTTTTTTTCAACAATCAGGATTGCAATCAAACAAGTGACAATCGAAATGATGATTTATATCTTATCCAAGTCATGTTTGAATCGTTAAAAATAAAATTATAATACTCAAATTTTGTGACATGAATTGTTATACGATTTCAATTCGAAACAAAAATGTTTACATGATTTCCTCCATAGATCCAATGATTGCATCTAAAACACTTCGATTTTATGTTTTTGTAGTTATCCAAAGTTCAAATCTCTCTGATTTTAAGATGAATACATGAATAAACTAGTAACATATCTGAATGAGAATACTGCTCAAGATATTATAACACCCGAGCAAAGAAGAAGTACATGAATGAATTGAGACCACGTCCGAATGAAAGCGATCTTGAGGATAGAATGACTAAGAAAGACTTCAAATAATGGAAAGACACAGCCTACACCAATAATGTGCACCTTCCTTTTTGGTGGCTTAATCATAAGAACTGCATAGTTAAGCATGTTGTTCTTGAAGTAATTCTAAGTTGGTTAACCTCCTAGGAATTTTACTAGAATCCATTTGAGTGAAGACAAAATATGTTGGAATGACTCGTGATGGTCTGTGGAGATAGTTTTCATTCTTAGAAACAATGAGTAATTGTCTGTGATCATGTCAGGAGAGATACAGGAGATACAGGGGAATGTCGAAACTCTATTAGTTGTCTTTTGTGACCTAAAATGTTCCATACCCTTATAAGAAATGTTACGTATAAGCACATAAATTTAGTTGCAATTTGGAGGGGATATTGAATGACAATCCAAATATAATGACTTCTAAAGTGAGTCTTGTCTAATTATTACCATTTTATTTCTTGCTTTATATTTCTAAATATTCCTTTCTTTAATTTTAATTATGATATTTTAGATATGATGAAATGTGTTTGGAATTACGAAATTCACTCCTCTTAGAGATCAGTGTCCTCGCTGGCACACTGTTTGATAATTAGTTCTGATACTATTTGGAAACTAAGCATTTCTTATAAAGGAACGAAACATCTCTTTAATAGACACATTTTAATATGGTGCGTTGGATTCACTTATCTTGTACGGTGGATCAGCGATTAGGAATTAATTGGATTTGGGCCGAACTATTTAATGGGCTCAATTGAAAACTTGGGCCCAAATATCTTTCTAATTTTAAAATTTAATTAAATAAATCAATTTTTAACTTGTGATGAAGCCACACGTGTAATTGTTTTATTGCCCGTGTCATTCGCACGTAGAAATCTGACAGTCTGTCACTGTCTCTTGACTAGACTCTCTTCAGGCCAAAATCCCCTACGGCCTAACTCTCAGTACATGTATAACTATAATCCAATGATATGTCGCCACGTTGTTTAGTCAAACTAAAAGTGAGGAGGCCGCAGAAAACTGGACAGTGTTTAGGGTAGAAACGGCCGCAGGTGATCCATACTACTAAACAGTGACGGAGCTGCAATGAATCATGATCCATCATAAACAAAACATGAGATCAACCAATGGGTTTTCGCCACGTGTCTGACGATCTTCTTTCTCTAAACAGTGCAATGAGAACCGACTCCGTTTGAACCAAATCTAAGAGACGTGCCGAACGCGTTACCGTCAGTAGCCGGTGCCACAAGACTGGCTACCGGTGAAATCGGTCACTTGGATCCCGGCGATTCCCGCTATGTATATAACTGGCTCCCCCTTTCTCAATTCTTCTTCTTCATCATCTCTCTCTCTCTCTCTCTCTCTCTCTCTCGGATTTCATTTCTTCGAATTCACAGCGAAGCGAAGGTTTAGCTTCCATTTCTTGTCTGGTTTCAGCCACTTTTCCGCTTTTCAAGGTTGATAGTCAAACTTCTGTCGTTTTTGCTTTAAATGGTTTTTATAGCTGCTTAATTTTGTTGTTCGTTCTGTGTTTTTTTTTTTTTTTTTGTAATCGGTTCGGATTTGGATCCTCTATTTCTGTGCTCATGGCTACTTTGCCCGTTTTCCTTCTGTTCGTTCTTTGCTTCTTGTTCGTGTTCTTTTTCTTGCTTGATCTTCTCCCTTTTTTTGGATTTCAATGCTTAATTTAACTTTAGCTATGGGTTTTTGGAGGCGTAGCTCTCTGTGTATTTCTGTCTTTTATAGATTGAGCCGTGGTGATTCAAATAGCAGTTTGAGTTCTGTAGCAGCGTGCGATATAATTTAATTTCTGTTCTTTGTGGCTAAGATAGGTAAAATGTTTGGTCGTGAAAGTGCTTATTTGGATTAAGTTTTTGTCTCCCATTTTGAGCCCTTGTCACTTGTGAAAGTTACTTACATTTGGGGAACTGGTTTTTTTTTTTTTAGTGGCCGTTGGTGTGTTTCTTTCTTTATCCCGATGCTAATGCTGTTGTTTTCTTTATTTAACCTCAGGGTCTTCTGCCTATTGTTAAAATAGCGACCAGGGTCGCAGATCACAGGCATATTTCGATCTGGTGGTTAAGAGCTTGTAGGAGATGTGATTATTGATTGCTAACTTTAAGAATTAGGGGTCAGTTTATTCTCAATATTTTTAGTTGAGTACTGAACGCCTCCTTTGTTGTTTGATCATGTGTTTTTGAGATTCGCGGATGTCTATGAGTAACATGCTGGGCTCGGACTCAGCTGCGATCAATCTTCCTTGAAGTTCGAGTTTTGGGGTTTTTTTTTTACCTATGGATTTTGTTTAGATATCATATTTGGTTGGTGGGTCAGTAATATTTTGTTGTAGTAATTAGTGAAGACTGGCTCTAGAGAGCTACTTGGACGCTGGCCACCAAGGACTGGTGCCCCCAATGGCATCTTCTCGAGTGGCTGGAGGATTAGCGCAGTCTTCCTCAAGTTCTGGGATTTTTTTCCAAGGAGATGGGCAGTCCAAGGGTACTATTAAATCTCACTTGGGCTCATCTTATGGAAATTCATCAAATTCAATTCCAGGAGCTGGCCATTCAAATTTTGGTCCTGTTTCTGGGGACACAAATAATGGAGCGTTAAATAGTGTGGCTAACTCAGGACCAAGTGTTGGGGCAAGTTCTTTGGTTACAGATGCAAACTCTGCACTTTCAGGTGGGCCTCACTTGCAGAGAAGTCCAAGCATGAATGCAGAATCATACATGCGATTACCTACATCGCCTATGTCTTTTTCATCAAATAACATGGGTATCTCAGGTGCATCACTCATTGATGCATCTTCTGTAGTGCAGCACAATCCTCAGCAGGATCATAATGCCCCTCAATTGCCACAGACACAGCCACAGGCCCGACAAGTTTCTCCAGGTGATGCATCACTGTCTAATTCACAAACAGCCCAAGCTTCACTTCCCATGGCTGCACGTGTCTCTGGATCTCTGATGACAGATCCCAACAGTTATTCTCAGTTACAGAAGAAACCACGCTTGGATATTAAGCAGGACGATTTCCTGCAACAGCAGATGCTACAACAGCTACTTCAGAGACAAGATTCCATGCAATTGCAAGGTCGTAATACACCTCAGTTACAAGCAGCATTATTTCAGCAGCAACAGAGATTACGGCAACAGCAACAAATGTTTCAGTCTTTGCCTCCTTTGCAGAGAGCTCATCTGCAGCAGCAGCAGCAGATACAGTTGAGGCAGCAACTTCAACAACAGGCAATACAACCTGTGAACGCTATGAAGCGGCCTCATGATGGTGGTGTATGTGCTCGGCGGCTAATGCAGTACCTATACCATCAACGTCAAAGGCCTGCTGTGAGTTCATCTTCTGTCTTCTTCTTTTGTTTCTTGGGGTTATGATCTGCATATTTATGAAAAAGTCTTCTTTCATGAATTTATGTTTACTTTTATCCATTCCATGTAAATATTTTAGATTCTATTTCACATCATCTTTTTACATGTACTTTTTGAAGCCTAAATATCAACTATTACTTTTATGACTTCTGATAGGATAATAGTATTGCCTATTGGAGGAAGTTCGTGACAGAATATTATTCCCCTCGCGCAAAGAAAAGATGGTGTTTGTCATTATATAACAATGTTGGTCATCATGCACTTGGTGTTTTCCCTCAAGCAGCCATGGTAAGTTTTGCCTACCTTGGTATTTTTGTGGGAATTTGATTAATCTTTTTATGAAGGGAATATTTTGTGATGTGTAGAATTGGTTGGTGTGCAGGCTGTTAGAATGATGTCTGCTATTTTTATTTTGTTATTCCAATTAGATAGTCGTGACATGTAGCTTCTCCCCTTAATTCTCCCTTATGATCTATATTTCAGGATGCATGGCAGTGTGACATTTGTGGTTCTAAATCTGGACGGGGATTTGGTATGATACTCGTGACCTTCTTTATATTACTTAAAGATAATTGAGTTCTCCAAATTAATGGCATGTAATGTGTAAATACTGTCGGTAACAAACAAGGGGCTGTTGTAGAGGTTTAACAGATTATCTTGATATGATTAGTGTTTGTTTGATTGTTTGACTCTTAGTAGTATACCTTGTGCCTTCTTTTTTGAGGTTTCTTTTGAGTTTTGGATATGAACATGGACCTGGTGAACGAGTGATCCAGTTTTAAAACCATCTTATCCTAACACGCATATTTGAGGGTTTTGCAATGGGAATGACGGGAGATTAGACTGCATAGTGTTAGGGTGCCATTAGGGATATTATAAGGGCATTTAGTAATTAGTTAGAGAGGTGTTTATGGAGTTTAGTTATACATAGAGAGAGTGAGGAGGGGGGAATGAGACAGTTGGTGAATGAATTAGGGATTGGGAGAGATCTCAAGAGGGAGGGTGCAAGTACCTCAAATTACTTGTTTTTCTTGGAATTTCTTCTTGAAAATGCAATATATTAGTTTTGTATATTTTCTATGTTTGGTTTCCAAACACACAGCTCATCCTGTTATCTTGGAATTTACATGGGAACACAAGCAAGGGGTTGTAGACGAGCTACCTTTAGTAGAGAAATAAATATCACAAGCAAGGAGAAAGAAATCTCTTTACGATAAACAGTCTCATAGAGTGTGGTTTGAATGTTTTGAGAAAGTAGCACTAGCTATGGCTTTCTTCAAAGCTGAATAAATCATACCATGTTTATAAAGCACACTAGAAATGATAGAGTTGTTGTGTTGATTGTATATGTAGATGAAACTATCCTCATAGGTAACGATGAAGACGGATTGACTACTCCGAAGAAAAGATTTGCGTGAGTTTCAAATTGAGGATCTGGGTACTTTATAAACTATTTCCTATGGATGGGATTCATTAGATCAAAAAAAGGAATTTTTTGTTAATGAGAGAAAATATTGACTTACTCGAAGAAAAGGAGAAATAGATCTAAAAAAAAAGGAATTTGAAGTTGCAAGCTGCAACATATGAAAAGGTTATAAGATAAGAAGAAAGACTTGTAGGTAGACTCATTTATTTGTCTCACACACGACCTAATATTGACTTGCAGTCAGCACGGTTGGGTTCAGATGTTCAGTGCGGATGCCTTCTGGTTTCTATGCTCTCTTGGCTATAAACATTTCCTCGACCTAGAAAGTGCTTTTTAGAATCAAAAGGCCTAGAGTTGTGTAATATGATGCTTGTAATTTTATATTTTGTTAACTATCACTGATTGAATTAAGATATTCTTATATAGTCAAGGACATCTGGCCCCATTTTTTATTGAAGTTATTGTCTTGTATTTCACATTTCTAATTTATCTTTGCTGATCGATAAATCATAACATAATCATCCGTTTCATGTGATGGTTTCAGAGGCTTCCTTTGAAGTGCTTCCAAGACTAAATGAGATCAAATTTGGCAGTGGAGTAATTGATGAGTTATTGTTCTTGGATATGCCACGGGAATCCAGATATTCATCTGGAATTATGATGTTAGAATATGGAAAAGCCGTTCAAGAGAGTGTATATGAGCAACTTCGTGTAGTTCGCGAGGGCCAGCTTCGTATCATATTTACACATGAATTGAAGGTCACCTGAATGATTCTGTAAATTGAGTTTCCTAAATCTATTTAAGAATAAACTCCTTTGTACTAAAATATTTTGGCAATTGGATTCTACTTCAGATATTGGCATGGGAATTTTGTGCAAGACGCCATGAAGAACTTCTTCCTCGTAGGCTGGTTGCACCTCAGGTATTGTTTTATATACTTTTTGTTTCTCAGCGCAGGTATCTGCTAATAGTATTCTGATTGTAACTTCTCATCTGAAATGATATTCTTATACCAACTGGGTTTTGTCAGTTTATGTCTGGAAGAAAAATATTAAGTTCTTGGAACTAAGTTGATATATAAATTTGACTGCATGTCTAATCAGAAATGATCATTTCGTCTTTAAAGAGACTTTTAACAGTTTATTTGGGCATTAGGATTTCTGGGTACTTTTGTTTTTGTAGCCTATGTTTCCAATTTATTTCATTTATATATATTTTTATATTACAACGGAAGTTTTAGTAGTTTATAATCTGTTTTTTACTTGATTGCATGTTGGCTTTCTGATATTTTGATGTACTGATGTCGTGTATGATCTTCTTTTAGTTATTGATTGATCCTTGTAAGTTGACAAATGTTTAAATACAGGTAAATCAGCTGGTTCAGGTGGCACAGAAATGCCAAAGCACTATTGCTGAAGGAGGATCCGATGGGGCTTCTCAGCAGGATTTACAAGCAAATAGTAATATGTAAGTTGATCAAACAGATAGTGAAATCCATCTTCTTGTATCAAATTTGTCTAGTGTAAGTCAAGTGACCTTGAAGTTCATAAATTGGCTTGGTTGTACGAATGTGTGAGGATTTCTATCAAGTATATGAGACTTGAGGGCATTGGCTATCCTAAACCTGCTGCCTGCTTTAAATGTTGGCTGATGGCACTTTCTTGCTTCTTGAAATTGATGGAGCACCTTTATGATCTTAATGCATTGGATTTGCTAATGCGATCCTTCTTTTAGGGTTTTGACTGCTGGGCAGCAGCTTGCAAAGAGCCTGGAGTTGCAGTCACTGAATGATTTGGGGTTCTCTAAAAGATACGTTAGATGCTTGCAGGTACATTATCAGTACTTTTCTGCTTTGGTTTCATTTTTTTTCATGTTTGATTTAAGTGTATTTGTTTCCTTCTCGTTAATTACAGATATCAGAGGTTGTCAATAGCATGAAAGATTTGATTGATTTCTGTAAGGAGCAGAAAACAGGACCAGTTGGTATGCCTCATTCTTTCCAATAATTTCCACAATTAGTTCTTAGTCTTGTTGAATTAGCATTTTATTGATTTTGGAAGTATAAATTCTTGTGCAATTATAGTATTAGTAGCTGCAGTAGCATAATCCATAATGTCTTCGGTGTAAGATGGGTAGGAACCACTTTGTGTGGGCGCTTTTAGTGTCAGATTTGAATCTAATGATAAAAGCTTTTCACAGAGGGTTTGAAAAGTTATCCTCAGCACGCTACAGCCAAGCTGCAGATGCAAAAAATGCAAGAGATTGAGCAGGCTGCTACTGCTCAGGGAATGCCAACCGACCGTAACACCCTTAGTAGAATGGTCGCCCTGCATCCTGGACTGGACAACCAAATGAATAGCCAAAATCAACTAATCAGTAGAGGAGCTTTGAGTGGTTCGGCACAAGCTGCGTTGGCATTGTCTAGCTACCAGAATCTGCTAATGAGACAGAACTCAATGAATTCAACAAGTTCAAACCCACTCCAGCAGGAGACAACGTCATTCAATAACTCAAACCACCAGAGTCCTTCATCAAGCTTTCATGGGACAACTGCATTATCATCGGCACCAATGCAGAGCTTGCCTGGCAGTGGTCTTTCAAGTCCTAATCTACCACCTCCGCAACAATCTCAGCAATCTCAAGTTCAACAGCAACTGCATCAACGCCCGAGCGCCAACAATTTACTTGTGCATAACCATCCTCAGACTACCCAAGGGAACAGTAACAATAATCAGGCCATGCAACATCAGATGTTCCAGCAACTACTCCAGATAACTAATAACAGTGGGGGAGGGCAACAGCGACCACTTCCTGGATCAAACATGAAAGGAGGAAGCATGACCGGAACTTATACGGGTTTTGGAGGCAGCTCTTCTGTGGTGGCAGCAGGCTCAGCCAATGCATCCGGTAGTAATACGCCTGCCCCAACCCGTAGTAGTAGTTTCAAAAATGCTTCAACTGGTGATGTATCAGCAGCAGCCGGTTCTCGTAGCAGTGAGTTCAACCAAAGAACTGCAGATTTGCCGCAAAATCTTCATCTGGATGAGGATATAATCCAGGATATAGCCCATGATTTTACAGAAAATGGGTTTTTTAACAGTGATCTTGACGATAATATGTGCTTCGCCTGGAAAGGTTAACTTACTTAATCAGGCCTAACAATTGGCTCCCACCCTTGGGTTAAGTGGAGAACTTATATTTTGTACAGTATATTCGGGATATATATTTTCTTCTGATCTCTCTTTTTTTCCCCCTTTTTTCATTTTTTTTTTGTTTTTTGGGTTTTCTTCACAAATGAATGTTGTATTTGCCCTGAGAACGTGCTTCTTAGTAACTCATTAGGTATTTAGAGATCTTCCTGTATGGTATTTTACATCCGGTTGCAAGTGTTTCAAAGTGTAATTTCTGAGTGAAGACTTACAAAACAAAGAGCAACTTTAGTTTGTCACTATTATATATATGATGATAGATTGAAACTTTATATTCTTCTGAGACTTGAAATCTCTGCTATTTTATTGCTTTTCTAACAGGAGTTGAAAGATTGAAACCATCTTCATTTCTCAAGAAAAAGGATGGAATAGACAAAAAAAAACTATATTCATTCACAGGAATAGGCCCTGGATGCGTCGAATTAGTGAGAGCAAATGGAAAAGAAATGCCTAAGATAGGGATCAGAACTAAATAGATACAAATAGGAGTCGAGAAAAGAACCATTAAAGAAAACGATTATGACCCAAATTGTAAGATTTCAGGACTTAGAAAGAGCTTAAAATTGTCATATACGCATTGAAGCTTCTACCTATTGACCCAACCCTTGGACTATCTAGAAAACTTACTTGGCTCCTGCGCACCAAATTCACTTTATTCGGTTCTGCATGACGGATAAGCTCCTCCAAGATTACTATTCTGCAATTTCTTCGTCAATGTCGTCATCATCAAACATGCCACCTCCACCAAGTAATGTATTCAGGACGATGTGCTCCCATCCATGAACGCCTCTCCGAACCAATCTAGACGCCCG
Organism: Cucurbita ficifolia; assembly: GCA_033971965.1. Taxonomy (NCBI): domain Eukaryota; kingdom Viridiplantae; phylum Streptophyta; class Magnoliopsida; order Cucurbitales; family Cucurbitaceae; genus Cucurbita; species Cucurbita ficifolia. Next base: position 8,980,665 of record CM066976.1, read on the forward strand.
AGCACGACCAATCTCTCCATTAGTAGATGAGGGCTCAGGCAACTCCGGGAAATACTTCAAAATGCACTTTCCCGACTGGTCAATTATATCCACGTCATATTCAGGCAAGAGTGGCCGACCAACAACTTCCACATGGGAGACACTGGATCATTCATCAATAAAAATGTCAAGTTACGATTCAACTTAATATTGAGTTCGTATCAAACACATGTTATACAATTGTTTAAATTAGGATCCAACATCCAAAAGCATGAATACAACTCAAATCCCTTATTTCAAAATTTTTGTTTTCATATTATTAACCAAACCCCGATCTTTTCGTATGTGTTAAATTATCAAAAATACCCTTGAACAATGGAGTTGGTTTCAATTATATCTCCGAACTTTTCATCTTTAACTCTTCAAGTTTGAAGTTTGTTTAAAACAACCAAAATAATTATGACCCACGCCAAACTAGGTCATTACTAAAAGGAAAACGAATTTTCAGGCTTCAAGGAACTAACCATACGTAATATAATCCATCCATTTCTTGTCTCTGTACTCTGCCCAAGAGTTCAACTTGCAGAACCCCACCTACGCAGAAAGCAGGCTCTGGAAGCTTAAATACTTGCAGCGTGTTTTCCTGTTATCATTCAATAAGTGAGAAAGTCATAAGGAACACGAATTTGTAACAGAAGATATGGCATGAAAATCAAAACTCAATTCATCAGCCATGGATCTATTGCAAAAAGTAAACAATATATATGTTAACTCATACAAAGAAAAGTTCTCAGAATTTGGATGCTAAAACCAAGAAATGAACATGCTTCATAGAGTGTAACAGCTCAAGCCCACCGCTAGCATATATTGTTCACTTTGACCCATTACGTATCGCTGTTGGCCTCACGGTTTTAAAATGCGTCTGCTAGGGAGAGGTTTCCACACTCTTATAAGGAATACTTCATTCCCCTCTCCAACCGATGTGGGATCTCACAATCTACCCCCCTTGGGGACCCAGCGTCCTCGCTGCCACACTGTCCGGTGTCTAGCTCTGATACCATTTGTAACAGCCCAAGCCCACCGCTAGTAGATATTGTCCACAGCCCACCGCTAGTAGATATTGTCCGCTTTGACCCGTTACGTATCGCCGTCAGCCTCACGGTTTTAAAACGTGTCTGCTAGGGAGAGGATTCCACACCCTTATAAGGAATGCTTCGTTCCCCTCTCCAACCGATGTGGGATCTCACAATCCACCCCTTTGGGGGCCCAACGTCCTCGCTGGCACACTGTCCTGTGTCCAGAACTGATACCATTTGTAACAGTCCAAGCTCACCGCTAGCAGATATCGACCGCTTTGACCCATTACGTATCACTGTCGGCCTCATGTTTAAAACACGTTTGCTAGGGAGAGGTTTCCACACCCTTATAAGGAATACTTTGTTCCCCTCTCCAACCGATGTGGGATCCCACATAAAGTGTCAATAAGAGGATTGATTTTTTTTTTTTTCAACTCATCAAAGGACCAATTAAATATCTAATTGAATCCCAAAGGACCTATGTCCAAAATGAAAATTTCCATTAGAAAGATGCTTGAAATTAGGATGAACCATGAAAGCTAAATGGCTACACACAACATAACAAAAGTCTCGTCCATTCTTTGATGATAAAATGTGAATGAATATATTTTAACTTACTTGGGCCATTGGAAATTCTGGAGAGACATAAGTCCAGATAAAATGATCACTTTCTGAACTATAGTCAAGAGCCAAACCATTTGAAACGCTTGTACTCGAGTTTACAGACAACTTTTGATGTCCCATTTTAAATCGAACAGCCTTTGCTGAATATATAGGGAAACCATCCTGAAAATATGCTGATGCAGACATGATTATCAGTTAGTTAAGAGATGTTCAAGTCTAAAAGTATGTGTAAGTACTTATTCATAGAGCAGAGTTGGGCTAAACCTAGGAATGGTTGAATGTGAATTTCAGAAACAGCACATAGGTTGGAGACCAGCCCATAAGTTAAAGTCTCAGGAACATCAGGATCTCTTGAACCTAAACTGGACCAATATGATGCTCGATTGTATAACCTATCACCCGGTTCCAGCGTGTTTTCGATACTTTCTAGAGGATTATTATCCGTGGAGGATGCTTCAATGGCCACTCCAATACAATCGTTTCTAGTGACAGGGTTAAGACTTCTAGCAAGCAGCAAATAGATTCTATGTAACCTCAGCAGGTATTCCCCTTTCGTAATGTTGCTAGACTCAACTGTTGAAGTATCAATCATGCCATTCACTTCAATAAAATGGGCAGCACCAGATAAATCAGGAAACAATCTCAAGAACAGCTGCTTGCTGAGGCTATTCTCAATAACTGCAAAACATCAACAGAACATTCAGAAACAAGAAAGAAAACATTCTAAAACCAAACAAATCTTATATGTCGCAAACTGGATGCTATAGGTTCTAGGACCAGAATTACAAATGACAATCAGATGCAATAAGAGCGTGAAACTGCTTTTAACCATATGATCAAGTAATTTCAACATTTAGGTGCCTCTACGAAAAATTTCCTCCCTTGAAGGCTGACAAATATACAAGAAACAAGTATCACTCAACAACCTCCCTGAACGACTAGAAGCATATAAAAAAGAATCAATCAGATGCCAAAATACGACATATTGTTCAATATAGCTCCCTCCCTTGTTGCCAAAACAACCAAACATAGCGAGTGCTTACCTAACTGGCGCCAAGAACTAGAGACTAAGCAAATGCGTACAAGGTCAGACAGATCATCCAAATGGGTAAAGATCTTGAGGGACAAGTCGACGCCAAGCCATTTCAAGATATCCCAGCTGCAAGTATTCATTTTACCAGAGGCCAATTTTGCGAGAGCCTTACACCATCCAAAATTGCAAACTTAATCAGCAACAATAGTGGGAACAAAACCCACAACATCAACAAAATCAAATAAAAGAATGCAAAATGCTTTCATTTTTCTCCCTATTATACATCAATCAATCTCAGGGAACAGACGTTCTCAGAAACAGAGGAGACAAAACCCATCAATTATGCAAATGAAACATAGTTCCAGGCAGCAAGTTTACAGCTTCCGAAACAAAATGCAATCATGATGTTGAAGAGGAACAGAAAATTAATGTGTAAAGACCGATCAAACGTACCTCGGAGGAGGGAAGCAAGAAGAGATGGCAATGAAACCCTAAGGAAGGAGAACGGCAATTGGCTTTGGTTTGAATATGGCAGCCCAACCAACGTTGCCTCTCATAAATAAGGAAAGAAGTGTCGGATGAAAGTGTCCCACATCGGTTAATTTAGGGAATGGTCATGGGTTTATAATCAAATAATACACTCTCCATTGGTGAGGCCTCTTGGGGAAGCCCAAAGCAAAGCCATGAGAGCTTATGCTCAAAGTGGACAATATCATACCATTGTGGAGAGTCGTGTTCGTCTAACATGGTATCAGAGCCATGCCCTAAACTTAGTCGTGCCAATAGATTGGTAAATTCTCAGAAATGCTCGACTCCAAGGAGTCGAGCCTCGATTAAGGGGAGGCGTACTTTGTTCGAGGGGAGGTGTTGGATGATGAAAGTCACACTCTCCATTGGTGTGAGACTCACCTTTTGGGGAGTCGTGTTCGTCTAACTGGTATCGGTGTTGGATGATGAAAGTCACACTCTCCATTGGTGTGAGACCTTTTGGGGAGTCGTGTTCGTCTAACTGGTATCAGAGCCTCGAAGGCATAGTCAAAAAGTGACCAAAGGAGCCGAGCTTTTGGGGAGTCGTGTTCGTCTAACTGGTATCGGTGTTGGATGATGAAAGTCACACTCTCCATTGGTGTGAGACCTTTTGGGGAGTCGTGTTCGTCTAACTGGTATCAGAGCCTCGAAGGCATAGTCAAAAAGTGACCAAAGGAGCCGAGCCTCGATTAAGGGGAGGCATACTTTGTTCGAGGGGAAGTGTTGGATGAAGAATACACTCTCCATTGGTGTGAGACCTTTTGGGGAGTCGTGTTCGTCTAACTGGTATCAGAGCCATGCCCTAAACTTAACCATGCCAATAAATTGACAAAATCCTCAAATGTCGAACAAAGTATTGTGAGCCTCGAAGGCATAGTCAAAAAGTGACTAGAGAAGAAGACTCCAAAGGAGCCGAGCCTCGATTAAGGGGAGGCATACTTTGTTCGAGGGGAAGTGTTGGATGAAGAATACACTCTCCATTGGTGTGAGACCTTTTGGGGAGTCGTGTTCGTCTAACTGGTATCAGAGTCATGCCCTAAACTTAACCATGCCAATAAATTGACAAAATCCTCAAATGTCGAACAAAGTATTGTGAGCCTCGAAGGCATAGTCAAAAAGTGACTAGAGAAGAAGACTCCAAAGGAGTCGAGCCTCGATTAAGGGGAGGCATACTTTGTTCGAGGGGAAGTGTTTGGATGAAGAATACACTCTCCATTGGTGTGAGACCTTTTGGGGAGTCGTGTTCGTCTAACTGGTATCAGAGCCATGCCCTAAAACTTAACCATGCCAATAAATTGGCAAAATCCTCAAATGTCGAACAAAGTATTGTGAGCCTCGAAGGCATAGTCAAAAAGTGACTAGAGAAGAAGACTCCAAAGGAGCCGAGCCTCGATTAAGGGGAGGCATACTTTGTTCGAGGGGAAGTGTTGGATGAAGAATACACTCTCCATTGGTGTGAGACCTTTTGGGGAGTCGTGTTCGTCTAACTGGTATCAGAGCCATGCCCTAAACTTAACCATGCCAATAAATTGACAAAATCCTCAAATGTCGAACAAAGTATTGTGAGCCTCGAAGGCATAGTCAAAAAGTGACTAGAGAAGAAGACTCCAAAGGAGTCGAGCCTCGATTAAGGGGAGGCATACTTTGTTCGAGGGGAAGTGTTGGATGAAGAATACACTCTCCATTGGTGTGAGACCTTTTGGGGAGTCGTGTTCGTCTAACTGGTATCAGAGCCATGCCCTAAACTTAACCATGCCAATAAATTGGCAAAATCCTCAAATGTCGAACAAAGTATTGTGAGCCTCGAAGGCATAGTCAAAAAGTGACTAGAGAAGAAGACTCCAAAGGAGCCGAGCCTCGATTAAGGGGAGGCATACTTTGTTCGAGGGGAAGTGTTGGATGAAGAATACACTCTCCATTGGTGTGAGACCTTTTGGGGAGTCGTGTTCGTCTAACTGGTATCAGAGCCATGCCCTAAACTTAACCATGCCAATAAATTGACAAAATCCTCAAATGTCGAACAAAGTATTGTGAGCCTCGAAGGCATAGTCAAAAAGTGACTAGAGAAGAAGACTCCAAAGGAGTCGAGCCTCGATTAAGGGGAGGCATACTTTGTTCGAGGGGAAGTGTTGGATGAAGAATACACTCTCCATTGGTGTGAGACCTTTTGGGGAGTCGTGTTCGTCTAACTGGTATCAGAGCCATGCCCTAAACTTAACCATGCCAATAAATTGGCAAAATCCTCAAATGTCGAACAAAGTATTGTGAGCCTCGAAGGCATAGTCAAAAAGTGACTAGAGAAGAAGACTCCAAAGGAGCCGAGCCTCGATTAAGGGGAGGCATACTTTGTTCGAGGGGAAGTGTTGGATGAAGAATACACTCTCCATTGGTGTGAGACCTTTTGGGGAGTCGTGTTCGTCTAACTGGTATCAGAGCCATGCCCTAAACTTAACCATGCCAATAAATTGGCAAAATCCTCAAATGTCGAACAAAGTATTGTGAGCCTCGAAGGCATAGTCAAAAAGTGACTAGAGAAGAAGACTCCAAAGGAGCCGAGCCTCGATTAAGGGGAGGCATACTTTGTTCGAGGGGAAGTGTTGGATGAAGAATACACTCTCCATTGGTGTGAGACCTTTTGGGGAGTCGTGTTCGTCTAACTGGTATCAGAGCCATGCCCTAAACTTAACCATGCCAATAAATTGACAAAATCCTCAAATGTCGAACAAAGTATTGTGAGCCTCGAAGGCATAGTCAAAAAGTGACTAGAGAAGAAGACTCCAAAGGAGTCGAGCCTCGATTAAGGGGAGGCATACTTTGTTCGAGGGGAAGTGTTGGATGAAGAATACACTCTCCATTGGTGTGAGACCTTTTGGGGAGTCGTGTTCGTCTAACTGGTATCAGAGCCATGCCCTAAACTTAACCATGCCAATAAATTGGCAAAATCCTCAAATGTCGAACAAAGTATTGTGAGCCTCGAAGGCATAGTCAAAAAGTGACTAGAGAAGAAGACTCCAAAGGAGCCGAGCCTCGATTAAGGGGAGGCATACTTTGTTCGAGGGGAAGTGTTGGATGAAGAATACACTCTCCATTGGTGTGAGACCTTTTGGGGAGTCGTGTTCGTCTAACTGGTATCAGAGCCATGCCCTAAACTTAACCATGCCAATAAATTGGCAAAATCCTCAAATGTCGAACAAAGTATTGTGAGCCTCGAAGGCATAGTCAAAAAGTGACTAGAGAAGAAGACTCCAAAGGAGTCGAGCCTCGATTAAGGGGAGGCATACTTTGTTCGAGGGGAAGTGTTGGATGAAAGTGTCCCACATCGGTTAATTTAGGGAATGGTCATGGGTTTATAATCAAATAATACACTCTCCATTGGTGAGACCTTTTGGGGAAGCCAAAAGCAAAGCCATGAGAACTTATACTCAAAGTGGACAATATCATATCATTGTGGAGAGTCGTGTTCATCTAACAAAACGAATCTATCAAATCTTTACTCCACAATATTTTTATTTATTAAGTTATTTTTTAAATATCATTGTTCAAGATTATATTAATAACATTTTCAAATTTTTAAATGTAAATTGTAAATAAAAGTAGCCAAATAATAATATATTAATTACGATATTTTAAGACATAAATCAAACGTTATATTTAAAAAAATTATATGATATCATAGCTTTCTTTTATTTACAATTTACATTAAAAAAATATTATTGATTTTATCATGAATTCAAAAAAAATGTCATGAATTTAAAAAAACGCAGATATTTATAAAAAAAATGATAATAAGACAAGTTCTGGATGGTTCGCTCTTCGTTAATTTTTTTATTTTCAAATTCATGAGGTAGGATCGACACATAATTAACATAGCCTAAGAAAGGAATATGATTAGCCTTAAGGATACATATAGATTGATTTTGTGGGTTTATATAAATAATTTAAAGTTTGTAATTTACCAGAGATTTTAATCGATTGGAAATTTTAATCGGAAACAATTGGATTTAAAAACTGTACCGTTTTTAATGCATAGAGGAAAACTCACCTGGTCTATTTAGGAAAGATGTGACGGTTAAAATAGAATAATTTGTACATCGGTATGGTACTTACTACACTACCTCTGATGCCTAAGTTAGTCTAGAAGTTTTAGGACGTAACAAGAGTTTATAGAATCAAAGTTGGTTACCCTTTTTGCCGTTATAATGATGTATGTCTAAGTGGGATGACCTAGAGTTTTCCTTCTTCTTCGAATTAGGATGGCTCGGGTCTCTCGTTTCTCACCCGTTCAATCTCGCACAAAGGAGGTGGAGCCATAGACATTCTAGCCCAGGGTGTGTCTTGCCCAAGGCCTATTTGGGCCTTGGATTTAGAAGGACGCACAAGCCCAATGTACAACTCATGTCAAGATTCGAAATCTAGATTCGACATTCCCGTGCATACCTTACAACATGTTCACGTTACTTACTCTTCGCTTCTAAAAGTGAAAATTATCCTCATTGACCAACATGAGTACTTTCAGCATATTTTGTCCTCACGCATATGCATCTTAGGAAAATTCTCAAGAGGTGACCCAGCATAGAATTGCTCACGTTTAACCATGAAGTTCCTATGATTGAGCCACCAAAAAGGAAGGTGCACTTTGCTACTATAGATAGTGACTTCTAATTCTTTTATGTCTTTCTTAATTATCCTATCTTTATGATCGCTCTCATTTGGATGTGGGCTCGATTCATTCATGTACTTCTCATTTACTCGGGTGATACACCCTCTTTTAAATGATCGTCAGTTATGGAACATATGATATAGAACGAAGGACGGTGATATTATTTTATGAATATAGATATTAAACACATGGAGTAAAGTATAGGATAATGGATATGTACTGAAGTTGGAAGAGGCACATGGAGTGCTGAAAACACCGAAGAAACAATGTGTTCTCCCCAAGTGCTAAACTTGGTGTATGCCCACAGAGGGGATTGGATTGGGCCAACTGATAGGGCTTAAGTTGAGGTGTGTTTGAGGTTGGAGATAAGGTTTTGTTTGGATGGAATTCCATGACACCGACTTTGCCATATCAACTGTTCTTGCTTTGGACCTCCCTTACCTTCATCACAACTCCATCACATGCTCAACTAAACCAGATTATGACACCCAAACCCACCCCCTACCCCATTCTCTCTTATCCACTTTTGTTAGAGCGCCTATCCCCCGCTATCTTCATACCATTCTCTTCTTCACTTGTTCTACTCGTAGCTTCCCCTCAAGCTTTTAAAATGCGTCTGCTACAAAGAGGTTTCCACCCCCTTATAAAGAATGTTTCGTTCTCCTCTCCAACCGATGTGGGATCTCACCGTTTTACTGCTTATAGTAGCTCCTTTGGGTACATGCAATGGATAGTTGATTGGATTCATATCATCTTTTAACTCCTCTAGATTTATCACTTTTGTTACCTAATAGGTTAAAATGAAGATTTGAACTTCTTACCTTAAAAAATACATATTAATTACGGTTGAGTTACGCTCATTTTAATAAATATATATATTTCATTTGTGTAATTTATGTGTAAGAATTGGGACATTAATTTTTTATAATAAAGTTTGATATGAAAATCATACCCACTTAAGCTTAAATGGAGCATATCATAAATAATAAAATTGACATTCACTAAGCTATTCTATTTGTATTTATGATATGGGTTGGCTTGATAGGAACAAATCATAGCATTGAAAACTATAGAAGTTAGTGTAAAAAGTGAGTTACAAATCACATCAAATATATAAGAGAGACCTGAAGTAGAAATTGAAATTACTTCGGAAACGAAGGGGACTAAACAGAAACAACAGGGATCTTTGACCCTTACGTATTGTCGTCTGCTTCGTTCTCCTCTCCCACCGATGTAGAATCTTACAATCCATCCCCTTGGGCCAGTGTCCTCATTGACACACTGCCCGATGTCTGCCTCTTATACCAATTATAATAGCTCAAGCTCACCACTAACAAATATTGACGTCTCCTTTAAATTTAATAGGTAGGTAGGATTTGGACTTGCCGACACTCTTCGAGTAAACCAGACCTGTGAGAAATTTTTGGTCAAAAAGATGGTTCCCCACATAAATCACATTTATATTCTCAAAACTTAAAATATTTGATGCCTTACTTTAAACTACTTTCTTGTCTTTTGCTTTTTAATTTTTACAAAATAAGTTTGTTTCATATTAATGTATTTATTACACTTACTTTAAATTACTTTGTTCCTTTGGTTCGATATTTTAATAAATGAGTTTGTTTTCTAGTTCAACGTAAAAACACGTCTTATTCTTTAGTCAAGATCATAATGCAAACAGTTTAGTTGAACTATACTCGTATTGACTCCTGATTTAAAACGTGTCAAATAGAAGACACTCGGGCTTCGCTTTAGAGTTTCAAAAAGCATCTACTAGGGAGAGGTTTCTACACTTTATTTTTAGGCTTCCCCTCAAAATTTTAAAACGGGTCGAGAGGTTTCTACACTTTATTTTTAGGCTTCCCCTCAAAATTTTAAAACGGGTCGAGAGGTTTCCATACTCTTGTAAACAATGATTTGTTCCCCTCTCCTAAATTATATGATAATGGTGGGTGAGCTTTGTACGTGGTCTCGATTGAGGGACGATGGAACACCAACTTCATTTAAGGGATTTTTGGAATTTTCCTTTTCTTTTTTTTCTCTCATAAAATAGATTATGTCATTGATTCATATTAAATAATATCCTTTTTCATGATATAAGTTAAAGATACTTTTCAAAATAATTAAATATTACGATTAAAGTTATCATTATATGAAATTTTGTTGGTCGGTAAAACAATTTTTTCAAGCTAATATTTTTCTAAACTCAACTAGTTATAACATTATTCTCTACAAAGAGGTCAGAGGTTCGAATTCACTCGCATTTCATATGTTGTTGAACTAGAAGCATGTAAGTCAGGACGTTGTGGAGATAGTTTTCCCTCTTAGAAGCACCTCAACACAAGTAGATAACGTAGTTATGTCGTAGAGATACAGAAAAATGTTGGGTCATTCGTTGTTGAATCTAATATTGGGTATGAAGCGTTACACGATATGTATACGAAATGAAGACGAAGAGTCAAAATTATTGAGAAAATGAAGCTTTTTAAACGAAGAAACCAAAGAAAATAAAGAAGAGAGATGAGGAATAATAAAAGTAAAAACGTGATACATTAAGAAACCGTGAGAATAACATAATAAAGTTCTTTGTAGATCTAGGTTTGCTTTTTCAATCTACTCATGTTCACTTCCCGAGCCATATAGAATAAAGTTCAGGTCCAAAAGACACAAGATTGATGATTGGTGGACTTTTGCAATCAATATTACACCTACAAAGTGACCAGAGAACAGAGTTGTAGATGTTGTCAAACAGTTAAATTTACATACAAGCTTGCGACTGATCGATCTTCCTCATTCACGGGTATAATGGTGATGACAGGTTCTCACACTGACTTCAAACATAATCCTTAACTTCGAAGTTTATACAAGAGGTTAGTTCACTCTAAATCATTGTATCTAACAATCAAACATAGACCGTCTTGAATTTGAATCGAGAATCTCGATAGAATCGAAAAGAAAGTATGTTCTTGAAGCTCAAAATTTACAAAGTAAGAACTAAGAGAGGCTGGAAAGTAGGATGTGCATATAATTTGACAAATCATGTGGGAATTATATAGACACCCAAAAAACAATTATGCATCTCAATCATTGCCTTCCCTAAGATTTAATAGTGAAGGGCAAGACATGTTCGGTTCCATGTCTTTTTTGGGGACAAGCTTGACAAACTTTCAATATTCTCTCGGGTGTTAATAGTGAAAGAAAAGATGGTGCCCTCTAAACTAAGGGTCGTGGTCGGGAATACATGTAATTAACATCCTAATACAGATTTGTATTGAAATTGTATAAGTCGGTTAAGACACATATTGAGTGGACAGGTGACAAAATAAGTTTTTCTTAACCATCATATTTGTTTGACCACTCTCATTCAGATATGATGTTAGTTTATTCATGTACTTCTTCTTTATTTCAGTCTCTACCTATATATATATATATATATATATATATATATATATATATATTAATATCTAACAAATACGAGAAAAAGAAAAGTTGAATCTTCAATTTTATGATAGATATGAACTACATTTTGATAGGTACAGATTTATCATATCGAGCTTCGAACAAAAGGTATATATGTTTAAATAATTTTAATTATGATGCATAATTAAAATAATTTATTTAATATAAATTTTAGGGAGTAAAATAAAATATTTAGGGATTAAAGATGTAATAAATATGAAAAATTAAGATTAAAATACAATGAAGATGCAGCTTTGCAATAATTCACCAATAATGCTTTAGGAGAACAGCTCAACTTTTAATTTATTGAATAATTGAATATAACTTTTTCAAATGAAAGGGTAGTTTAGGAAATACAACCAAATTTTAGGTTGAGGACAAAAGAGTCTTCTAGCACATTCCTTTAAAAATAGCTTTAAAATTTAAAAATTAACGAAAATGAAACTTTATTGATAATAAATTCATTTATTATTCGTTTATTATTGATTTTTTGAGAAAAATAGTCTATTTTTAAAAAACTAAATTTTAGATTTTAATTGTTTTAGGGTTTTACAAAAAAGAAAAAAAGAAAAAAAGAAAAGTTTCCGGCACTACGACCGCAGTCAGTTACACCGGAAACATTGCAAGTGCGTCAGCACGAAATCCGGCCCTCCACACGCTTCACACGTGGAGTGTCTCGTCAGTACGGTCATTCCACTAGGGTGGTGCTTGCTTTTGGGCTCGAACACACGTGCGAATCACGCGTGTAAAAGTGTCGGTGGCCTTAACCCGGATTTCACAAAATGAAATTCTCCCCCATCTTGGTGAGGCGAGTGGGAGGGCCCCAGTTGTTGATCGTATGAATGAACGCCACGTGGCCCATTAATTGGTCTCTCAGGCATTCTGGTTCTGTACTTGTCGAACTTATTATTTTTATTTCTTTTCTTGTCCTTTCTCAGTTCCCAATTTTATTTCTGAAATGACGGTTATGCCCCTGGTTTGAGACAAAGAAGAGGTTAAAATGTCCTTTTGAGTTGAAAAAAATGGCAGATAGATAGGGAGAGATGTGACATGTGAGATTATTCAATATATTACATGAAAATAAGTAAGTTTTTCTTTTTCTTTTTAATATTGACTTTTTGTATTTAAAATTTGTCTTAAAAAAAACAATATTGCAAATCTTTTTTTTATTAAACTAATATTTAATAATGATTGGAACAATTTCCTTTTCCTTAAATTACAGCGTAAATTAAAATTTTAACAATAAAAAAATTGTCCAAATTTGCGAAATATATTAAAAAAATTTAAAAAAAAAACTTGTGCCCGCTGACCGACAATGAACGGTCACCAATCTGAAGGCTCTGTTTGCGGGTGCCGGCAACGCCACCCAAATTAAATAAATTAATTAAAAAAACAAAAGAAAAAAAAAAGAAAAGCTAAGCTCACCGACCGTCACATTACACCAAATAAATTACCGCCACGTGTTCAGCCGAAAACCACTATTATTTTATGGACATTGATTGAGCAACACTAAAGTTCCTTATGCTTGTTAAATAACCATATACTTAATTAATTAATACATATATTTGAATTATTAAATAAATATACTAAAATTTATGACTTATTGAAAATATAGAAATTAAATTCATTTTTTAACCTAAATTTTGACTTTCAATTTCATTAAAAAAAATAAATAAAATAGAAATTGTGAAGCGAAATTCATCAACAACAAAAAAAGATTAAATCAAAGCCGATAAATTAGATTAAAGAAAAAAGAGGAGAATGAGATTTGGATATAAATAATTTGCGAAATACGTGGCAGGCAGGGAGTGGAGAAACGGTACTGTTGTAGTGCACCACAAAGCATGCGAACATTCCTCCGCTTCTAAATTTATTGCCTTGCCGGCCCCTCCAATTTCTGCATATTTCTTCCACTGACCTTATGCCCGCCTTTTCATTTTCATCGAATAAATAATAAATAAAATTTCAAAATTTATTATTATTATTTAACTAATTTTAATAAAAAAAATAGTTTTAAAAACTAGATTCAGAATTTATTGAACAACTGAAAATACATAAACTATAAAATTAAAAGACGAAAATGTTAATTTAACAAAAACAAAAATTATTATAATTAATAATTGATTGAGATAATTACAACAATTATGGAACAAAATATGTGTAATTTTTTTTAAGGATATTTTGTACCATATATTAAACCTTTATTATGCTAAATATAGTAAACTATAATCGTGTGTAGGTACGAATAAGTATATAATAATGTAGTTATGATCTTAATTAATTACTTTTATTCATTGATTCATTAATATTTTAAGTTTTTAAGTTTTATTGTTCATTTATGTTTATTGGAACACTATAATTATTCTAAAATATTTATATTTTTTTAATTAATTAATTTTAAACCTAAACAAAGTCACATGGATTAGTTGCCTCAAATTTTTGGATAACCTAACTTCAACATAAAATTTAATTAATTTCACTAAATTTCTATGATTCAAATTTTTTTTAATTTTCCCATAAAATTCACATTCTTTTCATTAATTTTTAATAAATATTTTCTCTAATTCGAGTCTATTTTAATGGAGAAGACATTTATAACTGTATTTTAAAGGTAATCATTCGACCCATCAATAATATTTAAAGTTACAAAATAAACTAATAAAAATATCACGTGTTTGTATAACCGAAAGACCTTAACAACTAAGACTATCCAAATCATAAGGTTTGCATTAAATTATATATATGGGTTAAATTTTTAGAAAACCGAAAATTCGGTCTAGGTTAAAACTTTTGGTATCCGAGTTTTATAAAATTTTTAGTTATTAATGTAACATGTATGGTGGGCTAAGATGTGAACCTTGTACAGGAATGAACAACCCGACAACTCAACTCGTATTGAGCTAAGCTGCGAACCTTGTACTCGGGTCATTCAGGGTACCAGCCAACCAATTCAAAGTTCAAATATTCCCTAACTTCTCCGAGATAGGCCCATATAAGTACAATAATTAAGTAAAATGTTACATTAGAAAAAGAAATTAAAAAAAAATTGAATGTTCATGCAAATGGGATTTATTATTATTATTATGGATAATAAATTATTTGAGTTTAGATGGTAAAAGGCTAGTGAGAAGGTAGAGGTTTCCATTGCAAAATAATTTGGTGTGTTTTTTTCTTTTTAAATAATAAAATTATTTTAATTTTGTAATGATTGCAATAATGTTTATTTATATAGCAAGCTGCAAAACAGCTATGTTAGCTGCCCACTCTCTTTGAAAATTATTTCCTCTCTCTCTCCTCCCCCTCTCTCTCTCTCTCCCTCTCTACAACGCCATAGCCAACAACAACCAAGAAAGAGAGCAGAGCAGAGAAATTCCTTGTTCCTTCCCTTTCACATTCATTTTCCCATCACTTTCTCGGGAAAATTCCACCAATTCCCCCTTGATTTTCCCGGAAAATCTGAGATCTCTCCCGGTTTAGCCTCTGTTTGGCGGTGGCGGAAGAAACAGAACATAACTGCAAAAGAATCCATTTTTCTGTTCTTTTCCTCCCTCTTTTCTGTGTAATGCTGGAATTAGTGGGTACCCAAAAAGGGTCTTGCAGCCCCGTCGTCACAGATCGGGCCGCCGCCGGAGATCTGACATTTCTCGATTCAATTTGTAAATCCTGAAAAACCCATAAGAAGGAACCGGCGTTGAAGGGGGAAGATGCTGAGAACCAAGACTAAACCCCCACCGGCGCCGCCGACAAACGGCGAGTCAAGGCCGATGGATTGGGAAATGAGACCCGGTGGAATGCTGGTCCAGAAGCGAACCGACTCCGACAAAACCTCTGTTTCGGCTCCGACAATACGAGTCCGAGTCAAGTACGGCTCAGTGTACCATGAAATCCCCATTAGCTCACAAGCTACTTTCGGTAAGAATTTCCCCCAATTCATTTTTCTTTTGGTTTCTAATTCAGGGACTAAAACGAAAAGAATCGAAAGTCGAGGGACCATTTAGAAATATTGATGGGTGTTTACAGGGGAGTTGAAGAAAATGTTGGTGGGTCCGACAGGGCTGCACCAGCAAGACCAGAAGCTGATATACAAAGAGAAAGAGAGGGAGTCAAAGGCATTTCTTGACACTTGCGGCGTTAAGGATCGGTCCAAGATATTGCTTGTTGAAGACCCAATTAGCCAACACAAAAGGCTGCTTGAGATGAGAAACAACGCCAAATTGGAAAAGGCTTCCAAATCCATTTCCCAAATCAGCTTGGAGGTTGATAGGCTCGCGGGTCAGGTATAAATCTCCAAAGTTTAGAGACTAAACTTAAGCGTATCTCGTTCGACGTCTTGAACTCATTGTCTTTAATCTTTGTACACGAATCGTGTAGGTTTCGGCGCTCGAATCGGTGATTGGGAAAGGTGGGAAAGTGGCGGAGAAAACGGTGTTGAGTTTGATCGAGTTGCTTATGGATCAGTTGCTTAAATTGGATGGTATTATGGGGGATGGAGATGTGAAGCTACAGAGGAAAATGCAGGTAAATCTTACTATGCCTTTCATTTTCTTAAGAAAAAGAAACTATATTGAGAATTCATTCGTTTCAAAGGTGAGAAGAGTGCAAAAGTACGTTGAAACTTTGGACTTATTGAAGATCAAAAACGAAAACCAAACTCCGTTTCAAGTTCAGCAGAGGGATTCGGATGCGAAACAAGCTCATCCCTCGACGGGGGATTTATCGGCGGTGGTGGGCGAAAGGAAATCGACATCAGAAACAGTTGTGACGACGAGATGGGAGATATTCGACGCGATGCCACCATTGGTGGCAACATCATCTTCAACTTCAAGTGCAATCCCAGCAGCAGGCAACAGCAGCAGCCATGTTCAGCCCAAGTTCAGTTGGGAATTTTTTGATTGAAAATTTTTATTGTGTATTATTATTGTCTGATGTGTGATTGAGCTTTGTTACTTCTGTTGGTTTGATTTTTCTTTCCTCCTATTCTTTTGTGTACTTAACCCTTTGTCATTAACTTCAATAAATGGGTTTCTTTCTAAAAGTAGTTTGAGCTACACAAGGTTTCGGTTCGATTGTTATCTAGTCATGTTTCGGAGGAGTAATGATTTTAGAGGAATAATGACGGGCAAAAAGTTAAGCAGGGGCCGAGTGAAGAATTAAAGAGGAATAGAAGTAAAATAGGAACGTCTCAACGCTACTCAATGGTGTTTCCAACCTGTCACACTGCCCGATGTGGGATCTTACAATCCACCCTCTTTGTGGGCTTAGAGTCCTCGCTGACACACTGCCCGATGTCTGGTTCTAATACCATTTGTAACAGCCCAAACCACCGCTAGCACATATATCCTATTTGAGCTTTCTCTTCTCAACTTCGCCTCAAAGTTTTAAAATGTGTTCACTGGGGAGAGGTTTTCACATAAACTTTGTAGAGACTTGATTCCGTTATGAATAGTAGCCAGAGAAACTCTACACAGAGTACAAACTTGCCAGGTGCAGGGGCAGACAATGTGACTCATGGGCTTGGGCTTTTTTTTAAGGTTTTCAGGTTGGATCGAGTTACCCAATAATTTAAATTTTGTACCCTAACCCAACTGAAATCGGATGAGGTAAAATGAACCCAACCCAAACTCGAAATCTTTTTAAACCCAACCCAACCAACCATATAATTTGGGTTGGATTCTTGAATTAGCGGGTTGAATGACATTTCATAATGACTTGGACATCTTGCGACCATGTGCATCACGAATCAGTAGGTGTAACTACACCAACTATAATACGATAAGCCCATTAAGAGTATTCTTTCTGGATTTTACAGCAAGTGTTCATCGAAACCAAAAATTCACATGAAAATAAGTTACTGCTTCTCCCATCTTCACTTTTAGTGATTGATTGGAACGAGGATAAAGATTGAAATAGGATGCAGAAACGAGGACAAAAAAGACTTTTCCATCCCTAGAAATCAATTAACCGTTAAAGAATCCTACCCCATTAAATTAAAGAAATTATATAATTATACTGACATTATTCTCTATTATTAAAATATTTTATTTATTATTAATAAATTTTCAATACAATTATTAAAAAAAAAAGCATAATTCATGTTTTGGTAATTATATATAATTAACATTATTATCTGGATGCATAATATATATCAAAGTTACATCATACTTTCATAATTTATAAATAATCGACATTATTCTTTGTTATTAAAGTATTTTAATTACTATTAATAAATTTTCGGTACAATTATAAAAAGCATAATATATATCGAAGTTAGCCTAATTTATTAGAACGTCACAAATTTAAATTTACAAAAATAATAATAATAATAATAATTTACAAAAATTTATATTTTTGTTGTTATGATAACTTGTTTTCATTTTTTAATTTTCGACCATGACCCGTCACATGCTTGATCAAAACATGTTAGAGCTTAAGACAAAAGTTTATTGTGAAGGTTGGATGCTTTCTGAATGCATGTGTTCGAGATTTGGAGAGCAAATTGTAGGTCATAAACAATGGTTTAAAACGCTAAACACATAAACAATGTTTAAATTCTCACGGCTCAATTTTTTGTCCATTTTAAGAATGAGAGAAATTATTATTATTCCTTTCATAATTACCTGAGGTCTTCCGACTTTTAGCCTCCGTGTGCTTTTAAAAGTGCAAACATCTTATCGTTTAAGGATGTGTAACTCTCAAGGCTAAGATTATATCCATAAAACAAATTAGGATAAGATAGGAAGGGTTGACAAAAACAGCTTTTGTTACCGATATCTAAATACGTAATATTAATACTTTTTACCGACGTTTTCAATTTTTAAATCGATAAATATGTTTTGACTCTGGATCGAAGTACGTTAAAATAAATATTTTAACCGGAAAGAACAAGTTATTCAATTCTAAATGAAGTGGACATGTGAAGACGGTTTAGAAACACTAACAAATTAAACTTTTTTTTTTTTCGCAAATTAAAACTAACCACTACTAACGATTTAAAAATTATTAATTATTTATTTAATTAAACATACTTAACATAAAAATAGCTGTTTGGATATATATTAATGTTATTTCACTGCTAAAATACTACAAATCGATATTTCTAATCGTGCTTAGCTTAATATGCTTCATTTAATGCAATACGATTGAGTTTAGAAATAATTGATGTTTGATGTGATTATGAGAAAATAGGTGTGGGGTGTCACGATCCTACATTTTTTACCGTGCGGCGTCGTGATCCTGACACGCTCACGACCAGCCTTAAGGGGAATTAAGCCCTATATATATTTTTCGCCCCAGCTTTGTGGCTTCGTCGGACCTTAGGCGAGGTTTGTCTTCGCCTATCGGACATTGCTTGTGCGGAATCCAAGCTTGTCCAACCACACACACCGCCTGCGCGTGCATGTTCAATTGTCTGCGACACAACCGACTTGCCTCTACACTAGGCCAAGTCATCCGACTCGACCTTGCCTCTGCTCGGGCCAAGGTCTCTCAATGCACGTCGCATCTTGTCTTGTCATCTCGATCCCCATCGACAGGGTCCATATGTCTTGACGCCATCCCGAGTCTCGGGATGTCGTCGGCCATCATAACTCGCTCGGTCATGCCATCGAGAATGGGCCCGCGTGTCTTTCATCTCATTGGGACTTCCCGAACATCCATCTATCCGAGTTCTATCGAGGCATAGGCCCTACCGTGCCCATACCGAGTCATTTGCGAATACCGTACCAGATAGCAGGTGTATGTAGCAACCTTCGACACACGGGCTGGGGCGCAATACCGACACACCCGTGCCGTCCGGTACTGTCCTTCAAAAACCCATTTCAAAGGAAGTCGCCCGAGACACTTGTCTCGACACGCTCGCCCACACTGTGACACACGTATGTGCCACAGGGTAGCTCACTTAGGCCACAAGGCCTAGGAGTGGTGGAGAGCTAACACCATGATACCTATAGTACATTTTTTAGTCATTTTCAATCTTCCAGGAGTAGACATGATTTTGGTGAACGGTCATACGGTGTCGTGCATTGTCCGTCCGATGTCCGATTGACATCAAACTTGGGGAGCATTCATATTTCATATGGACGGACTTAACTCCCGAACCGTATGACCAAATTCCTTCCGGAACCCCGACTTTCGAGGTTAAGACTCGGGGCCCTACTCGGCCCTTCAACAAGCCTATCTTTGCCCTTCATGTCTATTATGATGTCTCTGTCTTGCTTATGTCTCAACTTGTCTTTAATGCCCACTTAGCGTGGTGGTGTGTTGGATGATGCATCGTCCTCCTCGATCGCATCATGGCACTCTTCTATATTGGCCCGCATGTGGCCGGATGGGCGTCTCTTGAGGGACGCCGCTTTGCTTGTCGCACCATGAGGGTCACAACCTACCCTCTTCATAGTATGGTTGTGACATGGGGCTCCAACTTTTGAAATGTCCGACAGACTTTAAGCTACAATTCTACTGTAGATGACATGTCTTTCTACATATAATTATGAATGGAGACATCGCTAAAAGTGTCTCGAAAGCATTTTTATAATCCCAAAGACCATCATCGAGTCTCAGCAAGCAACCAATCTTTCGTGGAGGGATCTACGGTCTTCTCCAAGATTGCCTTGATTGCTCGTTAGAAAGTTTGGCCTATTCATTTGTTCGTGAATGATATCCAGTACCCACCTACCTTTTGCCTAACATTATACATAGAGAACAAATTAGATCTACAACAAAGAAGATTTGTGTATTTTCAAAAGATAACAAGAAAAGTCATGTCCTACACGTCAAAAATTTCAACCTCTAACATGTTGCTTTTCGTAAATATGTACGAATCCTGAAATAAGGCAGACAAAAATGCCGTCTTCTGCCTTACAAAACGTCAGAATAATCAATTGACCAAATTTGTAAAGATATAATCAAATTGTTCATTTTAGAATCAGTGATACTTAAAAGTGTACGGAGGCAAAACGAACTTTTGACATAATTATACATATCGATGCAAGTTTAGGTCCCACGGGAAATGAACGTGATAGATATAAGCAGAAAAGTAATAATGTTTTTGTAAGCTAAACCATACAAATTTGCCTCGCTGTCCCTTCGCCAATTATTTTCCATCTACATCTTTATACACTCACCAAATCACGTGATCCACAAACTCACTGTTCCCCCTTCTTCTTTAAAATCACATCTCCCCTTCCTCCAAAACACCTCTTTTCAAATCCCCCTCATGGATGCAGCTTCAGATCTCAACCCGCCGCCGTACACGGCGTTGCCGGACCACCCTCCTCCGCCTCCACCATCCCGAAAAGCCCTCAACTTCACTATTGCAACCATCGTCTCTCTTCTTCTTCTCGTCTCTATCATTACTCTGATTCCCGATCGCACCCCATCTCCGGTAGCCACCCAATCCCCGCCGGCTTTCAGGCTAGCGAGAGGCGTGGCGGAGGGCGTCTCCGCCAAATCCTACCCATATGTCTCCGATTCGGCCGGCTCATTCAACTGGACCAACGCGATGTTCTCCTGGCAACGAACCGCCTTCCATTTCCAACCGGAAGGCAATTGGATGAACGGTAATTTCCCCCTGAATTTCTTATTTTCTTTTATCATTTTCCGACAGAAATTCTGATAATTGACTGTGTTTTGTGTTGGCTGGCACTTGATTGGCCGGATTCCGCGCCTGCTGCAGATCCAAATGGTATGTCGCTTTTTTCACTTTCCTTTTCCTTTAATTTTGTAATTATTCAATGCAATTGTTTTGGGTAATTTCGGCACAGAATTAGCAAATTTAACTCCTAAATATTAGGGGCTAACTTCATGCTACCAAAACATTTACTGCACTAGCTTAATCTAATATTTTATTTATAAATACTTATACGCTATGTTTTTATTTATTTATTATTATTATTAATAGACAGTATAATCAATCAAGGTGTTGAAGATCTAAATTTAAATAAATAAAATATTATAGAAAGACCGTATGCTTTTTAGTTGTGCCTATCCACCAATTAAATAAGGTCAAAAACCATGTAGGTTTTGTCACAGTGGGTCCCACGTATTACTTGGTCTAGAACTATACCCGTCATTGCCGCCACGGTGGAATGGCCTTTTTCTTTTCCAAATATATGTATAATTACTTATATCCACCGGGTGGACATGGGAAGTTTTTCCAAATATAATCATTTTTTAATTACAAATTTAATCTTTTAATTATCTATTTACTCTCTTTACTTTTAAAAACATTTCATATATTCATTCATTTTTCTAATATATCAAGTATTTTTTAATAAATTTTAAATTCTATAAATTTAAGATTTATAATTTCCGTTAAATATTATTTCGGTCTATAATTAGTTGGATGAATATAAAGTTGGTATAGCAGTTTGTGTTAATGTCTTATTTTCTTATAAATATCTCAATTTAGTTTTTTTTTTATGAAATAAATCAAATAATTCATTTCGAGCTTATACTTTTTAGAAAGGAAATTTGTTATTAAAAAATAGAAGTTTAAGAGATTTGTTATTTTGTTGGTAGTTTTTTAAAAATAACTACTTTATCTTTTTCATATATTATTATTAGTATTTTTTTTTTATTTTAGTTGAGTACAAATATCAAATAAAATTTACCAAAATATATTTACTTAATTACTTATAAAAAGAAAATAACATAAAAAAAAATAATGTAAAAAGAATAATAATTGAAATACAACTCAGCCGATGCTTTAATTATTAAAATCACTATATTCAAGGTAATTATTAATTAATATATTCCACTTTTTTTTCCTTTTTTATTTTTTATTTTTTTGTTTTGTGTGAAAAATGTTGGTTTTGTTTCTATTTTCCACGTGGTTCAAAAAGCAAGAATAAAATTAAAAATAAAAATGTTGAGAATATTTGTGTGTTTGCAGGCCCACTGTACCACAAGGGTTGGTATCACCTGTTTTACCAATACAACCCTGAATCAGCGGTGTGGGGCAACATAAGCTGGGGGCACGCCGTGTCTCGAGATCTCATCCATTGGTTATATCTCCCTTACTCCATGGTCCCCGATCAGCCCTACGATGTCAACGGCGTCTGGACCGGATCCGCCACAATCCTTCCTGACGGTCGGATCGTAATGCTCTACACCGGCGACACCATTGATGGGGTGCAGGTCCAAAATCTTGCATACCCTGCCAACTTATCCGATCCCCTCTTATTAAATTGGGTCAAGTACCCGGGCAACCCGGTCTTGGTTCCTCCACCTGGCATTGGCCCCAAGGACTTCCGGGACCCAACCACCGCGTGGCTTGGCCCGGACGGTAAGTGGCGGATCACCATTGGGTCACGAGTCGGGACGACGTTGGGCATTGCGTTGGTTTATACTACTGATGATTTTATTAAGTACGAGCTATTGGATAGATACTTGCATGCTGTGCCGGGTACTGGGATGTGGGAATGTGTCGATTTTTACCCGGTATCGGTGGATGGGTCGAAGGGTTTGGATACGTCGGTTAATGGAGCGGGAGTGAAACACGTGCTTAAAGCGAGCTTGGATGATACTAAATTGGATCATTATGCAATTGGGACGTATTTTGAGAATAATGATACATGGGTACCCGATAACCCGGAAGAGGACGTGGGAGTCGGGTTGAAATTGGATTATGGAAGGTATTATGCTTCCAAGACATTTTATGACCAAAATAAGGAGAGGAGAATTTTGTGGGGTTGGATTAATGAAACTGACACGGAAGCTAATGACTTGGCAAAAGGCTGGGCCTCTGTCCAGGTAATATTTCGCTACTAGCTGAGCTGGCTGCCATTTTTAACTTTGTCCACGTGGCCCAATTATATGGAGCCATGTGGCAAGCGATTATTTTCTTTTTTTAATTTTAAAAATTATGGTTCTAGACTGTTCCGAGGACGGTGGTGTTCGACAAGAAGACGGGCAGCAATATACTCCAATGGCCTGTGGAAGAGGTGGAGAGCTTGAGACTGGGGAGCACTGAATTTAATGGCGTCCTCCTCGAAC
Source organism: Cucurbita ficifolia (assembly GCA_033971965.1). Classification (NCBI taxonomy): domain Eukaryota; kingdom Viridiplantae; phylum Streptophyta; class Magnoliopsida; order Cucurbitales; family Cucurbitaceae; genus Cucurbita; species Cucurbita ficifolia. Next base: position 9,004,018 of record CM066976.1, read on the forward strand.
CTGGCTCCGTCGTCGAACTCGATGTCGGCACTGCTACACAAGTAAATCCTTCATCTTCTTCATGATTTTTCCATTGTTGGTTCGATTCGCTTTGATTTATTTGGTTGTGGCATTTCATCGAACAGTTAGACATATCCGCGGAGTTTGAACTTGAAGCGCTCGGATCGGAGGAGGCTGCCGTCTCCGATGATGGCTGTGGCGGCGGTGCAGTGGAGAGAAGTAGTTTAGGGCCATTTGGGTTGTTGGTTCTGGCTCATCAATCGCTTTCCGAGCTTACTCCTGTTTACTTCAATGTTGCCAATTCAAGTAAAGGGAGTCGCGAGGCTTACTTTTGCGTCGATGAGAAAAGGTTTGCCCATATTCTGATTGATATTGATAATTGAATGAGCGTTATGGAATTATTTTAATCTTACGGTTTCGTGTTTGAATTTCGTCCCCAATTTGATTTTCTCTTCCATTAATTTATATACTTTATCCCCTTGAATTCTGGTAAAGTCTGATAAAGTTGTTTATAATATTCGTTCTTTTAAGCTTTTGAAAGTTAGTGGATTTTGATCTCTAAAGGGTATGCTTTTTGAAACTTTTAGATATGGGTATTCAAATTTGGTTTATTCAATGAATCTGTCAGCCATGGAAAAGCTGGAAAACTAAGCTTAAAAATGATTTTTGTGTTAGAATAATGTTTCAACTTTGTTCTGAGTATTTACTTGGAATAATGTTTCAACTTTGTTCTGAGTATTTACTTGGTTATTTGGTTGCAGGTCATCGAAGGCCACTGATTTTTACAAACCAGTTTATGGAAGCAGCATTCCTGTTCTTGAGGGTGAAAATTTCTCCATGAGAGTGTTGGTAAGCCAATACAGTTCCTTGCAACATTAGCTAATTATGATCAGTGGAGCTGTTCTTGGAAACATTTCTGCCATCTTTATTTGATTCGAAATTAGCATGTTTTAGAGTGATTTTGAACGTAACAAAAGTATACAAACCATTTTGAACGTAACATTAAGAAACGAACCCGAAAACGATGACGTCGATGCCATTTGCCTTACTGGAACATGAATTTGCATGTAATAAAATACGTGATATTTACAAACTAGTTTATGGAAACATTTCTGCTGATTCGAAATTAGTATGTTTTAGAGTGATTTTGAACGTGATAAAAGTACTAAACCATTCTAAAAATCGCACTCAGACTTGATCTGAAGAACAAAAACATGCCGGTTGCCTTATTGGAGTATGAATTTGCAGGTTGATCACTCAATTGTGGAGAGTTTTGGACAAGGTGGGAGAAGAGTGATAACAGCACGTATTTATCCAACAGAAGCAATATATGGAGCAGCAAAGCTTTTCCTCTTCAACAATGCGACATCAGCGAATGTGAAGGCCACTGTGAAAGTATGGCAGCTCAACTCTGCCTTCATTCGTCCTTTTCCTTGAACCCCAACTACATGATGAAGCTGCTGAATAAGCCTTTTGCAGAGCCCATCATTTGGGATTTTACTTTTTCCTTTGCGTTAGCCATAGCTTGAGTTGCAGCTTTTGGCTAATTTATATTCAGTTCGTTGTGTTATTGAGCCAGTTCTCAATCTGTCAAAAGCAGCTTTCATTTAAATTCATGCTTCCCATTCATTTTGTTCTTTCTTTGACAGTTTTGGAAATCTGGTGCTCAATGTGAAAACTTTGATTTCAATCGAAATCGATCTCGATATCTATCTGTACTTTTTGTAAATTATGGGTTGGTGTTGGATTGTAGTTCTCAAATTATGAGCAACTTTAATGGAGAAGTAACGAACAATATCTTGCCTAGTGAGGACTACTTATTAAACTTCGTTTTCTTCTTTTAGCTCCAATTCACTAAAACATAACTTAAACAAAGTAAAAACCAAACTAATCTCGGACCGCGGCGTAAAAAACTTGTGTGTCTTACGAGATATAGTGTGAGATCTTACATCGATTGAAAAGGAGAACAAGTGCGAGCGAGGACACTGGATCTCGAAGGGGGTGGATTGTGAGATCCCACATCGGTTGGGAAGGAGAGCGAAACATTATTTATAAGGGTGTGGAAACCTCTCTCTAGCAAACACGTTTTAAAAATCTTGAAGGGAAATCTGAAGAAAAATCCCGAAGAGGACAATATCTCCTAGCAGTACGTTTGAGCCGTTACATGTAGCTCAAACACGTAATAATCTGTGCAAACTAACTAGCGGTAGGCTTGAGCCGTTACATGTAGCTCAAACTAGTGGTGGGCTTGAGCCATTACATATAGCTCAAACACGTAATAATCTTTGTAAACTAACATGCAAGTGTACACAATCTCATAATTTGCTCTTAGTACAAGATTTCTACTATGAGGGTTAAATATGAAGGAGAGAATCTAAATAAACAAGCGAAATAATAGCCCATAATGTTTAGATTTGTGGAAACTTGTGGGTACTCTTTAGCCTATATTCTGAAGCTCATGGGTGAAATGGATAGCCCATAATGACGAGTTTGGACTCGTTTTAGCTATATATACTATACACTCTACTTCCCCTGGCTGGTTCGCTGAATTAATTTCAGTATTTGCAACTTTGCCCCTCAGCTTTTGCCTATTCTCGCAGCTCACAAATTCAATTTGCTTACTGAAGAAGAAGTTTCAGTATTACACAGACCCTCTAAGTCTCCGTGTATTTTGTTTCTCTGTGAGCTTAGTGTCATGCAAAACTTCGTTAAACTCCTCATAAATTAAAAAGCTTTGGGTTTAGTGAAGCTGCAGCAAGAAGCGCAAGGAAGGATACAATGGCTTCTTCAATTTCTCTCACTGCGTCTCTGTTCTGTCTCATTTCCGTTGCTATTTTCCCCAGCTTTAGCTTTGCAGGCGACCCTTATGTTTTTTATGACTTTAGAATCTCATACATTACTGCTTCTCCTCTCGGCATTCCTCAACGGGTTTGTTTCTGTCTCATTGTTTATTGCACTCTTGGGTTTGCGTTTGTTTCTGCTTTCGATTTGGATTTCATTACTTTTCTATCTGTTTCTCCTCTTGTGGGTACTCTTTTGGTGGATAGATTTGTCCCAGATTTTGGTTTTGGTGCTTCTGATATCACTTTCTGGGTTGACTTGTGGATTTGCTCATCATTTTCTCGACCTGGGGGTTCCTTTTTAGTGATCTTCAAGATTTATGTCATCTCCAAAGATGGTTTGAGTGAACTTCCTTTTGTAGATTTCTTAGTGTATTTGAACTGATCTCAGAAAGTTTGGTTTAATTAAAGGAGAATAATGCTGGAGAAAACAGATACACGTTTCTCACATGATAGCTTTAAGACGCCTCTATTTGTTCTTTATGCTGGTGATTTTTAGTTGAGTTCTTCTCTGATTTTATCTAATTGCCCCAACTTACAGTGACCCTTTTCACCAAACTGTCACTTTATTAGAGATTTGAGCTTTGGAGATGCAAAGTTGCTATTACAAGTAAAATTTTGAGTAAGTTCTTATTGTAGGTTATTGCTGTTAATGGAAAGTTTCCTGGTCCGTTCATCAATGCCACGACGAATAACAATGTTGTAGTTAACGTTTGGAACGATTTGGATGAAGATCTTCTTCTCACTTGGTAGGTTGTTTGTGATAACAACATAGTTTTGTACGTGTGTTTGCCCATAGCAATGAGTTTTCGTGTTTAAGCGTGATTGGAGACGCTTTGTTGTGACAGGCCTGGAATTCAAATGCGACGTAATTCGTGGCAGGATGGTCTTCTTGGCACCAACTGTCCTATTCCTCCAAGGTGGAATTGGACTTACCAGTTTCAAGTGAAGGATCAAATTGGGAGCTTTTTTTATTTTCCATCTTTGAACTTTCAGAGGGCATCTGGTGGTTTTGGTCCTTTTATTCTCAATAACAGAGAAATAATCCCCATTCCGTTTGCACAACCAGATGGGGATATTATACTTCTCATTGGTGATTGGTACACACAGAATCATACGGTCGGTATTGAGCTCGATTTTGGTGTTTTCATGTGAATGCAAGGGAAATAGCTAGCAGTTTAATACTGTTTTCTCTCAGGCACTAAGGGCTACACTTGATGCTGGAAAGGATCTTGGAATACCTGATGGAGTTCTTATCAATGGAAAAGGGCCTTATCAGTACAATTCAACTCTCGTTCCTGCGGGGATTGAGTACGAATCTGTTCCAGTACACCCCGGTAATGTTCTTTAAAAGTTATCGTATTATTGTAGTTCGTGTGATTCTACTTGTGAGATCCCACATTGGTTGGAGTGGGGAACGGAGCATTCTTTATAAGGGTGTGGAAACCTCTCCCTAGCAGACGCGTTTTAAAAACCTTGAGGGAAAGCCCAAAGAGGACAATATCTGCTAGCGGTGGGCTTGGGCTGTTACAAATGGTATTAGAGCCAGGTTCTGGGCGGTGTGTCAACGAGAACGCTGCCCCCCAAGGGGGGTGGATTGTGAGATCAAACATCGGTTGGAGAGGGGAACAAAACATTCCTTATAAGGGTGTGAAAACCTCTCCCTAGCAGACACGTTTTAAAAACCTTGAGGGGAAGCCCAAAGAGGACAATATCTGCTAGCGGTGGGCTTGAACTGTTACAAATGGTATCAGAGCTCGGTTCCGGGCAGTGTGTCAGCGAGGACGCTGGGCAAATGGTATTAGAGCCAGGTTTCGGGTGGTGTATCAGCGAGGACGCTGAGCCCCAAGGGGGGTGGATTGTGAGTTCCCATATCGGTTGGAGAGGGAAGCGAAACATTCCTTATAAGGATGTGGAAACCTCTCCCTAGCAGACACATTTTAAAAACCTTGAGGGGAAGCCCGAAAGGGAAATCCCAAAGAGGACTATATCTGCTAGCGGTGAAGCCCGAAAGGGAAAGCTCAAAAAGGACAATATCTGCTAGCAGTGGGCTTGGACTATTACACTACTCTCCTACTTAGATAATTTTTCCCTTACATTGATATGGAAATTTGACTACACATCATTTTCACAATCACCTTGGATAGCGCTCTCTGTCAGATTATTCACAAGACAATGACTGTTATAAGAAACTCTCCTTTTCATATGTAGCAGTGTCCTTATATTAGAAGCACTGCAGGCTTTCGTTGCATGTGTGTTCTCCAGAATGGTAGTCTTCAACTGCCAGGATCTTAAATTGATGTTGACATTATGTGATGCAGGAAAAACGTACCGACTTCGTGTGCATCATGTTGGTATTTCAACTAGTTTGAACTTTAGAATCCAGAATCATAATATGCTTCTCGTAGAAACCGATGGACATTACACAGTTCAACAGAATTTCACAGATTTCGATATTCATGTCGGGCAATCCTATTCGTTCTTAGTTACGATGGATCAGAATGCTAGCACCGATTACTACATTGTTGCAAGTCCTAGGTTTGTGAATGGATCTACTTGGGAAAGGGTCACGGGTGTTGCCATCTTGCACTATTCTAATTCTAAAGGACCAGCAACTGGTCCGCTTCCTGACCCACCTAACGACATATATGACAAAGAGAGATCCATGAACCAAGCAAGGAGTGTAAGGTATGTTATTAACTCGCTCCAAATTTGGTATCTTATAGACGAGGTACTGATGAGCATTAAAAGCTTTGCTAGCGCGTAGATTACGAGTTCAACATGTTTTTAGCTAAGGATATGTAACATTTGATACTAAATTGGCTTTGTTAGGCAAAATGTAACTGCAAGTGGAGCTCGTCCTAATCCTCAGGGATCGTTCCACTATGGTCAAATTAGCGTAACACAGACCTTTGTATTGAAGAGTGCACCATTGGTGACGATAAGCGGGTCACCTAGAGCTACCCTCAACGGTATCTCATTTGTCAATCCCGATATGCCCATCAGGCTTGCTGACCAGAATAGTGTCAAGGGAGCTTATAAACTTGATTTTCCTGATAGACCATTTAACCGGACGCCACATGCTGATAGATCTGTTCTTAATGCTACATATAAAGGGTTTATTGAGGTCATATTTCAGAACAATGACATTACAATGCAGAGTTTTCACGTGAATGGTTATTCCTTCTTTGTTACAGGGTGAATCACATTTCCATTCATGTTTTGGTCTTTTGATTTTAAACTTATTATCATTATTTAACTTAACGATGCTTCATCTCAGGATGGGTTATGGTGATTGGTCAGAAGACAAAAGAGGTTCCTATGATAAGTGGGATGCAATCAGCCGCTGTACAATCCAGGTCCGTTCGGGTTTTTTCTTCGCGTGTGCTAATGAGTAATTTTTTTAAGGATGTTATTGAAGCCACAACCACAAATCTTATGTTGTTGAGGATTGTTGACATTGTCCACTTTGAGCATATACTCTTGTGGCTTTGCTTTTGGTTTCTCCAAAATACCTCATACCAATGGAGATAGTGTTCGTTACTTATAAACCCATGACCAACCAACCCCTTAGTTAGCCAATGTGGGACTCCTCTCCCAACAATCCTCAACAATCCTCCCATCGAACAAAGTACACCATAGAGCTTCCCTTGAGGCGTATGTAACCCTCAAACAGCCTCTCCCTTAATTGAGGCTCGACTCCTTTTTTTAGAGCCCTCAAACAAAGTACACTCTTTGTTCGACACTTGAGTCACTTCTGACTACACCTTCGAGGCTTACAATTTCTTTGTTCGACATTTTAGGATTTTATTGACATGACTAAGTTAAAGGCATGACTCTGATACCATGTTAGGAACCATGACTCTCCATAATGGTATGATATTGTCCACATTGAGCATAAGCTCTCATGGTTTTGCTTATGATATTGTCCACATTGAGCATAAGCTTTCATGGTTTTGCTTTTGGTTTCCCCAAAAGGCCTCGTACCAATGGAGATAATATTCCTTACTTATAAACCCATGACCGGCCTTTATTAGCCGATGTAGGACTCCTCTCCCAACAATCCTCAACTTACTCTTGTCTTGATATGTGAGTTTCGCTTGACGTAAGCATCTCAGTAGTATCGTGCCATTTCATTGAACTGACACAATGGTAAGTGCAAGCAACAATGTAGCATGAATGACCAAGTATAAGAACTACCAAATGCTTACCATGCTTGTTACACCATGTCTTAGAAGTCTGCTTAAGTTGTTTGTTTAGTCAACCTAGTCAACCGTTGAATATCGTGATGCCATGTAGCAGTAGTGTTGATTTTGTTTCTTATAATTAGTCTTTTGTATTCGTGGCGTCGTACTTGTAGGTTTATCCAGGGGCTTGGACTGCAATCCTCATTTCACTTGATAACGTTGGAACATGGAATATAAGAACAGAAAATCTCGACAGATGGTATTTGGGCCAAGAAACATACATGAAAATCATCAATCCTGAGGAAAATGGGGAAACCGAAATGCCTCCCCCTCCAAATGTTCTATATTGTGGTGCCCTTCAGAGCCTACAGGCGTAAGTAACTTCAAAACTTTTGCCCCAAACCATCCTGCATTTTGCACTAAACTTCCCCTCGATTTCGTTCTTATTCTCGATTCTTTTGTTTCTGTGTCAGGCAACATCGATATAGTTCGGGAGGACCAACTTTGTCGGGGACGTTGAAATTTGGCAACGTTTCTCTCATGGCACTACTAGGTTTCATTCTCTACTTTTTTTACTGAGTTGGGAGTTCTGATATGACTTTGTAGCTGGTTTCCCTCTGCTATTATTGAAATTGTCTGTCATGTAGACGTATATATGAATAGATCTTTTTGCATCTTAAGTTCATGTAGCAGAGATTAAATGTTGTTGAATTGTTGGTTTAAGATTAGTGGTTGACCCAATGAAAAGTATTATTAGCTGGTCTCTCCATCATCGTATACAACGTTCACGATTACTACGTCCACCGTCGACCAGTTGAATGTGGTTTCCCAGATAAGTTCTTCACTCTATCATTGATTTTTCCTTTGTTTCTCTGTATCTCTCATCTAAGGACAATATGTGCATTGGTATAAAGAAGAACATGGATGGTCTCCTAAAAGACATATAGGACAGAAGAAATTAGTGGAGAGAGAGAGAGAGGGGAAGGTGAGAGGAAAAGGGTGAAGAGAAGAGGAAGGGCTTGTTGTGTGAAGGTTGGCTTGGTTTGGTGTGGTGGGGAATGGTGGCAGTGAACTGATATGAGTGATTTTTGGATCAAAATGTTTGATTTTAACGTAATCAGAGACTACAAGAAGCAAGAACCCACCACCATCCATTAATAAAGTAGCAGTGTTTTAGTACAAACACACACTCATGGCCCCATCCCCAACTATACACTTTGCCTTTTCATACCCTTTCTCTCCTTCATCCAACCTTTTCCCACCTTACTTCACTTCTAAATTTACCATTTTCATCTACGACCAATCCGCTAACGATTTCTCCCGACTTTTACTACTGCATGATATTTCTTATATGCGTAGCTTGTAACAGCCCAAGCCCAAGCCCACCGGTAGTAGATATTGTTCGTTTTGGCTTGTTATGTATCACCATCAGCCTCACGGTTTTAAAACTCGTCTGTTAGGGAGAAGTTTCCACACCCTTATAAGCAATGTTTTGTTCCTCTCTACAACCAATGTGAGATCTCACAATCCACCCTCCTTGGGGCTTAGCGTCCTCGCCGACACACCGCCCGGTATCTGACTCTAATACCATTTGTAATAGTCTGTTACCCTCACGGCTTTAAAACACGTTTGTTAGGGAGAGGTTTCCATACCCTATAAGGATTGCTTTGTTCCCATTTCCAACTGATGTGGGATCTCACAATCCACCCCTTTGGGGGCCAGCGTCCTCATTCGTACATCGCCTAGCATCTGACTCTAATACCATTTATAACAGCTCAAGCTCACCGCTAGCAAATATTGTCTACTTGGAGAGAGGGACAAAGCATTTCTTATAAGGGTACGGAAATCTCTTCCTAATAGACGCATTTTAAAACCGTGAGACTAATGACGATATGTAACAAGTCATAGTAGATAATATGATGAAGCGGGCAGTAGACAGACAGAAAATGAGACAGCTGCGAAAGTATTTAAGAGAATATGGGAAGTGGGTTATGGGTTTTCATCATGTTTCTCTTATTTATTATGTATTTGTGTTTGGGTACATAATATTAACAATAAATGCGAGTGGGCAGCAATTTAATTGGATCCATTTGAAGGACTCTGTTGTCCACATGTTTCTGCCCAAACCTTTCCTATCCGTTTCTCAACATATTCAAACTTTAAACTCTCTACGGCTATGGCTATGGCTACTCATTGCATAACAATTCATACCATTTATTTCTGCCTTTAATATCATATGCTCATTCACATTCTTCATACTTCAATCTTTGTACATCATTTTTTTTTTTATGTTCATCAAGTGAAGTGTAAAATTGGATGAGATAAGACTTGGAATATCCATGCAATGATTTGATGTGACCGCAGAGAATGTTTTCCGTAAAACCCATTAATTCAAAACCCTCTTACATTTATTCAATATTTTCTAAATACGTGACACTGAACATAAATGAATCGAGACCGCGTATGAATGAGAGTAATCATGAGGATAGAATGACTAAAAAACCCTTAAAGGAAATGAAAGTTACTATCTATATCAATAAGTTACATTACGCATGTCATGTCGGGTAACCCTATAGGATCAAAGCGAACAATATTTTTTAGTAGTGAGCTTAAACCGTTACAGGCACTGAGCCGGGTGAAACGCAGAAAAGAAAAAGAAAAATATTCTTTTGCTTTTACATCTCAATCTCAATAATAGGAATGATAGTCACACCTCAACTTTTCCATCTACAACTCAATAATACTCCATCACACATCACATTTTACAATAAAATTATTTAAAAAAAGAAATAAATTTATTGAATGAGTAATCACACATAACAACAAATATATATATTTAAATAATAATTTAATTAATTAATTATATATATATATTAAAAAGGGTGATAGAAGTAGACAAATAAATTAAAAATGAATATGTTTTTGTATACAGAAATGCAGAAGTACCTTATTATTATTATTATTATTAACTTTGGCAAATCCAAAATGGGTCACGAGTTCCCAACTCAGTGAGTCGAGTCGAGTTATGAAAAAAGAACCAAAGAACGAAGGTTCAAGGAAGCCCACAGCCCCGCCTTGAGAAACCCAGCCTCGACGCCTCCTTGTCGAACTCCAGCAGGAATCCTTGTTGCATCAGATTCCCAATCACCGAAAACCCATTTCCGCCCTCCACCGCTCGGATCGCCAAGCACATCACCCCCTCCTCCGTCTCCAGAAAGTAGTTCCTCGCCGGCGGCGCAAACACTGCACCATTCCCCAGCCGGAATCTCACACGGGGTAGACTCGCCCGCTGCGACTCGTTTGATGCGTTCACGCACAGATCGAATCCCGGAGTCAACTCCGCCGCAGACGGTAGCTTCACTCGCCGTCTCACCGCCTTCAGCACCTCCTTGTACGCCTCCTCTGCCAGATACGTCAGCGTCGTTCCCGAATCCACCACCGTCCCGCCGTTTCCTTGCTCGTCGATGGCCCACACGGTCGGGTTGATGGGTAATTTCACGCCGTCGACGGTGATGCTCTTCACGGCAATGTAGTAGAATGTTGGAGACAGAGGGTTAACCAGCAATGGGGTGTAGTTGATTCTGGTGGCATTGGTCACGGGGAGGCTACGGAGGCCGCCGCCGATCATCAGGTAGCTGGTGGGCGGCGGAGAGAGTGTGTAATCCATAAGACAATAAGAAAATTTATTGCCAAATCGGCGGCCGAGTTGAGTGGAGAAGGAGATCGGGCCTCTGCCCAATCCCATGACACCACGTGCTCCATTAAATTGGGCGCCCGAAACGCTCGGACCCGAGATCCGAAAGCCGCACCCGAACGACAGATCTTTAAGACGGGTCTCGGAGCCAGAGAGGGTCTTCAACGTCGTGGTTTCCTTGGAGAAGAAGCCGGAGGAGGTGGAGCCGTCGGCGTAAGTGTAGAGGAAGCGGCAGGGGGAGTGGAGGCGCGTGTGGTTACAGAGGTGGGGAGGAGCGTGGGGGAGGAGGCGGCAGTGGGGGTCGAAGCAATGGAAAGGGGAGAAGGAGGAGGAGTGACGGGGGAGGAAGGCAGAGGAGGGAGGGTGGTGAGAGCAGTTGCGGCAGGCGGAGCATTTGACCCAGACGAGGTCGCTGCCAGTATCGGCGACGAGGAGGAGGCTCTGGGGAGGAGTGCCAATGCGGAGGTCGACGAAGTACTGGCCGGAGCCGGTGGAGGCGCCGGAGATGAGAGGGGATTTGAGAGGGGGGTTAGGGCGGGGGCGGAGGGCAGAGAAGAGGAGGGAGAGGCGGTGGGTGTCGGAGGAGAGGGCTTGGGAAGGGGAGGAGAAGGGGTTCTTGTGGAGCAATGGGAGCTTCAGGTAATCGGCGGGGGCGGCGGAGGCGGCGGCGTTGAGGAGATCAGCGAGAGAGAAGAGGAGAAGAATGAGATGGAAGAAAGGGGAAACGGAGAGCATTGTTGTTTGCATTCGGAATTGGAATGAGAGGGAAATGCGTAAAAAGCCGATGAGGCGGACGGCGGAGGGAAGAAATGTGGTTCTTCTGCTTTCAATTTTGGGCCCAATTATTAAGCCCAATTACTAAGCCCAATACCTCTTCAATCTTCCATATATTAGCCCAATTATTAAGTCCATTCAATTCATTCAAATTAACTTATCCTCATCATCGTCGTGTTAACGCTCATGCTTGTCCAAAGCATATGGCTTATAACCACATACTAGATGTCTCGATCACGTTTGTCTAGGACATGTTGTCCATGGTCGCATGCCTGTTCCAAACCCCTCTTACATGCTTTCATCTTATATAAGTGTTTATTATTTCATGTTGTGTCAATAGGAGGTGCATGACCGGTCATCAAAATCATGTCTACACCCGTCAGAACTAAAATGCCTCAAAATGTACTATAGGGACATGATTAGTTGTCCCTTCTTCCTACAGGTTATATACTACCAAAGCTATTGTTGTTGCTTAATCGCTTTTAACTTACAACATTACTTTCTTTCAACATAGTTCTTAGCATACGTTTTCTATTACATTTCTCTCAAACGTGACTCGAAACTCAATTATACGTCGACGTTGTACGCAAAGTCCGAATTTCTCACAGAGCCATGTAATTGCTATCCAACTGTCGCAAGAATGCGATTGTGACATCCGCTAAATTTACTTTTTCAAGTGACTTCATGAAATTTTGGAGAAAATAGCAAAGAATGAGTATCAATGGGCAACCTCATGCCTTAACCCAACACGACAAGTAGCAGAGTTGCAGCAAGGATAGGCACTCTTAACAAGAGGGTTGCTCATTTCAGCCTTAAATAATAGAGCTCAAGCCACTAAGTTGTTGAACATATCAGTGTTGTAGCATAACCATAACATAAAAATGAAGAACAGATTAATGTTTGCAACATATTATGAATTAAAAGGCAGCACAGAAGGTTACAAGGACATGGCCCCCTTTTGATTTGCCTACATATGCGAGCAGGATCTATCATTAAAACCCACCACCCAAGATTTTATTCTGTTCAGAGAGATTTTATGGAATTTGCTTTTTCTGACGATTTGGGGAAACAAAAGTAAAAAAAGAAGAGAGAAAAAAATGCCAAACATCCTGTTTCTTCTCTACCCTTCCACACAGTTTTAGGTCTTACAAAAGTTGGTGGTGGCTCAGACATTTATGCCACAAACACTCCTAGGTTTGAACCAATAACCTTTGAACAAAACATTCATATGCTTCTCAAAATATTCCAACCTAAAAAATGTTCTTATGTCGTAGACTTGTCATTTAACTCCTAGAACCAGACCTTGTGGAGATTCGCTACAAACATGACTAGGAATGAGGAGTAAAGAATCAGAGATTTCTCTTCGTTAGCTAAACGGGGCTAGAGACGAAGATTATATTCTTTATCCTTGTCTTCACCCCCGACGTTTTAAAACTGTGAGGCTGACGACGATACGTAACGGGCCAAAGTAAACAATATTTGCTAGCGGTGAGCTTGGGCTGTTACAAACGGTATCAAAGCCAGTCACCCGATGGTGCGAGGCACTGGTTGAAGTAGGGCTAGACTTTCTCTATAGTAGACGCATTCTAAAGCTGTGAGGCTGACGGCTATACATAACGGGCTAAAGCAGACAATATCGGCTGTGTTGAGGATTGTTGGGAGGGAGTCGCACATTGGCTAATTTAGTGGAAGATCATGGGTTTATAAGTGAGGAATACTATCTCCATTGGTATAAGGCTTTTTGGGGAAGCCCAAAGCAAAACCATGAGAGCTTATGCTCAAAGTAGACAATATCATACCATTGTGGAGGTTCGTGATTCCTAATACGGTGGCCTCGGACTATTACAAATTGTATCAGAGCCAGACATTGGGCGGTGTGCCAGTGAGGATGCTGAGTCCCCAAGAGGGGTGGACTGCGAGATCTCACATCGGTTGAAGAGGAGAACGAAACATTTCTTATAAAGGTGTGGAGACCTCTACTTAACAAACATGTTTTAAAACCGTGAGACTGACGACGATACGTAACGGATCAAAGCGAACAATATTTACTAGCGGTGGGATTGGACTGTTACTATTATATCACGTGGGGATGGAAATGAGAAAGGTTTCGGTGCTCGGTAACATCTCTACTAAGTGGTTAAAGAGAGGTTTAACAGCAAGAGATAAAAGGTTTTTAGGCTTCTTTTGAGGCATCTCTTTAATAGGATTAGATGTTAAGTTGTGTAAACGTGTATGCAATGCTTTTTGGTAGCAATGAACGTGTTAGAACCTGATAGCAAAATGCAAAGCGATTGTGTTGATTTGATCAAATGCATTTGGTGATAAGAAAGCTTCCACACAGAGACACACTCGATCAACACTTGAACCATTTCTACTTTATTATATTCTCTATGTCTCTATGCAAAACAACAACTTTTGTTCTCTTCCCATGTTCTGATTATGTTAAAGTAAATCCAAAGTTTAAGGAACAAGGGTTTGTAACAACATGTTCTGTTGTTTGTGGATAAAATAAATGATCAAGTATAAGTTCTCATGGCTTTACGGTTTCTCTAAAAAACTTCATACTAATGGAGATGGTGTTCCAATAGTCCTCATCAATCCTCCCGTCGAACACACTTGAGTTACTCTGACTCCTTCGAGACTCACAACTTCTTTGTTCGACACTTGGTTACTCTGACTCCTTCCAAAATGTGATGTCAAGCTTGCATGATTCTACATGCAACCTAAACTACATAAAATTGCAAAGAAACTTAGCCATTGGCTAAAGGAAAGCACAAATGCTCCTTTTATTATATTTTTCACGTCTCTCTTACAAAGATTAGATACATGACATTATATAGCCTCAAAATGAAAACTAACCTGAGGCTTTCCAAGAGGAGTAACTTTCATAATTTATGACTATAATTAACCACTATATATATACTTTATTCCATAATTAGCCACAATGTAAATAAGCCTTAAAATGATGATACACTCAAAATTTATAACAATGAAGCTTCATCCTTCTTCAATGTGACATGAAAACATTTTTTTTCACATCTTTATTAAAGTATATTGTATGATTGATGTTTGTTGGTTCATATCACGAAGTTAAGGGCATGATTTTGATAATATTTTAGGAATCATGAATCTCTACAATGGTAAGATATTGTCCACTTTGAGCACAAGCTCTCGTGATTTTGCTTTTGGTTTCCCTAAAAGGTTTTACACAAATTGAGATAGTGTTCTTTACTTATAAACTCATGATCTTCTCCTTAATTAGCTGATGTGAGACTGCACCTCCCGATAATCCTCAACAGGGTATCCTACGTCTTCAAACACCAACGGTTGAGATTTTTGTGTTGTGTGTTGTATATTTCGTCTAAATTTAAAAAAGAGCCAAATTTGGTATGATGTTGAAGCTGATTGAGTAATGTTTCCAACCATGCATATTCATTGCGTTGCGGTAGTAATAGTGAGAGATATCAATGTTCTGAGGGCATACTATTCTGTCTGGAAACAGCACTGTTTTTGTGTCAACTTTGAACATATGTTAATAGCAGACATAAACTAAACCAAATTATAAGAATGAATGCGTGTAAATAAAAAAGAAAATGGGTTAATATGAGGTAAAGTTTTGATGTAAAAGATTATGTAGGCACAGATTTAGGTGCATGAAAAGGAAGAAATGGGATTGTAGGGTTGAAGGAATAAAAATGGGTTGGGGAAAGAGAGTCAAAAAAGGAAGAGGAGGGAGCCGTAGCGCTCAGCAGGGCTATGCTGCACACCATAACTTTGATATCATAGTGGCGTAAGATCTTCTCACTATTTGACTTTGACAGACGTGATGAACAGTCTGCATCTTCAAAAACCCCTAACCCTCCTTCATCTTTAACTCAACTAGGTGCATCTCCGCAGCTATGCATCGTGATTCAAATCTCCGACTTTTTAGTTTAAAATTATACTTAGTGTTGGACTAATTATGATCTCATGAAGTTTGTTAGTGTGAGATCTCATATTGGTTGGAGAGAGGAACGAAACATTTTTTAATAAGAGTGTGGAAACCTGTCCCTAGTAGAAGTGTTTTAAAATCGTGAGGCTAACAACCATACATAACAGGCTAAAGCGGACAATATCGGCTAGTGGTGGACTTGGATTGTTATGGTATCAAAGCCAGACACTGAGTGGTGTGCCAACAAGGACGCTGGGCCCTCAAGGGGGTGGATTGTAAGATCCCACATTGGTTGGAGAGGGGAACGAAGCATTTTTTATAAGATGTAGAAACCTAAGTATTTTTTATATGGGTATGGAAATCTCCCCCTAGTAGACACGTTTTCTGGGCGAATCTCTTTATAAGTGTGTGAAAACTTCTCCCTAGTAGATGCGTTTTTTAGGCAAACATAAGTGGAAACATAAGTATTCTTTATAAGGGTGTGGAAACTTCTCCCTAGTAGACAAGTTTTCTAGACAAACCTAAGTATTCTTTATAAGGGTGTGGAAACCTCTTCCCAGCAGAGATTTCCTTTTCTGGGTAAACCTCAGTATTCTTTATAAGGGTGTGGAAACATCTTTCTAGCAGAGATGCGTTTTGTGGGTAAACCGAAGTATTCTATATAAGTGTGTGGAAAACTCTCCTTCGTAAACGCGTTTTCTGGGCCCTCAAATAGGTGGATTGTGAGATCCCACTTTGTTGGAGAGGGGAACGAAGCATTTTTTAGTCCCTAAACTTCGAAAATTTTGTGAATTTGGTCCGTGAATATTAAAAAAAATGAGACAATAGTACCTCTATGATTTGGGGTTAGATTTGTAGGTAATTTGCTTTGATTTTTGAGTGAATAGTAATAGCAACAATTTGTATAGGATAAAAAGGTGGGCTAAATAGGATCTATAATAGGAATGAATTCAATCTAATAAGAGTTGAGCCATCATTTGAATCTCAGAAATTTGTCCAAATGCATCCCTACCGTGAAATATACGTCAATTATTGAACTATGTTCACTTTGACGTGTGAAGATTCAATCGAGACATTGCAAGACATCTATGACCTCGTTCGATAAATAATTAGTTTTTGAAAAATAAGTTCACAAACACTACTTCGAGCTCTAAATAATTTATTTTTTGTCTACTTTTTAGTGGTGAATCCAATGAGTTTTGAAAATTAAAAAAGAATTGTTTGTGAAAATTTGGCTATAAATTCAAATGTTTCTTTAAGAAAGATGAAAGTTATTGTAAAGAAATTATAGAAAAAACGAGTACAATTTTCAAAAACTAAAAGCTAAGGACCCGATTGACAACCATTTGATTTTTTACATCATTGGATAATCTAAAGACCCGTTCGATAAAAACTAAATTTCCGCTTATAAACACGATTTTCACTCCTAAGTTTCTTTGTTTTGCTATCAATTTTCTCACAAATATTCTTAAGCAAAGATAAAAATATAAAAATAAACGCATCACCAAACATACCTAATTGATTATCAAACGAAACCTTATTCATCACTTAGGGCTTGCTCGATCGACCTAATCAAGAAGGGCCCCTCTTAGGTAGCCATTTTAAATTAGAAAACTATACTAAAAAGTAAAAAAGAAATACAGATCTAGCTAAATCTAGCAAAAGATTGAAATAAGATTATCACAACCATATTATAATTCAAAAACTTTTATTAAGTACACATTAGGTTATGATTGGAATACTAAAATTGCAAGAACCTAATTGGATAATGTTTAGGTTATTATATAAATTAAACAAGATTTAGAGGAAAAAAGCATAAAGGAAGAAGAAGAAGAAGAATTAGGGTTTTTGTTTGTATATAGAAATTGAAGAATAATTAGGGTAATTTGAGTATGAGAAAAAGGAATTAGGGCAAGAAAGTGGTAATATTACCTGAGAAAAAGGTGTGGATTGATGAGAGATCATCAGAAAAGGCAAAAACTTTAGGGCAATCTTCCAAATGGGTCTCATCTGAGTTCAAATAATGTTGAGAAATGGAAGTGGGTTGTGGAGATTTCTTCAACATTGTTCTTTCTCTTGCCCTAGCTCTTGCCCTAGCCCTTGACTCTCTACCAACTCTTTGTAATTGCCTGCCCTTTTTGTGTTTGGGAGTGCCAATGGAACCACCAGCGTCTTGTTTTGACACAACCTCACTTGACCCGGAGCACGCGCTGCCGTGGCTAACCCCGCTGTTGTTGTTGTTGTTGTGGTTGTTTTTGAGAGCCTTGATGGCGGAATTTGAGTGTGAGAGAAGCCACTCTATGGTTTTGCTAGCTTTGTCAAAGCCTAGCATGTCTTGAAGGTCGAAGAATTTCCTTGCAATTTGAAGGGACAGCCTCATTCTACGGTCTCTTGGGCCATGTGCTGTGTAGATCTTACTGTGTCTGTCCTTCTTCCCTGTTCTCTTTGTGGTGGAGCTTCCATTTTTCCTATTACTACTACTACATTTCTTCTTCTTCTTCTTCACCTCCAAGCTTCTTCTACCCTTCTTCTCTGAATTTTGCTTTGTCGTCGTCTCATGATCATGTCTAACATCGTCTTGTTTTTCCTGTTCTTGTTCTTGGTCTTGTTCTTTCCAACAATCCTCACCACTGACGAGTTGTTGTTGTTGCTGTTGTTGTTGCTGTTGGGATAAAAAGTGAGTCAAAAATAGGTCGTCGTAGTCGAGAAAAGGATGTGGGAAATGTAGATAGGAGGAGTTCTCCTCATGTTCTTGATCCATTGAGCTGGGGTTTACATGATCTAAACCAAACATGTCTTGCTTCATCATGAAAAGAAGAGGTGTAGATAGAGATAGAGAAGGGTTTGTGAATATTTAAACGTCATTGAAATAGTAGAAACAAGGAGGTTGTTAACCTATCATTATCTGCCTTCAAAATAATGAGTGAGACCACTTTTGGGAAAGAGAAAGCTATTTTATGATGCGTTGGGAAAGAGATCCAAGCCCACCGCTATCAAATATTATTCGCTTTGGTCCGTTAGTGGTTTTAAAATGCGTTTACTAGGGAGAGGTTTCCACACCCATATAAAGAATGTTTTGTTCCCCTCTTCAATCGATGTGAGATCTCACAAACCAAGTTTCCACACCTTTATAAGGAATGTTTCGTTTCCCTCTCCAACCAATGTGAGATCTCACAAACCAGGTTTCTACACCCTTACAAGGAATGTTTCGTTTTCCTCTCCAACCAATGTGGGATCTCACAAACCAGGTTTCTATACCCTTATAAGAAGTGTTTCGTTTCCCTCTCCAACCGATGAGGGATCTCACAAACCCATTTGGGTCACTGGGATTTTGAAAAGAGTCAATTCTTAGTAATTAACTTTAAAACGCTATATTTAAGATTTATGGAAAGTAAAAAGGAGATGGGGCATGAGAGAGAGGGGAGGAGAGTGTGGGAGTGAGTGGATAGGAATCATAGGATGGCATAGGGCGTGTGGATGCAATGGCAGGTGAAAGCGAGGGAGAGATAAAGCAAGTAATTAGGGAAACTAAGCACAAAACTGCAGCATCTGACTGGGGACAGTTCACGTGGGTTGAGGTTGGGACAGGTTACTCACGTATTTAACCTATCAATATTACTGTTCTTTCTTTTTAGAGACACAGCTGTGGGCTTAAATGTTAAGCTATAACATCAACCTGACCTACCAAACATAAAGGGAAGCCTTGGATTGGAGAACCTAAGAACTTGGTATATATTCTCTTCCTTCCTACTCAATTTTGCTTTATAACCCATGTTTTAATGTCGTTGAACTCCACGTCATTTTTAACTCGGGTAGCTCTCGATGAACTCGAGTAGCAGAGCGACGAGAGGACAATAATTTGAAGACTGTTGTTTTTCAGAGAGAGAGAGAGAGAGATGGATATAGGCCATTGTACTCCCAGCTTTACCCTCCATTGAAGACAGTGCTTTGTTTGACTGTAAGACCAACTGTCACACTCTCTCCCCCTTCTTTGACCCTACCCTTCTCTACTGTTCAAATTTTCACTCTCATATTTACATTTACTCCTCAAAAAACAAGTGAACAAGGGTTGCTAATTTAAGAGAGAATGATCACAAGAGACAGCCAAAGCTGACAGCAATCAAAAGCGAAGAGTAAGCTTTTTTGATGGCCGAGGCTTGGAATTGAGTCATGATGTGAGATCCCACATCGGTTGGAGAGTGGAACAAGTGCCAGCGAGGACGCTGGTCCTGAAGAGGGGTGGATTATGAGATCCCACATTCGTTGGGGAGAAGAACGAAACATTCTTTATAATGGTGTGGAAATCTGTCCCTAGCAAACGCGTTTTAAAAAGGGAAAATCTTGTTTCTTGGATAAAAGTGCATTTGAGCACTGTTAAGATGGATATTGGTGAAAATAATAGAAATGATTAAAATTATCGAACAGAACTCTGAGATCACACATCGATTGGAGATGGGAATAGAGCATTTCTTATATGGATGTGGAAACCTCTCTCTAGTAGACGTGTTTTAAAACCGTGAGGTTTGAGATGAATGATTTGAGGATGTGTCTAGGGAGGAGTAGTTGTTGATTCAATGACATTTATTGGTGGGTATTGCAAATGACAAACACACAAAATCAAAAGGTATGAGATATGATTTATATGTAAGAGAGACCAAATGCATTCCATTTTTGCAAGACAATGACTTATCAACAAGTTCATCAAATGCCCATTCTCTGGCCCCCTCCCCCATCACAGCCCTTTTCATCACTACTCTCACACTTCATTACCAAACACTGAAAAGTTGGTTTCGGACATGTCCCAAAACAAGAACCTTAATCAAACCAAAATAAGAATTTCTAGAAGTTTTCCAAATCTGTTGTCGTTCTTCTCTTGCTCCTCTTGCCTCAGTTGCAAGCTTACCCGTCCCGCAACCTCCAACGATAACGAATGGGATTTGAAGATTTGAACTTTTTATATGTATGTGTTAATCAGTTGAGTTATGTTTATGTTAGCGTTTAATGTATATCAATATCTATTACTCGTTGATAGCATTCATTTCATAGTAGAAATGTCATCAATGGTCAAATGGATGAATGTAACACCCCACTCACCGCTAGTCGATATTGTCCACTTTGACTCGTTATGTATCGTTGTAGCCTCATGGTTTTTAAAACGAAACGTACTAGGGAGAGGTTTCCACACCTTTATAAGAAAGGTTTTGTTTCTCTCTCCAACTAATGTGAGATCTCACAATCCACCCCTTGAGGGTTAGCGTCCTCACTGGCACACCCTCTCTAACTGATGTGGGATCTCACAATCCACCCTCTTAGGGGTCAGCGTCCTCGTTAGCACACTCCTCTCTAATTGATGTGAGATCTCACAATCCACCCCCTCTGGGGGCCAACGTACTTGTTGGCACACCTCCCGATGTCTGGCCTTGATACCATTTGTAACATCTCAAGCCCACCACTAGCAGATATTGTCTGTTTTGGCTCGTTACGTATTGTCGTCAACCCCACGATTTTAAAATGCCTCTACTAGGGAAAGATTTTCACACTCTTATAAGAAATGATTTGTTCCCTATGAATTTTAAGATTAGAAAAAAGATACAAGAAAATTCTTTGTAAACTACAAAATACTATTAGATATATAAAAAAACACAAAAGATCTTTAATAATTACTTAATAAGTTTTGATCTAACAATGAGAGAAAGGTTGATGTAGTCCAAAATTGAATTAAAGAAAAGTATAGAAACATGTATGTGTTTGAATGTTCTAAAAAGTGGATAAAGGTAAGGGGCACCCCCTTGGCCCCGATCACCTCTAATCCTTTCACCAATAACCCTACAACTCAACCTAACATCACATGAGATTTCGAATTCTGTCCAATATTATAGATCATTCAAGGTCTACAGGTTGTGTTGGGACGTGAATTATTAATAGGGTCGATGTGAGAATCGATCGAGCAAGAACATGTCTACTCGGTCGTCCTGGTGGGATTAGAAGCTGGACTACCTTATAAGATAAGATATCTTATAGTTGTTAATTGGGAATTAAGTCCTTCATCGACCCTAACGTGATCATTGTTACTTGGTGGCGATGGCAAGGTAGGGAGTGACCCACCCATGATCCTACTACGATGAATGAGCTGATTCAAATAAGAACAGATGCATATCGCAAGAGTTTCAAGTGAGGTATTAAAGTACTACGTTTCTTTTCATAACTCGACTATTCTATACATATGATGTAGATAGAAGAATAGAAGTACGAATAAATATAATTCTTTAATAGGGATATGAAAGGTTAGATCTTAGAAAGTCAACGAAGAGTTGAAGCAAAAGCTCTCTTGCATGGCCATAGTTTTGTCCAAACTATGGCTTTCTTCTCGTAAATGAAATGTTCTTAGAAATTCTTGTTCATATTGGACCATTTGTGTGAGATCCCACGTTGGTTGGAGAGGGGAACGAAACAACCTCTCCCTAATAAACGCGTTTTAAAATTTTGAGGGGAAGCTCGAAAGGGAAAGTCCAAAGAGGATAATATCTTCTAGTGGTGGGCTTGAGCTGTTACAAACGGCATCAGAGCCAGGCACCGAGCGGTGTTCCAACGAGGACGCTGGACCCCCAAGAGGAGTGAATTGTGCGATCCTACATCGGTTGGAGAGGGGAACGAAGCAACCTCTCCCTAATAGACGCATTTTAAAACCTTGAGGGGAATCTCGAAAGGGAAAGCCCAAAGAGGATAATATCTGCTAGCGGTGGGCTTGAGCTGTTACAAATGGCATCAGAGCCAGGCACTGAGCGGTGTTCCAACGAGGACGCTGGACCCCCAAGGAGAGTGGATTGTGAGATCCTACATCGGTTGGAGAGGGGAACGAAACAACCTCTCCCTAATAGACGCATTTTAAAACCTTGAGGGGAAAGCCCAAAGAGGATAATATCGGCTTGCGGTGGGCTTAGACTATTACAAATGGTATCAGAGCCAAGTACTAGGCGGTGTTCCATTGAGGGCGTTGGGACTCCAAGGGGGTGGATTGTGAGATCCCACATTGGTTGGAGAGGGGAACAAAGCAACCTCTCCCTAATAGAAGCGTTTTAAAACTTTGAGGAAAAGCCGAAAGAGAACAATATGCGCTAGTGGTGGGCCTGAGCTATTACAATTTGTATGGATTAATGGTACAGTTTTTGTATTATCTTGTTTGAAACCCACATAGATTTTCATGACAAATATCAAACATCATCACTAGAAAGATTCATAAACCTATTTGAACACAAGCTTAAAAGTAGTCTTTCCCTTGACGGCTCCATAAAATGTAACATTGCTAATGCTTTGTTCTTCAAAATATGAACCATTTTGCTTCCTCCATTGGAAAACAAATGCATTACACACTTCCCCACCTCTCTTTTTCCTCTTCACTTCACTCAAAAACTAAATTTGGCGTGTGGGTTTGCCCCAAATCATACGCCCTTTGAGAACCAAACACATTTATTATATAAATCTTTCAAACAATCTTCTTTAATAACTCCTTGTCTTCCTTTATCTCTAAGAAACTCTCTCTCTCTCTCTCCTCAAACCATAAAAAGGTACCATTTTTAAGCTTCCCCTAACCTTTTCAAACAAACCCATTTCATTAAATTTGTGATTCTCCACTCAACAACATAAAAAACCCATCTTTGATCTTCAATTTCTGATTGCTTTTACTGCTCCATGCTTCCCTTTCAAACCCTTCTTCTTATTCTCTCTCTCCTTCTTCCTCCATGACATTCAAAATCTCCCACTTCCTTCTTACCCTACTTTGGATCTCTCTTCTCCTCTTATTTCTTCATGAACTAAACCTCTTCAAACCCAAATTCAATCCAAAACCATCACCAACCATCACCTTTTCCTCAACAAGGAAGGTACTGGCCACCAAAGTAGACTTCACCCCCTTTGTCCATCACCGCGGAACGAATCGGCCTGCAAAGCATTCCCATCCCGCCGACGACGACGACATCGATCCCCGCTACGGTGTCGAGAAACGACGAGTCCCAACCGGTCCAAACCCGTTGCACCATTGATGCATTCATTCTCCATGCCTGGAAAGGAAAAGAAGAAAAGGTTGATAGTTGAAAGCTTGAAATTGAATTATTGTTTGTTCCATAAATGATAATACTCATGTTGTGTTCATGATTTTGATGGTGTGGAAATTATGATGTGGTTTGTTGTTTAAGGGTTGGATCAAATAACCCACGTAAGAGGAAGGAGATAAGCTTCTACTTATTGGTAAGTAACCAAGTTTTGTTGATGACAACACTGTGAATTTGAGGAATGATATTAAAGAAAAAATAATATTATTTTTTATGATATATGTAATTATTAATTATATTCATGAGTAATTATGAATGGGTATTAAAGGAGATAAGGAGTAGCTGAGACGGCAAGCTAAATTGCACATCTCTTCGAAGATTAGCAACAAAAAAAGCAAATTTTGCAGTGCAAGTGATGAGTTTGGTACCCACCTGCCCCTCTACCATATATTTACCCATATGTTGCAATTAATGATAACAAATTCAAATAAGTGTAAGTGTTCATTAATTTGCACTCTATCAATCATCGACCTAAACCCTTCTTCTTTTTTTTATTTAGTGAAGAGATTCGCTTATAATCTTTAATTAGTTCAACGGTAATTATAATTAGATGTTTTGATAGTGAAATAGATTAGAAAGATAGTGGTGGGAATGATTAAGATGGGCAAAAGGAGAGAGTGATAGAATAGTGAGATACCATTTATGTTTGTTTTTCTCCATTGATGCTATAATAATAAGAATAGTGAGATACCATTTATGTTTGTTTTTCTCCATTGATGCTATAATAATAATCATAATGAGTATGAGTGTATGAGTGTGAGCCAAGCATGGGTGTGAGTTTGGTAGTGGTTTCACTATGATCTTCAAGTGGGCATAGGGTTTGTGGTGTGCATAGCCTTTGTTTTGGGCACTAATTTCTTAGTCATACCCAAATGATTTTCCTCAAGACTTCCATGTTTAATTATAATCTCTCGAGTATATGAACTTTGATCTTTAGGTTAGTTGATCTCTCGGATCAACCTTCTAACTTGTTAATCACCTTGGATAAGTCTTCTAATTTATTGATCATATTAGATGGGTATTTTGGTTTGTTGATCTTCTTAAAATCTAGTCGATGTACTTATAAAATCTTGTATGATTCAGACGTTTTTAACTTGTTTTCAAAGTCTTTAAATCTTGAAAGATTGTCTTCCGAACATGTTTAGTCGAAATTTTCATCTAAGTGAACCAACACTATTATAATTATTGATTAATTATGAATATTAAAAGGCTTAAAGACATTAGTCCATTAATTATTAGCAATTCAATGATTGCAAGTACAAGGGTCATATATCTCATCTACAAGTTTTTTCTAAGGTAATTGTTTTAGATTTGGTGTAAAAAAACCGTCCTTATCGGTTCAACGAGGTCGTAAACCATATATTTTCTCACGTCAAAGAATAGCACAATTTTAAAAAATGTAGAGCTCAAAACAAAGTTGATAGCAAATCGGGCTCAAATAAGTATAAAATTAGTTTTCGTCGGTCAAAGTGAATGATAAATGGCATGTTAGTCCTTCGATGTCGGAAGTTGAAATCAATATTATGTACGTTTTACTTTCATCAAGCCATAAATGAACGACAAGACGCTTCTGTAACTTCCATTGCCAATGCCACAACCAAGTCACTGTCGGATATGACCCACAATCGAAATATGTTGAAACAAATAAAAGAAGCAAAAAGAACGAGGGGAGAGATCTTTTGAAACAAAAAAACTTTAAGCACTTAACTTTTCAATTCTCTTTGTTGTTGGATAAAGAGCATACATCTCGAGGAGTATTTATAGTGGAGAAGACATTAAACAATTCTCCTAAACTTATTCAAGTCAATAACGGCTAAAGAATTATCCTAAAATTGCTCTAAGTTAATAACTTCCTTTGTTAAATCAAGCTTATTAACTCACGCTCGGTCGAGTCTCAATATCAACTTTCACCTTAATTTAGGTAGAACACATATCTGTTTACATTAGAACATATACAAACTTATATATTGACTAGAACCGTATCTGTTTACATTAGAACAGTTTTGCTATCATCATATATTGAGTATCTAAATCACAACAAGTTTTGTTCATCTTCATTTGTTCATCTTCAGTATCCAACTTATGATGTTCTTTGTTTTAGACTTTCTTCAACTGTTTTAGACATAAGTTTGAATGATGTTGCAACAGAGTTAACAGAGTTTCTTGAACAAACCTGCAATCTGCAGACTTCTGAGAGAGTTAAAGTTTCAGCATTGACAGTCAACACTGCTTCTAAACGATCCTTCCGTCGGTGGCTCAAACCAATCATCGGCAACGACGAAACACCACTCGACCCGCCGTTGTTTCTGATCAAATTAGGCTTCTCACTGAAACTACTACTACTACTTCTACTCCTTGAACTATCAATTGAATCTGTTTCTGTTCCTGCATACTCTAACATGAGTTGTTTTGCCTTCTCTTTTGACTTTGGACTTGAGCTCTTATTGAGATAACGAGCGGATTCGCCTGCCGGTGTTTCGTCGTCGTCTCGAAGCTCATACCTCAAGCAAGCATTGATCCAACGAAGGTACACTAACTCTTCAACTTCACTAAACCTGTTCATCTGAAGCCCTTCAAGTTGCTTTATCAGACCCTCATTCTCAATTCTTAACTTCTTACCCTCCTCTCTTTCTGTTTCAACCTGTTATTGAATTGTCACAGTAAAAAACTGGTAGAGCTATATATGGTAAATAGTTATATATCGTAGATGGTTATATCGGGTAAAGTTATATACAGTTAACTGAACTATATATATACCCGTTAGCCGTGCATTGAAAATGTATTTTTTGTCTTTTCTGTATTATTTCTTACTGTATCTACTTGAAGTCATCCATATAAACCTCTCTCCTGTTCTTTGTGTTCATCTAGATCGAGTGTGTGCGTTGTTGTGCGATCCTAACAAGTAGCTCATACAATACAAAGCGAAATGGTCACATTCTATACACAAAAGTAGCCCTTTAAGCCACTAACCTCTGGCATCTTAGTGAGAGTTGTGATTCTAGCCTTCATGACATTTAGTTTAGAGGTAAGTTCCTGGTTTTCGTGTTGAAGCTCTCGATTCTTCCGCTTAAGCTCCGAAATCTCGACCTCGAAATCCCTCTCCGCTCTCAGCTTCTTATAAAGTTCTACTTCTTTCTTGAGGGCATCTTCCTCTTTTGCCTGCAAAGTGGAAACTTGTTGTTTGAGTAATAATAAATGTTGTTTTGTTTGGTTTGCATCCACCTGAATCTGCCTTTGCAGCTCCTTAATCTTTCCCTTAGCCTCCTTTAGCTCCTTCTTCACCAATGCTCCCTTCACTATCACTTCTTGTAGCTCCTTTCTCTCAGCCTGCAAAGAGCTGATTGTGATATTCATCTTACTGATATCATCATTCTTGGCCTCCAGCTGCTTCTTCAGCTCCATGATATCCATTTCACTGTTCTTGATACCATCATACATGAGCAGTTCACCTTCAAGCTTCACTTTCCTCTCCTCCAATTCCATCACTTGTTTCAGCAACCTTTCCATTTCAATCTTATGGGTTTCAGCCACTTTGTATTGTGGTAGATGTTCTTGAAGTTCATCTAAACTATGATCATGATCACCCTCTTCAAGATCAGAGATTCTACCATTAACTTGAGTAGCTGCATCATTCATTGAATTAGCTTCCTTTTGTTTTTGTTCTTGTTCTTCATCCAAGCCCTGTCATACAAAGGATTATAAAAGTAGTACAAAATGCATTTAAATGATGCAAAGTTGTTTTTCTGAAACATTACATGGAACATTCTTCGCTGTCGTCTTAGGTTCTTCTCTGTGTGTTCTCCATTTTCTATGTAGGATAAAAGAATAAGAAGCTTAACTCAAAGAAGCAACACAGACAGTTGAGAAAAACAGAGAAACAAAGAGGACAAAACCTGAACAGATTAATGAGCTCCATGATCTGATAGTGAGCTGCCTCATTGCATAAGCTGCAATGGAAACAGCAACAAGAACACCAAATCTGTTCATCCTCTGCAATCACAAAACCATGAACTTCAAAACCCATCTTTCCCCATCTCCATGTCTAACCATATTGAGCTAAAAATAACAATACAGAGAGACAAGACATAAGAACCTTAACAAGAGACCTTGAAAGTGGACAGAAAGAACAAAAGAAAGAATTAAGCTTCTGAACGGACAAGGTTCTGGTCGTGTCTTTGTGTTCTTCTGAGGTCCATAGAGAGGTTCTGATTGTATGCCTAAGCTTATAAATTTAAATTGAAAATTCAAATGAGAATACGTTGTCCATTGTGATGCATTGGGAGTCGGCTTGCTTTCTTTGGTCTCAAAAATTGCCACGAACTTGAAATAAAAACTGTGGGGGCAGAAATTAAATGCTGTTCAACCACTTTCTTAATTGAGTCAGGGTGTCACGCAAAGCTTCTAACTTTATGGTATATTGAAAAATTTTCATCTCCCCCGTATACGTATACGTATACGATCACGTTAACGGCTTGACTTGAACTACTTTTAAGAGTAAAAATTATCCCTACAAATCAACGTGAGTTCTTATCGTAGAATTCATCCAAGTCAAGCATGTTTAATTTTGAAGTTCCTCTCATTGAACCATTAAAAAAGAAGTCAGGATTACTCTCATTTGAATCCTATATTAGCCTTAGTTATTCAAATTCTAGCTTAATATCGAGGGTAAGCTCACTTACTGTGAGATCTCACATCGGTTGGAGAAGGGAACGAAATATTCCTTATAAGGGTGTGGAAACCTTTCCCTAACAGATGCGTTTTAAAACCTTGAAGGAAAACTCGAAAGGGAAAGCCCAAAGAGGATAATATCTGCTAGTGGTGGCCTTGGGCTGTCACAAATAGTATCAAAGCTAGACACCGAGCGTGTGCCAGTGAGGACGTTGGGCCCCCAAGGTGGGTAGATTGTGAGATCTCACATCGGTTGGAGAGCGGAACAAAGCATTCCGTAATAAGGGTGTGGAAACCTCTCCCTGGCAGACGCATTTTAAAATCTTGAGGGAAAAGCCTAGAGAGGACAATATCTGCTAACGGTGGGCTTGGGTTGTTACAAATGGTATTAAAGCTAGACACCGGGCAGTGTGCTAGCGAGGACACTAGGCCCCCAAGGGAGGTAGATTGTGAGATCTCACATTGGTTGGAGAGAGGACGAAGCATTCCTTATAAGAGTGTGGAATCCTCTCCCTAGCATACGCGTTTTAAGCTCTTGAGGAGAAACTCGAAAGAGAAAGTCCAAAGAAGACAATATATGCTTGCAGTGGGCTTAGACTGTTGCACTTACCTTGAAAATCAAACCAGAAAGTTTATCTAGCGAAACCGAATCAGACGAGTCCAAGTGAACTGAATAATAATTCAACATCTTTATTAATGTAATGGGAAATGTTTGCATAGTTCTCTCACAGCATGGCCTCAACAGCAAGTAAAATAATAAGAAACTATACTTTTTTATTCATTAAACCACAAGCATAGTAGAGAAGGAACTACTTGCAGGTTGCAACTAAGACTCTTCTGGGAGGAAGAGAAGGCCTTCTTCCATGGAGCAGAGCATAGTTATCCAAAAACAAAACATCCCCCTTTTCCCATTTGAATTGGATGCTTTCTTCTTCAATTATCTGCTGGCATCTCTTCACCAAATGCTCTGAAATCTCCATCCCATCCGCCATTAAAGCAGAGCTGTGCTCCTTCCCATGCATCCCCACCATGGTGTTAAACCACATTCTTCTTCCTTTCCTTCCATCAAACACCTTTGTTAGGCACCTCGGTCCCAGTATCGTCTTCATCGCGCCGTTTGGCAGCCATTCTACCTCCATCCCCAACGCATTAGCCCTGCAAATTATATGTCTTACAAGGCTCAGTGTCCATTAATCATAATACTCAGCAGTATTTGAAATGGCTACCTCTTTTCTGCTTCATAACGATCTGATGAACCAAAAGCATCCTCCCAGCCTCTGCCTCTCATAGAGGAAGTATCATTGTTGCTAAGAGCAGTGAAGGTATATTTCAAGCCTTTCTTCTCTATTTCTTCAACTTCCTTTGGGAATTCCTTCACCATTCGTTCTGTTACTTTGAAACTTGGAACAAATGGCGTTTCTCCACCTTGTGGAGGTGGTATCTCACAGTACAAGATTACCCTCTTTGGATATTCCTTTATCTATTTCAATTCATTCATTCATTCATTCATTAGTTCCACATTTTTGTACTTTGAAATTAAAGCAAGGAATTTTAAAAGCTTTGTAGTAGTTACCAAAACCATCTCATGGTGGTAGTAAATGAACTCAGAGAGGGGTCCTTCATTAGCAGTCCAAATCCTCTTATAAATATGAGTTCGAGGAGCTGGACCGACGTATCGAATGTCTTCCCACCCGAAGGCTTCGACAATCTCGTTGAACTCCTCGGCTTTCGACACGTCGTATCCTCGAAGCAAAACAGCGCTGTGTTTGATAATCATTTGGTCCAACCAATCTTTGTTGTTTTGTAGAGCCAATAAAAGGGAATCAAAGTTGGGCTTGTCTGATTCAGGAGGCTGTAGAACCAATGGCATGGTTTCCCCATCCACTTCCTTTTGGCCCTCACATTTTCCAACCTTGAACTCCATTTTGTTTGGTGTTTCTTCTCCTTCAAAGTGGAGGGTTTTATTTATAGAAATCTGGTTTTGTTTATATTGTGTGATATTCACAAGAAATCTATCTCTCCCTCAGTTGAATTCTGTGGGTTAAGCATACAAATCTGGTTTTTGGACAACAGAGACTGTTTTGTATTTTATGTAAAAGTTCTTATTAGATGATCTAAGTATATTTGTATTTGAAATAGTTATACCCAATGAAACTCAATGCATCTGATAAAGACTTATGGTTTTGGACATTTACAAAAAAAAAAAAAAAAAAAATCTATCCACCTCTCTACAAGTCTCTCCACTTGTAGGGAGGTGATGTTTGGTTTAGAACCCTTCGATAAAATTATAAAATGAGGTTGCTCGTGATTGCCTCTTAATAATGGTTAAATATAAATTAAAAAATATGTGTCTTCTAACAACCACATTCGATACATGTCAAAACATTGATTTCGGGTGGTCTTAGAGTAGGAGTTCCTATGTTTGAACTCGTGTAATATCATTTCTCTCAAATTCATATTGATTTCCACTGGTTCGACTTTCTACGTCTTCTCTTTTATGTATTTAATCGTGTAAAACTATCTAACATATTGTAGCAACCTTATTGAATAATTTATCGACCAATGGTGGATTGTCACGAGAAGTCTCTCTTCAAGGAGCGAATGAAAGTTGATATAAATGAGGTGGTATTTTTGATAGGTACTAGCAATGCAACTTCACAAGAAATTTTGTCCTTTGCTTTGGAAGGAAAGAATAGTGTCTTTTCAATACGCTGAAACAGAGAACGTGTCCAACATACATGAGTCATGAGACATACACAAAAACCCCTTTGCATCCTCATTATCATTAGCTATAACAGCAGAGAGGATAAACATAAAGAGTGCCATAAATTTCTTAAATTTTGCTCACTAAAGAACATCATCCAACTTGGTTTACAAATAAAGCTTCCATTAGAAATCAAATTCTTTGTTAGACCAACTGTTGAACAAGGCAAACCGATAAAAACAATGAAAATAAAAAGAACAATCCGATTATTATTTCGGGACAGACAGGGAGAAATGTGCACTCTATAAAAGAACACGACCCTTTATAAACTCGAACCAAATGGGGCACAATTAACCATTATAGCCCAAAAGATACATACTGGTTGGATTATGAACGATTAAATGAGGATCGCCCTTGCCCCCGCCCCCTCCCCCTCCCATAATAGCCATATCCTCTTCCATGGTATCCTCCACGGAAATACCCCCCACGTCCAGGACCTCGGCCACCTCGTCCCCCTCGATACCTCGAAAAATCACCAAAAGTCTGCAATAGCAGTCGGGAAAACATTAAATACGGCAAATTTAAAATGTACGAGGCACAGCCACCAGAAAAGTTACCTCTGTGTCTATCTTTACTTGCTCTGAATATCTAGTCCGCCCATTTTGAGGATCATTATCAATAGCATGATAAGAGAGTGAATCAAAGAAGTCATCCTTGTTGTACAAGGGCTGGCATATAAAAGACACATTTAGTATGTCATGGTTTTAAAAAGAATTGAATCCATCTTTTGAATAGACCTAAAATCCCGTAACTCAAAAGGCTTAAGGATGTTCTCACCTTAATCCCAGACTGTGAGACTTCACCCTCATCTTCTTCTTCCGCATCATCCTCATCACTGACATTTCCATCCACATCCTTATCCTTGTGATGAGATTTATAGCCTTTACCTAGATTTCCCCACACTTCATCCTTGTTGAATTTCTCATTCATAGCTATGAAATCAAAATCTTCCGTAAATTTGGTAACAGGACGGGAACTCTGCAATGTAAAGTGCGAAATGTTGAACTCTAGGATTATTGAGAATGTGAACCTCAAACATAAATACAAACCTACAAATTAACCCAACCATGATGTATTTTCAGATTATGTATCCCACAAATTGAGTACACTAATCACTAATCCATCACCTCCCTCAATTCTTTATAATTTTCAGCGCTCTTATAAATTTATCCTTGGATCTGAGAAACTTAGAAGTTTGTTTTCAAAGGATAATCTATCAAGTTTCAATTCAAATTCTACCATATCACTCTGATTCCAGTCCATTAAAACTTATTCAGCACTCATACATACCAGGGTGTACAAGAAAACAGCCAAACAAAAAGAGCGCCCACATGCAACAAATAGGTACTCCAATTCAAAAGAAAAAAGTCGAACTGATAATTATGGAAACCCTCAGTTATCAAGACCCAAACGAAGACATTGAACCTATTAACCTCCCTCCCACATATCCCAACCAACTACCCAACCAGCAGTCTCACTTCCTCTCTGAAAATTCTTTGATTCCTCTCTATCCAAATACCCCAACCAACAGTGAAGAAACAAGCTTGCCATAGAACTTGGCCCTTCTTACATGAAGGAAGAAGCAACAAAACCTTCATTATCATAGCCCAACAATCTCTATTCCACACTCGAGAGAGACCATGAAAAGCCCCCCAAAAATGGTCCAAATTGACTAAGCAAACTAACAACTTCAAAGAATATGGCTGTGATCCTCCAATGCAAAGGGAAAACAACTAAGGCCCCAAAAGGAAGGAAGAGTGTCTCCACCCAATCTATGTATTAAATTTTCCATGAAAGATCTGAAAGAACTTTACCTTCTTTGGAATCTTAACATTAGTGGAGAAGAGGAAGAGGTGACGGGGGAGTAAGGGAGGTGAAAAAAGAAAGCTTCAAGAAAAACCCTGGGAAGAGGCAGGGGTCCAAAGGCAAAGGTCCCTCCTCCCCTAACCAACGCATTTATCCCCCAAAAGCAAAGTAAAATAGAATCCTCCCTATAACTCAAGGGCACAGTCGTAAAACCTTAGAAACCTCCAATAACCCCCTATCCATAAAGGGTTGACAAAACCACAAGATAACCAAAGACAACTCACACAAATGCCGCTTATCAGAGACCACTAACTACAACCTCAATTTTGAAAGATGATACAAATGGGGTTAAGGGATGCAAAGCAGTTTCTCTACCACCCAACAGACAGCTGTCCTCCCGACCTAGGGAAAATAGAGGAAAAACTGAAGAGATGGTTTTCCAACGGTTTTTAGGAGATCTCATAACCCTACTTCCAAAGACCAACACAAAGGGTGGAGGTCATATTTACTTATGATGGTTATGCCACAAAGCATTCAATTCTCAAGAGAAGCACCACAACCACTTGGCCAATAAAGCCCCGTTATAGTGTTTTAAGTTACCAACCCCCAACCTGCCTAGATCCAAAGGCTTGGAAGGCATCTCTCAACTAACCAATGCAACCCTCCCCCCCATAGGCCCCCTCCTAAAAAAAATTCCTCATCATCTTTTCCAAACTTTTGCTCCAAGAAGCAACGCTTTTAAATGACTAGAATCCAAAAATAACACTTTAAAGATGTAAACAACATAAAGCGATTCATTATTGAACTTCATAACGAGTGATGTCTACATCAATTATTACTATTAATTTATTATTAAAAGTTCACAAATTACCCCAGATCCTCTTCCTCTTTCACGTCCTCTGTAAAAGTGGCGAGCCTGAAAATGAGCACCATTTGCCTGAAACTCATTAAAGGAAAAACAAAACATCAGTGTCTCCATGACATAAACTAACAGAGTAACAAGGAAATAGAAAAGGGCAGCAATTGAGACATCAGTTCGTATTTCCGATCATCTACAACTATGGTTGTGTAATTGAACACATGAATAATGAAACTAGATAAAATTTAATAATGATAAGACGATAACATAAAACAGTTCACGAAGTGCAAAAACTTTTAAGTAGCATTTCCAGCAATGAACTCAAGAACCGGAAATAAGAAAAGGTAAATATCACTGTGACACAATAATTAAATGTAGTCTCCTAAAACATAGACTTTGACTAAGAAGGCTTCTAGAAGAAAACCAAAGAGATAGTATGACCAAATCCCTGTCCAGTAGGATTATGTAGCACTTCCAGAAGTGAACTCAAGAACCAGCAATAAGCAAAGGTAAATATATAACTACGTGAAGCAATAACATAAAATGTTTAGAAGTCCCCTAAAACCCAGCCTTAGCAAATAAGGCCACTAAAAAAGAATCTATTCATATTATGACTAAATCCCTGTCAGTAAATTTATCACTATGTGATGCAATAATTAAAAATCTTGAGTAGTCTCCTAAATCAGACTTTGGCCAAGAAGGCCTTTACAAGAAAAACTCAATAATATCTAGAAGTTTGATCTGGCAACCCCAATACATTTGAATCAATCATAAGTACAATAACAATCTTCAAAGAAACTAGCCTGCATAAAGTGACACTTACAGGAAGAAAAATTAAAGATATAACAGAAAAATAGCAAATCAGAGACAAAAAATACATTTTATGAAGCAGAAAGACACCTTTTGAACGGGCCTTGACAGTACAGGTAGTGGTAATATTGGTGGCTGAGCCTCTGTTGTCACTGGCATCGAAGGTTCTAATGATAATGGCTGGACCACTTCCACATCCTCATGCACTGTATGTGAGGATTGAGATGAAACCACAGCAACGGGCCCAGACTGCAACAGCTGCCCAGGGGTAACTAGAGAAGGTACAGAAGATTCAGCGCGAGAGTTGGCTATTCCAACTACAGATGAAGTTGACTGAGACGCATTTTGATACAGTAATGAGGGACCAGAAACTGCATTAGGTTCATTAGTGATTGGTGGTATGGCAGAACTAACATCTCCACCGGAAAATGAAGACAGTATTGGACCAAGGGGCAAACTTACACTAACTGGGGCTCCAGAAAGGGTAGGAACAGCTGTCTTATTAGCAACTGAACTTGGCAAGGTTTCAGAAAAAGAAGTAAAAGGGAACATAGGCAAAGCTGTTGAAAAAGTTGGAGGGGGCACAACAGTGGAGGTCAGGTTAGGAGCACTATTATTAACAGCGAGCAAAGGAGATGGAACTTCTGGTTGTTTTGAAGTTCCAGTGGGTAAAGATGCATTAATGTTAGGAAACTGCATTGACTGTTGCAGAGATGAAGGTATTGACAGACCTGGAGGAGGTCGTATTATTGATTGTTGGTGTAACTGAGGAAGCCCATTAGGTGGGCCATAATACCCTTGCCAATACATGGGCATTGCAAGTCCACTGCCATTTGCACTTGGAGGAGGCGGAGGAGAAGCTCCCCATGACCCCAAGTTGCCTCCAGGTTGATATGGAGGCAAACCACCTTGAAAATTAGACTGAGGAAATCCAAATGCTGTGTGAGAAGTATGATCAGGTAATGACCCACTGACAGCAGAATGCATGCTGGTAGATGTGGACACTGATGGGGGATAGTGAGACTGCATAAGCAACAGGTAAGCTTAACATCCTTTCAAAAAATAACAATAGAGCAAACATGCCTTACGTACTAAGAAATTGGAAAAATACATTCTTTGAACAAAAATGAACTTACTTGAATAATTGCTGGATCATTATTTATAGGTGCTGACGGCTGAACAGGTGGAGAAGATTTAACCTGCAAATCCTGCCAAGAGCACAAAAAAATTATTGATCAAAACAATGGAAAGGAAATGGAGCCCTGTGCCCCATCTAGATTATTAAGTATACAATATCAAAAGAAATGACAAATTCGAAGCAGCAAGAAATCCAAAACAATAAATAAGCATGCTCCAAACAAAAATACCACATTGAGCCAGCAGGCTCACATGATCAGAAATTCAAGTGGTAATCAGCAAGCGACAGAGACAAACTCCAATGGTGACGCTTGACATTCACTCTAAACAATAGGTAATTCACCAGTCCTAACTTTAAAAATAATAACGAAAAGAACAAAGTATGATAGCAAACATAATTCTCAAAGCATTTGATACCTTGATATCACTTCCACGGAATAAGATGTACTCAAAAACCTTATCACTTGGAGGAACTTGGGGGCCATCCTTCTTTCTTCCTTCTGTTCCAAATGATCTCACTAGCCCAAAAAAAAATTAAAATAGAGTGAGTCATATGTACGAAGCTTGAAAATGATTAAAACAGATGACAAACATCAAAGTATTATTACATACAAGATCATAAAAATTAAGATAAGTTCGTTGTTTGATGTATTAGAAAATAAACATGTGAAAATAAGATGCAAGAAATTTTCATTCTGGTGGTACATTGTTCTCGAGAGTTTCCATTGAAGACCTATATCAGGAACAATCTGCTCACCAAAGGAGTAATAATAATTGATACTCAATTCTTACAAAAACAACCAAATAATGCCCGCAAACAAGACAAAGAAAACCATGTGTTGGAATCCTTTAAACTCGTGAGAAATGCAGAAATATGAGAAAATAAACGGAAGTCCACATAACTGCATTTAAAATTGATACTCAAGTGGGAATTGACGGGCTATCCAAGTGCTAAACTAAAAAGAAAACTTTATCAGTGGAGGCATTTTAAACCTTAAGCAATCTACAAAGGCAGCTGATAATAAGAAAGCAAACTGAAATATAGAAATGGAAGCAGAAGTATGGTAGATGATAAATCAATGCCTAAATAAAACACAAAAATCTTTTTTTTACTTTCGACCTGGCTATTGGGCTTTAGAGAACAATGCCTGGAAAAGAAAATGGAAAACAAGGGTAAAATTAAAACCCTTCGGGCGTTATCGGACGTCAAAGTCGGTTCAGCCACAAATCGAAACCTTAAATTTCGAACTCAAGCCTTGTTGTAACAAAATCAAAACCAAAACCTCATCGAAGTTCTGATTCTCTAGCCATAAAGAAAAGAAAATGGACATGCATTAACAAAATCAGCGAAGTTAGAGCCAGAACAAAAAGCAGTGAGCCACACAACCGCAAATCTTGAGAAGACAGAGGAAAGAAAATAGGGAAAAATGAAAATGAAATACCATTTCTTAGTCCAATACTGGACTCTTCGGTGTTGATGTTGTAGAGTACGCCTTCGTATCTAATTTCACTCTTGGAAGTCAAACTAATCAAGCTTCCAATGTAGGAATCGGCAGCTGAACTCGCCCTCGAACCAGCATCTGAAGCCATATCTATGAAACTCGAGCATAAACTAACACGAGGAGGAGGAGGAGGAGGAGGAGGAGGAAAGAGTAGAGCTTTTAGGTTTTTAGAGGAGCGACTTTCGGCCTCTCAGATTCTCAATTCTTGAAATTGAACAAAGAACGGACCCGACCTCTCGAGCCTGTTTTATTTGGGTAATTCGCAGGAAAATTACAACTTTACCCCCCACCATAAATCACTTACTTTCTTTTCTTATATATATTATTAAGGAGTGCTACAAAATTTATTAAAGAAAATAAAGATATTTTAATGCTCGCATCCCATATATTTTAAGTAACAATCATTAATTATCCGTTATATGAAAATTTATTCGTCGTGTTTAAAAAATAACCGATAATGTGGCGGGTTTTATTGTAATAACACACTTTGTAAGATTTGACTTAAATCGTTCTTATGGGAACATATTTATTACTTAGTTTTTAAAAGAGTCAAGTGATCGGGAAATAATCATTTATATTCTGTGTTGCCTCGTCGTTATTATTTATCTTCTATTTAGACCCTCTTTTTGTGTCGAAGATCACATTTGTAGCTGCTGACCAACGTGTGGGATGCCATTTTAGAGCATTTAAAAGCTATGCATGGGACTTTGGCATGCAACGCATTGAATCGAGTATCTTTCACTAACCTTTCTTACCCATGTCTATCACCGCTTAATTAAAGGGGTTTTTCGATCTTATCATGAAAAATAGGGTCAATATCACGGTTTCTATACATATTTATTTATCACACTTGAAAAAAGTTTTAATAAGTATTCTGATTTTAAGTCAAGTCGAACCCTTTGTGAGATCCCACATTGGTTGGAGAGAGAACAAAGCATCACTTATAAGAGTGTGGAAACATGTCTCTAGTAGACGAGTTTTAAAATCATGAGGCTAACGACGATACATTAGGACCAAAGTGAACAATATCTATTAGTGGTGGGCTTGAGTTGTTACAAATGGTATCAGAGCCAAACACCGAGCAGTGTGCCAACGAAGACGCTTGATCTCATATCAGTTGGAGAGGGAAACGAAACACTCCTTATAAGGGACATGAAAATCTCTTCCTAATAGACGTGTTTTAAAACCGTGAGGCTGATAACGGACAATATCTATTAAGGGTGGGTTTGTTACGCCCAATGTGATTATTCAAACTTGCTCCCATGGAAGAAAGAAAAAGTCACACACACCCCCATGTGGACATGTATGCCATTTTCAAACAATCCCTTCCTTTAATATATCATTTTCACACCCCATCTTCCAAACATTTCAACAATAAAATGTAAACCTAAACCTAACAAATACTAAAATATAATGCTATTTAAAATTTTAAAATTAAGCTCGTAATTTTAATAAATCTTAATTTTTTTAAAATAATAATAATAATCGTCTTTTATATAATG
Organism: Cucurbita ficifolia; assembly: GCA_033971965.1. Lineage (NCBI taxonomy): Eukaryota > Viridiplantae > Streptophyta > Magnoliopsida > Cucurbitales > Cucurbitaceae > Cucurbita > Cucurbita ficifolia. Next base: position 9,042,600 of record CM066976.1, read on the forward strand.
AATAATGAAGCTATATTAATATCGAGTGGGGTCCACCACCAATGGTTGGACTTTGTGTTACTTATCTTTTTTTAAATAATTATAACACTAATGACTAAAGTCTGACAAAATTTAAAAATTAAATATTCATAAGTTACTGTGTATTATTAATATACTTAACAAACGTTAAATATGGTTTGATCGTAAGGTTAATCGAAGTTATCCGATTATAAAAATTTCAACTTATTTTAAATTTGATGATACAGATTGTTTGAATCATCGGACCATGCGGCATGACGGGTTAGGCAATGAGATGTCATGAGCAAAGACTTTTGGGATGTTAATACGATGGGGAAGTGCACAAATAAAATACGGTAGGAGTGAGTCATCATGGGGACAGAAACCGACGTGGCAATTTCCAGATATCTATCAATGTCCAACCATCGGTGGTGGACCCCACTCGCCTACTTTTCTTTACCTTCACCTTCCCACGCAAAAGATCACCTAATTATTTGTTTTTTTTTTTTAATATTAATTGAAATTCATTAAACTCGCATTCAATTATTGAAAACTCTTCCACTTTATAAGTAATTTCGTGACTATTGACGACATCCTTCTTTTTTTTAAATTCTTTTGAGATGAATTCCACGTGTCATTTGTTTTAGGGAATTTAAAATAAATTTTGACTTTTAATTTAACTAACTAATATAAAAATATAGTACTAATTTCTTTATTTAACTTGCCATGTATGAAATTGCTTTTTATGGTACGTGTAAGACAACCTTTCTTTTACTTCCAATCGATAGAAGTGTTATACACGCGCGCCGGTAATTGATATGTTTCTCATTTTCTATTCCATTATTACAGACCTCAAAAGACAATTAAAAGGATTTTATGAGTACTGGAATTAAATTAAATTAAATTATATCGTCTTTTGTGTTATTTATAAAAATTATTGCCAAAATTATATATATTTTTTTTTTTATTGAAATTAAAAAAGAAAAGAAAAATTAATCCTTGTTCCCAAAGGCGTTGACATTGAAAATGTCCAATAGTGGTGGCGTGTTGGCGTGTGAGCCTAATTTCTCTTTACTTTCCTTCTTCTTCATGCAAATATATAGACCATTTCTTCTTCTCCCTAAATCAAAATCTGCTCTGTTTCTCTCCTCCCATGGCGGCCACTCTCTGCAACAATGTCTCCAACGCCTTGCTTTTGTTCTTCGTCCTCCTCGCTCTGCTTCTTGGCTTCTCCTCTGCAAGGCCAGCTCCGGCAACAATGGCGGCGTCCACTCACGAAACCCACTGGACCCGACCAAGCTTCTTCCCGGCACCCAACACCGCCTTCCGGTTCCACCATCAAGTCTTCAGCTTCCTCCCCAAAGGGACTCCGATTCCGCCGTCCGCACCCTCCAAGAGACACAACTCGGTGCTCGACCAAATTGGTGTCTGAATTTTTTGTTTTGTTTCAAAATATGGATACTCCCTATACAAAACCCCATTTATTTGTTGGTTCTTCCATTAATTCACAAAATAGAGAATTCTTTTTTCTATTTTAATTTAATCATCCATAAATTCGAATATATTTTATATAGAATCAGTTACATCTCTCCATTATATTTCTCATTCTTAACATGGTATTAGAGCATTATTATTAATATCCCTTTTAAATTTTTCGTTTGATAAATGAGATTCTTTAATCTTTATGATACGATGTAATTTTGCAATTTAATGAGATTACGATCGAGAAATAATTAAGGAATTATAATTTTTATGGAAAATGGTGGACCCGGTCAACCTATATTAGGCAGGTGATGGTGTTGAAGAAACAGCTTGGATGAGTTTATTATTGATGTCCAAGATTAAATTACCAAAAAGGTCATTTTTTTTTTGTTCTAATTTATTATTTGATCCTTGTAATTTTAAATGATTTATTTTTTAACAGCCGGAAATTATAAAGAAATTACAATTTGGAGACTGTTTGGGATGATTTAAGATAAAGTATTAAATTAAATTATGTAAATAATTATTTGATGTCCTAAAAATGAGTAACAAATACCCAGAAAATAGGTATTAAATTAAAAATAATAATAATAAGAAGTAAAGTGGGAAGGTGTTTGGTAATGAAGGGAAAAAAAGCAGGAATTTGGGGAGATTTTAGAGTATTAATTAAAGGCGCCCGACCCGGCTCCACTGGGTCCTAATTCTTTGAATTCAAACCCAATTTGACCAAGTTTAATTGTCGGTGTTGTAGGCCCCAACCACCACAATTTTCCCTCTCTCTCTTAATTTCATTCCCATTTTCCTATGTTTTTCTCTCTCTTCATTTCATTCTTCAAAAAAATATATATATTTGAATTTGGCTCGGGTTAACTCGAGGGTTTTACCCACGAACCCGAAATCGAACCGGTTCAGTCCGGGTTCAGAAAAATGAACCCAACCCTACCCGAAATGCTAATCCAACCCAACCCAACCCTTGTAGTTCGGGTTGGGTTGGTCCGGGTTGTCGGGTGGAATGTACACCCCTAATTAATACCTTTAACTTTATTTTAAAAAAATAAATAATACCTCCACCGTTGTTATTTATATTTTTAAAAAATATCTATGAAATTTTATAAAAAAGATTAACAAAATTGATATGGACGAGAAATTGTCTATTCATACATTATCTTTTTTTTTAATGTTAATTTTGAACCTTTGTTAGTATTTTTGAAATGTTGTATTAATGATAAGATTATTTTTTAAATTTTTTAAAAAGTTTAAAAATATTTTTAAATATTTAAATAAAATTTAAGAGTATTTTTGAATTATTTTGAAAGTTAAAAGAGTATTTTTGAAATAAAGTATTATTAACTGCTTTTAAAAATTCATAGTTTTAACGTTCAAAAATATTTTTATTAATTTAGTAAAGAAAATATCTTTAAATTAAAAAAAAAATTAAAAAATAATTGTCATATTTATGAAATTTTAAAAGTTTTATTAATAAAAATAATTATAAATATTACGTTAGGGAACTCTCAAAGTTCTGGCCCATTTCATAACAAGGCCAAAGAGGATCCATGATATTTGGAACAATTCTTCTACTTATCCAAATTAAAAAAAAAAAGAAAAAAAAAGAAAAAGAAAACAAGACACACAGCGACAATGGATTTCCTTGTCTTGTCCTGTCATGTCTTGTCATGTCATGTCCTGTCCGGTGGATAGTAACACCGATGAGCAATGGAAGTTGGAGATGTGTGAGCTTTAATGTAACCACACTTTGCCCTCATGTGTGACCTTTAATATAAATTTTTTAATGCATTATTTCTATGCCGAGTATCACTCTCATACTTTCTAGGCTTGATTATGGACATGCATATACGTGTGTTCATATAATCGAACACAACAAAAGAGAGCATAATGCAAAATGTAATCATAACTATATTCGTTTTAGGCTTCTTTCTAACAGGACCCTGACTCCAGGGGTAAAATAGACATTTTTAAAGGAGAGAAAGGAGTTGATGTCTTTCGTGTCAAGATCTTGACCTCCGTTTCTTAAAACTTTATTATCATTGAAATGGAAACATATAAGAGGTGTCAATTATTTGCTCGAACTTGGGTCTTATCATTCGAAAGTTATATGAGCGATTTTTTTTAATATTGTGGTTCCAATTTTTCTTATTTTCTTTTTAAATTAATATTATATTGTACTCATCAATGCAACTTATATGTTTTGGATTTAACGATTGATGTAAGTTATTTTAGAAATATTATGACATTATTTATAGTCGAGTTGTTTAACAACGTGGTTTGTCTGACTCTCGTTTATGGTCAAATCTAACCAATTTAAGCATAGTTCAACCGATGTAAAAATAATTATAATTTTTTTTTTATTAAAAAATGTAACGTATCACGTCTAGGATTCAAATAAGAATTTGAATTTATTTTGTCCAGCTAATTTTTTCGATTCAATTCTTAAGGTCATTGAGTTTCTGTACTTTGATTTTAAGCTAGAATTTCAATAATTAAGGTTGATTTATGATGTTTTTGTCCCAAATCGTCAATTATTGTTAGTTTGAGGGGGCGTGGAACGATGCAAGCAATTCATTTTCTCTATGGATTAAGATAAGACACTTTTTTGTTGGATGACTATTACTTTTAATGTTTTCAAACTGTTATATATGTGTGCATATAGTTGTTCTTTGATTTATGTGTTTGACGTGCATCGTGTAAATGTTATTGTATGCTTCGGATGATATTAAATTTCTAAATGAAATTGTGACTACGAATTGTCGAGGGTATGAGCTAAGTGTACTATAAGAGCCCGTTTTGGTTCTTAGTCACTAGTTGATTGGTCGAAATTTCAGTTTTCACGACCACGTGCTAGTTGGTCATATCTTAGGTTTGGTCACGAGCTAGTTGATCAATACTTACCGGTTCAAATAGACGCATAGGTCAGTAGTCCTATCTCGAATGTGATCAGTGTTGAAACATGATCGTCATGTTGTTGAGAATCAAGATGATAAAATGAGATGCGACACTGTGTTTAAGGTAAAGCCGTGAAACATGGACTAAAGTAAAAGTAAGTTGGTAATGTTGCGAACGAGGGAAAATGCCCATTTAGACGTCGTGTATGATTGAGTGAAGGTGAGTTGTAAAGTTGAGTGGATAATAAAAGATTTTATTTTCTTTTAAGGAATCTTCATTCGGAATAGAATATAGAATAAAGGGGGGAATATTCTTTGGAGTATTTAAAATTAAAAGCAAAATACCATCATTATTGTCTTCCTCGTGATCGTAATCACAAAATTTCTCATTAATTCTTTAAATAAATAAATAAATAACCTTTTTTTAGAGATTCACGCCGAAAGGTTTTCTTAATAAAAATGTATTAAATTAATTGTATTTTCATTTTTGTTGTTTATTTTGTATTTTCGTTACTATTTTTCTTATTATAGATTGTAGCAATTAAGCGTAAAATAATTTAGTTTTTTTTTTTAATTAAAAAAAAAAAACTTGTTAGAAAAGTCATTAATGTTATAGCCATTTTAAACCGGTGCACGAGTCAGATTTAACAATAAGAAGGAGGCGTTAGAGACGGTGAAAGCTTCGTTATACTTGAACTTTGTTGTACCGCGAAGCGTTGCAGCGTACCGAGTTTGTTTGGACACATGAGATTATAAATGGTATCCGAGTGAAATTTATTCTAGAAGAATGTGATCTGTGGACAAATGAATGTCAAAGCTGGTAGATATGTGACATCGAAATAAATGAAGGATACATGAATGAATCGATACTGCATTATAAGAAAGTGAGAGGATGGTATAAAACATTAAAATCGATAAGAAACTATACATTAATTAAAAGTCAGTAAATATGATATATAATAAATGAAACATTAAAATTTAAATATCAAATTTATAATATAAATTATTATTTGGGACCTCAATTATTTAATGTAAAAAAAAGCGTCACGGCGTTTACGGGGAATCACCTGGTGACAAAATCGCCCTCGCTGCATCATTAACAGTTTCCACCATAATCGGCACTGCTGCCACGTGTACCAACCTAGTTGGCTGCCAGGTACCCCATTTTGGGCCCCATATCCAAAGCCCAAAAAATAAAAATAATAAATAACAACAAAAAAAATAAATAAAAAGATCGTACAAGAAGTGAATGATCCTCTCTTGAGCTTTTCATCCTTTCATCTTTCTTCATCTTCGCTCTTCTTCTCACCTCACTCTCTCCTCCTCTCTACCATTCTTCCCTCCAACAATGACGGACACTACTGACGATATCGCCGAGGAAATCTCCTTCCAGAGCTTCGACGATGACTGTAAATTGCTTGGCAACCTTCTTCACGACGTCTTGCAGCGGGAAGTTGGGAGCCAATTCATGGAGAAAGTTGAACGAACTCGAGTCCTCGCTCAGGTTTCTCTTTCTGTCTTTATCCATGCCGTCTCCTTTTATTTTTTGTTCTCTTACTCCGTTTTTTTTTATGGTCGTAGTCTGGTTCTTTGTGTCGCTGAATGGTTAGTTATTTTTTGAGACTGCCTTACTGAGTTGGTGTGGGGAAAATGGAAGGGTCATTCGATGTTATGTTTGATTTGCGATGTTTTTTCGGTTTTGTTTTTAGTTTTGGGACGGGGAATCTTAATCATGCATCAGTTCATGGCATGAAATACGCTAGAGATTTTGAGGATGCAGCTTTTCTGCGTCCATTTGGTCTGTTTTCTGTGTCGTCCATGGCTGAGATTTCGATGGATTTGGAAAATCGCACGTTAATCGTCTGTGGAGTGACTTCAATGAGAAAGAAGGACGTGTGTGACAATGATGTTATACGACTAATCGGATGTATCGTTTTCGTTTTTTCCTCTTTCTTTTGGTAACAGAGCGCTTGCAATATGAGGATCGCGGGCATAGAGGATACGGCAGACATGATTGAGAAGCAGCTTGCATCAGAGTTGTCGAAAATGACTTTAGAGGAAGCCTTCTCTTTGGCTCGTGCATTCAGCCATTCTCTCAATTTGATGGGGATTGCAGAAACTCACCACATGTTGGTTTACTTTCAATCTACCATTTCTTTGTTCATATATTTGAAAGCTAGATTCATATGGAACCGGAAAATAACAAAAGAAAAGAGATTCTGGATTTCGTATTTATTGGCTAATTTGCGATCCTGTTGTGAAACAATTTTAGTTTCACCGTGCTGTAATTTCTTTCGGCTTGCCAAAAAATTTGAGAAATACGAGATAAAACCTTATGAGAACGAGGCTATACCCCATAGGACAGACTATTTCAGTTCAAAATATGCATTGTAATTAGATGGCCCTTTAATGTTGAGAAGGACTGACGTTTGATCATCTTCTTGGAAATGAATGTTGTTTTTCACGACTGACAGGGTTCGTAAGTCGAGAAATCTTGTACTTCTATCAAGATCCTGCGATGAAGTTTTTAATCAGCTTGTGCAGGGCGGAGTTTCTACTGACGAGCTTTACGACAGCGTTTGCAAGCAGGTCTTTTTCTATTATTTTGTTTATTTTTCTCCCAACTGTTATATTTGCTTCTCTGAACAGAGAAGATGGCCGAATAATTTAAAGCTAGCTGAGAGTGACTGCTCAGTAGAATACATCAATTCGCATTGTCTGACCGCTGTCGTAATAATAATAAGTTTGCTGGATGAAGCACCATTTTACTATGATTTTGCAGTTTTCATGGTCCAAAAAGTCCATCGATTAGTCTGTATGTTTGTCTAATTTTTGGACTACGTCACATTCTCTTCTGAATCTTTTATTCATATCTCTGCAGGAGGTTGAAATTGTTCTTACAGCACATCCAACTCAAATTAATCGTCGAACTTTGCAGTACAAACATCTTCGCATTGCAGTATGATATTAGTGCATTCAATTATATGAATAGCAATATCGTTCTTCTTGTTGCGTATAATCTTTGGTGATTAATTTAAGAATATTTGCAGCATCTATTGGACTACAATGACAGACCTGACCTTAGTCCTGAAGATCGGGAAATGCTAATTGATGATCTGGTATTATTTTATTTTCTCAAGCCACTTCTCATTCTGCTTCCCAGTTTAGGAATTAACACGAGGGGTTTGGGAAGGAAGGGATTTGAGGCCTGGAATTTGTATGCTTAAGAAACAACTTGTCTATGTTTTGTTTCTGGTTTAATTTATGTTTGCTCTGCGTTTTAGGTAAGAGAGATAACTTCAATATGGCAGACAGATGAACTTAGACGCCACAAGCCCACACCAGTTGATGAAGCTAGGGCTGGTAAACAATTAAATTTAATTTTGAGAGAAGAAACTTATCGTCTGAATGCTATGATTGTCTGTTTTCTCCTCACTTCCATGCTTCAGCAATTATATTTGCATTTCTCAGGCTTGAGCATTGTGGAACAGTCCCTGTGGAAAGCTGTCCCTTATTATTTACGTCGACTCAGCAATGCCTTAAAGAAGGTCTACCATGAGTTTCTGTTTCTGATTATTCTTCAATGCTTTTATGGTGTCGTTATTTAATTGCTATTCTTGTTTTTTCTGGAATTTTCCTTCGTTTTATTACATTACTATTTTTACCCATCTGTAGCACACGGGAAGGTCGCTTCCTCTGACTTGCACACCAATAAAATTTGGGTCTTGGATGGGAGGCGATAGGGATGGAAATCCGAATGTCACAGCAAAGGTGAGACTTCCAACATCTTTTTCTTTAAAATTGTATGCAAAGATTATTTCACCACTTGAAAATCACCTAATCTGTACACATAATGTTTACTCCGTAGTAATATTTAATTTATGCAACTTTTTGTACTCCATTTTAAGAGATGAAAATTTGAAACTTAATGAGACTCAACCTGGCTTCCTCAAACAATATCTCAGGTAGCATTTTTATTGATTGGTGCTAATGTTACTCTTCTCACTGTTGCAACTCAAGCTTTCCACTAAGCTTCTGATCTTGAATTCCATGTCGAATTCGATATATAAAACCTCGGTTTCAATTATAGCATTCATAGTAATTAGAATGATATTATAAGTATTCAGTTTTTATCTATCATCAATATAAATATGTTTAAAATTCCTAAAATGAAAAGACATGATATCACTCTATATATTATGCGTAGGTCCCACTTTTGTGTGCCGATGAATACTTTGTTCCCTAATATACTTCTGGTGGAGGATAGATTTTCTTGTCAAGAGTTTACTTCATTTTGCAAGGATATTTTAGTAATTTTCATTTTCTATGTGTATGGGTTAGCTTGGTTTATCTTATCTGTGATGGTTCTGTTGGTTTCTTCTAGAAAACTCTTGTTGTATATTGATGGTGTCAGATGGTGTTTGTAGTCCTATTGAAAAAGTGTATGTTTGGAAGTAGTGTTTGATTTTACATGGTTTACTTTTTTATATAAAGAAAAATGGGCATAAATGCTCCCCCTCAATACCGAGTGCAATATCAATGGCACTCTTTGATGGGTAGCTAAAAATCCTAAATTTTTTGAAAAGTACTAAGCATTTTTTGGGTATTGGAAAACCAATCCCCAAGCCACCATTAGTTAGAGAAATACGGCGAAACTTTTCACTATTGGAGCCATGAAACACATCTCCTATTCTCTGATTGCTCAATTGTTTCGCTTCATTTTGGAACTGAATTTATCATACGTTGCAGTCTAATATTTTTTCCAACAAAAAAAAATGTAAAAAGAAAATAATATTTCCCTTTCATATTCTTCAGGTCACAAGAGAAGTCTCTCTTTTGTCTAGGTGGATGGCTATTGATCTATACATTCGAGAGCTTGATAGCTTGCAATTTGAACTTTCCATGAACCGATGCAGCGATAGATTATACAGACTGGCACATGAAATTCTTGAAAAAGGTAATATATCTGTAGGCTTCAAAGCTAAGAAACAACGAAGACGTTTGGCCAAGCAGTTGTTCGTTAGACTTTATCAATTCTTTTTTGTCAATTCAGTTGTGTCAATTGCTTATTGGATATTGATTTAGATTAGCAACAAATCCTCATACACACGCAGATAGATAATGCTGATTAGTTGCTCGTGGCTAGTGATAATTCGGTCATTGGGAAAGACCTGAATGGATGTTACAATTCTTTTTAGTAGTGATTATTTCAACCCCTTGCGTGCACCACGAAAAGGTAAGCATCTCCTTGAAATATTTGAGTTGGAGTAAGAACGTAAGAGTGATGCCTTGCTATCAAGTTTTAATTCCCTAAATACAACTTTCATGAATGTATAATTCTTAGTATATTACGGAACATAAATGGAAACATTTGTGGATTGCTTCTGAAGAAAAAAAGGAGAAAAAGAAATAAGGCGATGAAGACAAATTTGTGGCTCTTGATTATGGGAACACCAAAATTTGTTGAAGCAAATACTACTTTTCTTGGATTTGACATCATAAATTCTTACAACCATGTACACGTACAAGCAGCTTCTAGTCCGGTGTCTTATCATTATCGAAATATTTGAAATTCTGCATGCTTCTATTCTCTTCTCTATTACTAGTTTAGATGAGTCTGATATAGAGGTAGCCAATTTATGTAGCATGTCATTCCCACGCTAAAATTATAGCAATCCAATTATTTATTCAGAAGCTGTATCTGAAGATGGACACGAGACCTGGAATCAGTCTTCGAGCAAAAGTGAACCGAAGAATCAGGGCCATCAAGCTGCTGCACTTCCAAGACAACTTCCACTTAGGGCTGATCTGCCTTCATGCACGGGTATAGCATATTCCGGAGATTTATTCTCAACTCATGTTGTGACAATCATCATCTTGATAAAACCTAATTCAAATTTGAACATATTTGAAATTTCCTTGAAAATGCAATATGTCTTTCATGTGGCTTATTAAAATTTACGTGAGGTTGGGAAAGACTGATATTCTTACAAAGATGTAATAGTTGGGATGAAAAAATGATTTCGCTCTTCATCATCTATTTGCACAGAAAGACTTGTTTTTGCTCACGGGTTCCTTTTATTATGCTTCAATTTTATTGTTCTCGCTTCTTGCCAAAATGGATGGTTGTTAATCTCATTAAGCCCTTCATGCAGATTGCAATGATGGTGAATCCAGGTATTCTAGAGTAGAATTTCCGAGGACTGATCATACATCATCAAATAATCAGGTGAAGCAAGTTCTAGAGCCATTTATTTATATATATGATCTCTAGTTCTCTAATGCATATTATTTTAGATTGTTCAATTTTACCAGTGGCACTCACTCTCTCTCTCCAACTATTTGTCTCTTGTACTAGGAAACTTCGGTTCCAAATAAACATGCATCCTTATCAAATGGAACTTCACCTAGTGCAAGTGCATTTCAGTCCAATTCTATGTCTCGTAATGCATCTTTCAACTCAACTCAACTCCTTGCTCAGAGGAAACTGTTCGCAGAATCTCAGATTGGGAGGTCGAGTTTTCAGAAGCTTTTAGAACCCAAGCTTCCTGAACGTCCTGGCATCGCACCGTACCGCGTTGTGTTGGGTAGTGTAAAAGACAAGGTACGACTTTTCAATTTGGCTATTTCGGTGAGCTAAAGTATATCTTAGTTGACTGTATGGGAAATTGGGGACATATTTATGATCTGAACTGGATAACCTGTGAACTTTTAAAATTTTGGTCTTCAGTTGGTGCTAGATTCATCAAATGTTTTGATATGAGTCTCAAAACTTGGTTTCATAATTATGTCATTTTGCAAATTCATTCCTTCAAGAATGGTCGAAATATTAAGACCACTGTATAGACAATTGTTAGGAGACCAGTAGTTTGAGTATTAACTTTTGGAATTGGAATTGACAACTCTGTTTTTCATAATTGGCTCCCGATGTTTTCTTCGAATGTCTTCAAATCAAGAATGGTCGAAATATTAAGACCACTGTATAGACAATTGTTAGGAGACCAGTAGTTTGAGTATCTTTCTTTCTTGCCCTTCTGTTTGACTTTTTACATATTTGTGAACAGCTATCAGGCATTAATGATGCCACTAAACACGCTTTAGCCTTTAGGTGGGAGAAAAAAAAGTTGTATTGCCTGGAGATGTGGTAAATAAATTGGAGGAATGTTGTTTTGAAGTCGCTTTTTTTTTTCCTTACGTTTTAGATGGAATTGCCAAAATATCAATCTATTTTTGGGCCTAGCTCCACTGGTTTACAAATGCTTAGACTCAAATATACCTAATCTAAAGTTAGATATGCCTTTGACCAATAGGACGTAGGTTCAAATCCCCGCCCCACATGTTGAACTCAAAAGGAAAAAAAAAATCATTTTTTTAAGTATTACACAAATGATACAATGCAAAAAAAGGAAGAAAAAAAAACTATAACATCTCACGTCATATTTTGAAAACTGGACAATATTCTACTTTTGCAAAAAAAAAAAAAAAAAAAAAAAGGTATAAAGGTGGTTCTATTATATAATAGAAGTACATTATTATATTATTTCATGTAGTAAAAGATTTTATGTTTTACGTGATCTTTTGTGAGCCAGCTAGTGAAAACACGGAGGAGGCTGGAGCTGCTTCTTGAGGATCTTCCTTGTGAACAGGATCCTTCGGATTACTATGAAACTGCAGATCAACTCTTGGAGCCGCTGCTTCTATGCTATGAGTCTCTGGTAATCCAGACTTGTCTCTCTCTCTTTTTTTTTTTTTAAAGTGTAAGTCTATATATAAATTTACCTACAACACCATTCATGCAGCAATCATGTGGATCTGTGGTGCTTGCTGATGGTCGATTAGTTGATCTGATTAGAAGAGTTGCCACATTTGGTATGGTATTAATGAAGCTGGATTTACGTCAGGTATGTCCTATTTTAGTTAATATTGTTTCCTCCAAAGTAGCATTTCAGAAAATATGTTAATTAACTGGGTCTATCATTTGTATTCCTAAGTTTCGTTGGGAAAAAATATTAGGTTATGATTTCGTTTTGTAACCTAACCAGGAATCTGGTAGACACGCTGATACTCTGGACGCCATTACAACGTATTTGGACATGGGTTCATATAGTGACTGGGATGAAGAAAGGAAGTTGGAATTTCTAACAAGAGAGCTGAAGGGGAAACGACCACTGATTCCTCCAACTATTGAGGTAAACTTAAGTTGAAAAAAACGATGCAACTTGTAATTTGATTGATAGAAGTCCTTAACTATTCATGATATTCCAGTGGAGGACAATACGCACAGCAGTAATATAAATAATTATTGAACAAAAATCACTGCTTATTTTCAATGTTTTATTTCCCCTTTCTAATTATCTCACTTGAATTATTGAGCAACGGTATTATAATTTATTCATTTCTCAAATTTAACCTAGTTCATATCTAAACAAGGTCTTCAAGTTATATTATGAATGACAAATCATCATTGAATATATCCAATTTAATTCAAGTATTTGGATGCAAGCTAGATAACATTCTTTTGTATGTAGATAGACCTGCTCTATGACTTTACATAGGGAAGACCTAGAAGTACTTTCGGAAGTCTTGTTGAATTTCTATGAAGGTGTTATAGGTATTCTAGCTGGTGGAATGCCGTGAAGATAATGCCACCTAGGAGTTATACAGGGATCACTTAGTTAACTTGGGGATCTGATGGCCAGCTACTTTGGATTGTTCATCAAATGATAATCTTGGCGACACATGGTTTGAGAAGTACATTTGATCAAATTTTTAAAATTAGACTAACTTTCAAAATACACAAAAAAGAAGACCATAAAAGAAAATTGGCCAAACCCAAACAAAAGGAGCCCAAGAAGCAAATTGCAAAGTGACCACCAAATGTTGGCAATTAAAATTGAAGAAAATAACGAAAATTCTAGTAAAAAAGATCCAAAGACTCCAACGCCCTGCCATGACTCTGCCGCCCTGGAAACCGTCCTATTTCTTTCTGACCAAATACTCTGAACAGCCGGCCAAGTATGCCTTTTCTCTAGGAATGGAGGCAAAAAGACCACCTTCATCTCAACACAAAAATCCCGATTTGGGGCATACCTCACTCTAAATGTCTAGAAAATAAACTCATGAAAGCAGGGAGACGAGGGATTGCTTCCCACGGGATCCTAGAGGTGGTGTCCCACCCGAACAATTGTAGGCCACACCACGAAACCTCGAGCTCCAAGGGAAAAGGAACACAACCATTTAGCTAAGATGACGAGGAAAGAGGGAAAGGTGAAGGGGAAAGAGTATCTCCTTGTCTAAACTCTTCAGAAGCAAATCTCATTTCCTAGGCTAACCAGAGTTTGAAAAGTTGGATGAATGTAACCAATTGATAATCCAAGGTCTCCATTTCAAAAACTAAAGCCCTTCTTCCATTACACCTTGCCATGATCCACACCATAGAGCGACTGCCCTCTCATTTTTATCGTTGAAAAAACTCAGAACCTGTTCAACTTATTAGCCTCCCATTTTTACCAGAAAGCCACATGTACCTGTTAGGCCCATGCGCCTTACAGCTGCCAAACCTTAACATCACTCTCCTGATCTCTTCTACAGTGAACAAGGTTTCAACCCTTCACTTTCTGCCCTTCTATTTAGATATCTGTTTAAACCGGCATTGAAATACTTACGAGTTTGAGGAGTATATTAGGAAGAATCAGGACCACACTCCTCATCTCATTCTCTCCTGAGATAATCATCAATAAACAAACAATCCTCAAGTTTTTGCATCTCCTGAAATTTGCAACTTATGAGAAAAAAAGTATTACAATTTTCCATCTTTCTTCCACTTCATTCTCGATAACCTCTCACTCACCTTTATGTCAAAGCTACTTTTCCCTCAAGGCTTCACTCAAACAACATTATGTTCTGAACAATCTTGGGCCCTCTATACCTGATAATAATTTTCCGAAGTGTATAATACTCGCATCATGTTGAAGAACTCAGACCTGTTTCTAAAGAACAACTTTATAAAATAGTTTTCAGAAACTTTTATGTGACACTTTCCAAAGCTCCTTTAGCTACAAAGATATGCTGAAGGAAAAAGTAATTTTCTCGAAGATGTGGCTATTAGAGATTTTTGTAGTGACGAGAATTTTCTTGTACGATATATTTCTTGAATGTCATTCCTTATTTTTATCTTTTTTTTTAAGAATATAAGCGAGTTTTCAAAATTTCTGCTGTCTGAAATAAAAGGAAATATTGTGATTTTGAAGTTATGAACTAACATTCGCGTTTGCAAATGTTCACTCCAATGGACATGCATGTTTTTACCACTATAAAGTTTCCTACTGAATTGTAATAATTCCTAAAGCTTCTTATAAAGACAAAATCTTGTTCTCAGATTGCTTCAGAATGATACTTTTGGTTCCCCCTTAAACTATAGGAACTTATGTTGGGCTTCATTTTTCCCTCAGGTTCCTCCTGATGTTAAAGAAGTTTTGAACACCTTTCGTGTTGCTGCTGAGCTAGGGAGTGAATCACTTGGTGCTTATGTGATCTCTATGGCCTCAAATGTACGATAATGACTTTTTTTCTTTATTGAATCCAGCAGCAGTGCTACTGCGCCAAAAACAATATTATCTTCTGATTTTTCATAATGTACTTGATAACTGCAGGCAAGTGACGTCCTCGCCGTAGAACTTCTGCAGAAAGATGCACGACTTTCTGTTTGTGGCGAGTTAGGACGACCATGTCCTGGTGGAACGTAAGTCTTGAGGCTAAACATTTTATACGATAACTTCGCAAAATCCTTGTGTATGACTACAGTCACGTATTTATTTAACTTTTCTCGGAAAATGAGTACTTAAAGAGGGTAGAAGAGAGCTAACTTAGATGTAGCAAGGATTATCCATGGGCTAAAATATTTCCTGAAATAGGTTGCGGGTGGTTCCTCTGTTTGAAACTGTGGACGACTTGAGGAAAGCAGGATCATCGATCAGGAAACTATTATCTATTGATTGGTATCGAGAACACATCATAAGGAACCATAATGGACATCAAGAGGTATGATAACATCTGAATAATCCTCTTTTTGGCTGTCACTATTTCTGGCATTAAAATGTTCATCTGGATAGGTCATGGTAGGTTATTCTGATTCTGGTAAAGATGCTGGGCGCTTCACTGCTGCATGGGAACTTTACAAAGCTCAAGAAGATGTTGTGGCTGCATGCAACGAGTATGGTATTAAAGTTACCCTGTTCCATGGGCGTGGAGGGAGCGTCGGTCGTGGGGGTGGGCCAACGTATCTGGCCATTCAATCCCAGCCTCCAGGTTCGGTAATGGTAAGTTGAAAAATAATCTGTGTTGTATGTTTTTGTTTGACTCTCTTCAGAGATTAAGAACATTGACTTTTTCTGAATTGATTCTGATCTTTGTTAGAATGCAATGTGGGTACAAAATCCATTTCATGTCTGTCATTAGTCCCGATCTTTAAATTTACATGTCCTTTCCCAGTAGATTTTCAAGTGTGGGAATTTGTTGTCCAAATCTTTTGGTTCCTCATGGGAAGTTCAGATTACAAGTCACCATTGACATGTTAAACCAACGTAATACCTCTGCAGGGTACTTTACGATCAACCGAGCAAGGGGAGATGGTGCAGGCCAAGTTCGGGTTGCCTCAGACTGCTGTCAGACAGCTAGAGATATATACCACGGCCGTACTCCTTTCAACCCTACGTCCACCACTTCCACCTCGAGAAGCAAAATGGCGTAATCTCATGGAGGAGATCTCAAAAATTAGTTGTGAGAATTACCGGAGCATGGTATATGAAAATCCAGAATTCATTTCTTACTTCAATGAGGCCACTCCTCAGGCGGAGCTTGGCTTCCTTAACATTGGAAGCCGCCCAACAAGAAGAAAGACCTCTGTTGGGATCGGGCATCTTCGAGCTATACCATGGGTTTTTGCTTGGACACAAACTAGATCTGTTCTTCCAGCTTGGCTTGGGGTTGGGGCAGGTTTAAAGGGTGTATGTGAAAAGGGTCACACTCAAGACTTGAAAGCAATGTACGAAGAATGGCCTTTCTTCCAGAGCACCCTAGACCTTATAGAGATGGTTTTAGGAAAAGCTGATACTCACATCGCAAAGCATTATGATGAAGTCCTTGTCTCGGAGAGTCGACGTGAAATCGGCTCTATATTGAGGAAGGAACTGGTGGAGACTGAGAAATATGTTTTGGTAGTTAGCAGGCACGGGAAACTATCTGAGAATAATCGGAGTTTGAGAAAGCTGATCGAAAGCAGACTCCATTATCTTAATCCTCTGAACCTGCTGCAAGTTGAGATATTAAAAAGGCTGAGATGTGATGCAGAGAACAACAAACTAAGAGATGCATTGCTTATTACTATTAATGGGATCGCAGCTGGAATGAGGAACACAGGTTAAGTCGGCCATTCATATCATCATCAGGTTAAGTGGTTCTTACTAAGAGGGTCAGAATAAGAGTGGTGTCTTTATTTTGATGTAGGGTTGCTTAAAATAATGAGCTAAGTTAGTGTATTGGAAGAAAAATGTCCATCCAGTTTAAGGATCGTATCGGTTTGAATTAAGTTATTTGGAACATTTTATGTAAATTCTTCATTGGGCCAGTATCTGCATTCTGAACACTCAAGAATACTGTTCCAGATGTTAAATCCTCAAAGCTCCTTGTTTTTGTTGTTTATGTTACCCGATTACCCTAAAAATAATCTGCCTTCTTCCATATCTTGTGCCCATTCTGACTAATTTTCATGTGATGGTGAGAGTGTGAAAAAGGTTAGAAACATTTTCAGCACTTATTGCTCCACATGTCTCGTTTTGTTGGAAACACAGGTGAGGGCTTCAGAGCTTATCTAAACATCCTCAAATCTTAGCTTTCTTAAAAGGTCAATTGCAAATAGAAGTGGGGCACCGAAATGCATGAAAAAGTGGGAGATTTTGGCTTATTACAGTAAGCGCACCCCACCCCACTGTGAACGTTGAACACAGCTGCCGGTGCCGTGTGTCCATTTCATAGTTCAAACTAGTACTGAAAATGGCAAACTGATGGATGTTAGTGCTCAAGTTAGGCATTGACTTGGTAGTTTAAATACTAGGAAAGCAGCAAACATTGGTTGGTGGGTGTGCGTACATTATGTTCATGCCTTGTCTAGTGCTGTATATCATGCCACCTCATGCCAACCTCCCGGAATAATGATATCCTATGTACATCACTTAGTGGACATGACTATATGCCCACGCTTGCATCCCCCCTCATCTCCTTGAACTTATTGAGGTGTAAACTTATAATTGCACTTTTATTCCTTTTGTTTTGGTGGAGCAACTTTTACAAGCATTGAGCCCCATACTTTGAATTGTCACGAAAGGAATCGTTGTCATACTTACTATTTCTGTCGGTATTATACTCGTCCCATGGGTCCATGCGCATGGGTCATATGTAGTGAAGTAATGCACATCTAATTTTATTACGAAAGAGACTGAAACCCTTAAAAATATAGTTTTAAAGCCTACAAATATCACGTGCAACTATCCAGTTTGAAGATGTCGAAAAAGTGATTGAAGGTCAGACCTCTTAGATAGCAGTAAGGACGAGTAAAGCGTACATGCATGTAACGGCCTAGACCCACTGATAGCAGATATTGTCCTCTTTGAGCTTTCCCGTTTTTGGGCTTTCCCTTATGGGCTTCCCCATTACGCATCAGTGTGGGATATCACAATGCCCATATTAAATAGCGATAAATCTAAGGAGCCCGAATGAATATGGATTCAATAAGAGAGCATTCACTGGGAATGGACAGATTTTATCTTTATGAATTAAAAGTGGGGAAAGTAAATCCTTTTCCCCCCTCCTTCCCTTATCTACAAACTTCATGAGACGTCAACTTTCCCTTTTCTTCCAACTTTTTGTCCATTTTATCCATAATAAAGCAAATTTCAAGTATTTTTACACTAACTTTTTAAAAAAAATGTGACCAAATCCTGGGAAGGGATCTTTGTGGGTCAGGTTGGAAAATCTGTTTATGCAAGCAAGAAGCAAAGTTGAGGAGAAAAGGAAGAATGAGATGCAACGTGTACAAAATTCCCATCTTCAACGCTCTCTCAGCTACCCTGTAAAGAATAAAGATGATGCATTCCCTTTCAAATCATTTTTTCAACCTCTTTTCCAACACAAAATCATACTCCCACACCACATCAAAACCTAAATTAAACAACGTTTTACACTCAATTATTTCGTTCTATTTCTTTAATACCTAAATGGTACGAGTTTCGATGCTCTGTCGATTGGTTGAAATCAAAGGTGGTAACTTTTTGGAAAAGGGAGTGTCGAGTGTCACTGTCGTACTTTTCAAACCGTATGACGTCGTTATTTTGATATGGTCATGACTAATCTTTAGGGGAGCTACTGTTTTTGTGGTTTTGTTGGACGGTGAGTTTGTTCTTCGTCAATTCAACGTGACTTATGTGGAAACTAAGCTTCATTCAACTATACACGTCACATGTTTTTTCATTCGATTGTAACTGTAACCGGCTTACGTCTACTCTAGGCCAACACTATCCTCAAAAACTTATTCTTAAAAGAAGACGCTCAAGACATTGTCTTGCAATGCTCGTCCCAAACTATGATACATGCATGTGGTAGCTCACTTAGCCATGGGTTAGAGATGGTGGAGAGTTGACATCATGCATCCCTACACTACATTTTAAGGCAATTTTTATGATTGACACCGGTTTTTATATTCAATTATATGAACTTAATTCTAGAGCCATTTGTCGAAACTCTCGTCGAAACTCCGACTTTTGAGGATATGGTCTAGAACCCTACCTCGTCCCCTTTAAACCTATCTTTAGTAGCCTTAACAACATTACTGCTTCTAATCTTACTTATTTCTTAACTTGTCAATCATGCATACTTTTCTCGATACGTTAGATCACACACTATCCTTTTTGTTCACATCATGACACTTGTCTTTCTCAGTCATCATATAGGCTGAAGGCACCACTCGCATGTCAACTTCTAAATGACGACACATCAAAATCACAACCTACTCTACGATTGTGACACGCTTCAAATGACAGATTGTGACACGCCTCAAATACTGTCGCTCAAAAAATAAGAAAAGTTTTGATTTATGTTTGAGTTTACACCAACAAAAAGAAAAGAAAAGAAAAAGGTAGATGGAGATTGATCACAAAATAACAACAATAATTGAATTAAAATCCTTAGTTTTAATAAAATATGAGACGAGTGTTACCGATACCATATGGACACATATATATATATATATATAAATCACATGGGTCAAAATCTAATATCAACTTTTAAAGGCCTGACTTTACAAATTAATATTTATTTACAGATTTTATTTATTAATTTGAACGTAGCTTAATTAATGAATTTAATTTTAAAAAAAAAATAAATAAATATCATAAAAATTTAAGATATATGATGAGTACGATATTCTAGAAAATTATGATTAAAAATAATATTTCTTAAATTAATTTAAAAGATAGCGTTGGGAATAGAATAAAGGCATATCTTTTTATTAGGTGCATGCCCACGACCAGAGTTCCCAAAAATTGAAGCTTTTATTTCTTTTTTATTTTATTTTTATTTTTAATTATTATAATTAAAGATATTTAACCTTTAAGAATTACCTATTTTCAACCTCTTTAAGTGAAAGTCAAATACTAAAAATAGTATTTTATAATTAATTTGAACAATAATGCGTAATTAATTATAATTAATATTAGTATTATGGAAAAAAAATATATTTACAGTAAACAATATAGATAATCTCAGAATACTTATTTAAAAAGGTAAATTCTATTCTAGAATCCAAGGCAAAAGTAAATAATTAAATATATATATATATATATATATTTAAGAATATAAATTATAATATGGAATCTAATAGATAATCTTAGAAGGTAAAAAGAAAACTACTCAATCTCTAACCTATAATCTAAGTAGAGCATATGGAGCGTGGAAAGATCTAATTGGTCTATGTGGGGAGACTCGTCACTTAAGTAGGTAACGTGATCAGATAGCTGAGATGTAAATAAATGTTGGGATTATTAGGTACTGAATTCAATTTAGAAATTTCACGAGATGTAGACCGAAAAGACGCGTCTAAAGTAAAAGAATATAAATTGGTAAACTTAAAAGAAGGAAACAAACAAATGTTGGGTTCCAGCAAATATGAGAACATAAATTCTTCAAAAATGCTGAAATTATGGACACAATTTTTCAGCCATCCACCAATGCCCATTAAATAGGAATTTGACACCTTTTTCTTTTTTTTTTTTAATTAAAACAAAATTATTATTTTTTTTTAAAGTAAAATTAATTAATTAATTAATTAATTAAAAATAAAGATAGAGATGCCTTGGAAAAAGGTTAACCTTTTACAAAGTGTATGTTGGAGTTTTTGGCTGATGAGACAGCATTTTCCTGTGACAAGTGGACGGTGATTATGAACTCAGCCGCTTTGGATCGTTCAATTACAACCGTCCATTTCCTTGATTTGAATATCGCATCAATATATTTTTTTCTTTTTCTTTGTGCATTTTAAAGGGAATTTTTCCTCTTTAATTAATTAATGGATTTCAACAATTTTCTCTTACCGCATCAATACCACTTGTGTAATTAATTATTCAACTAATTATAAACCTTTTTCTAAATTTTCAATAAAATTAACAAAATTTCATTAATATATAGATATAATATTAATTATTAAACCTAAACTAAAAAAATAATCTTAATTTCAAAACCCAAATTAGTTTAGATTTCTATTAACTATAATTATTATAGTAATTAGGCTTACAAATGGATTAATTGTAATTATTTATATTTTTTTAAATTGTGTTTCCTTAATTAGGTTGTAATTTATAATATTTAATATAAATTAGGGTAGATTTGCAACTTTCTAACTTTTAGGAGTTTATATGCTTATATACCAACTTAATTAAGATATGTTGGTTTATTTTATTTATTTATTTATTTATTATTACCAATACCTTTAATTTATATTGCTTCAAAATATCTATCCAAATTGAATACAAATATTTTTTTTATAAGCTAATTTTTTAGAATTCAATTAAGTTATTTTTGTTTTATATGAGGATTTTTAAAAAAATAGATTATATTAAAAAAAAGATTATTAAGGGAGCCTTAATTTATTGAATTTACAAGATAAAAAAAAAAGGCACTTTAATTTTAATATAAATATACTGAAAAATAAAAAGAAAAAAGACACGTGGCGAAAGATAACAACAACATAGTTGTCCACAAAAGCCGTCACTCGTCAAATCCAATTGTTTAACACATCCTTTTATACAACACGTGGTCGGTAGTCTCCACCATATATTTTGTTTTTAATTAAATTATTTACACTTTATTTTCTTTTAATTTAATTTAATCTTTTTTATTTCTTATAATTAAAGAAAACCTCCACAATTATATGATATATATATTTTTTGTAACGAATTAAATAGGTGAAATAGCTTTTTTCTTGAACGAGTTAAAAGTTGGTTAGAATACTTCATTCCCTTGTTTCTGTAGGTCTGTTTGTTTATGAACCAAAGACTCTATTCCTGGACCTAATTTGAACGAGGTAAATCAGCTAAGATTACTTAGTTCCCTTTCACTCGGTCTCACAAGCACTATGTTTAAATAAGTTCTTTTCTTCGGACACCTTTTATAAACACTTTGACTTTCCTAAGCACCGGTTGCTCCCTGAGCTCGATGCACTCCTAACAACTCTCATTTTTTTTAAAAAATCTCGTACTAATGAAGATAGTAGTTTGAGTAGCGTAGGTCTTCTTCCCAACTTTTAAGAGGACTGTGGAGAGCCATGAATTTAGTTGGCTTCCTCTTTTCCTCTTCCTCCGCCACCTCACCGCCGTCTTCAATCTTCTTTCCCCCTCCGGCTTTATAAACTCTTCTCCACACTCTCCTCCTTCTTCGTGTTAACCAAGATTACACCTCTCTCTCTCTCTCCCTCTCTCCGATCATGATGCCACCGGAACAAGATACAACCGCCGCCCCCACCACTCCAACCTCCCATCCCCACCCTGACATCCTCATCCACGCCGTCCCCTCCGCCACCGACACATTCTCCGTTCTTCGCCATTCCCTCTTCCCTCTTACTCTCAAGGTAGCTTATGGTAGTAGTACCCACCTAACCCATATTCATTTTTTGTTTGTTCTAACAAAATCCCTTTTCTGTGTGTTCTTTTTGGGCAGTTTGAAGACGTCTCCTACACCATCAAAACCCATTCCACTAAAACCAGCGGCTGTTTATGGAGGAATCACTCCCAACCCAACACTACACGCACCATTTTGAATGGTGTTAGCGGCGTGGTTCGCCCTGGGGAGCTTCTCGCAATGCTGGGCACCTCCGGCAGCGGCAAAACCACTCTTCTAACTGCCCTCGCTGCCCGCTTGCCTGGCAAAATCTCCGGCGCCGTTACCTATAACGACAAACCCTTCTCCAGCTCCATTAAGCGCAAAATCGGCTTTGTTTCCCAAGACGACGTTCTCTACCCTCATCTCACCGTCCTTGAGACCCTTACCTACGCCGCCATGCTCAGGCTGCCCAAGGAGCTGTCACAAGACGACAAGGTTGCGCAGGCGGAGATCATCATTGCGGAGCTCGGTCTCATTCGCTGCCGGAATAGTATAATCGGTGGGGGGCTTCTCCGGGGAATCTCCGGCGGGGAGAGGAAACGGGTTAGTATTGGCCACGAGATGATTGTGAACCCCAGCTTGCTTTTCTTGGATGAGCCTACTTCTGGGCTGGACTCCACCACGGCCCAGCGGATTGTTGCCACCTTGAGGGGACTGGCTCGTGGCGGTCGGACACTGGTTATGACCATTCATCAGCCTTCCAGCCGGTTGTATAGGATGTTTGATAAGGTGTTGGTGTTGTCCGATGGCTGCCCTATCTACAGCGGCGACGCCGGTCGGGTCATGGGTTATTTTGAATCCATTGGATATGTTCCTCCCTTCAATCTCATGAACCCTGCCGATTTTCTCCTCGATCTTGCCAATGGTATGAACATTTGAGCTCTGTTTTCCGCTGTTATTTCATCGACAGGTCATTTTCAATCTCTGTTTTGAAAATTTTATTCGCCCAGGCATAGCGCCAGATTCAGTTCGTGAAGATCAAGTGGACCATTTCCATGGCGGATTGGACACTCAAGACGATCAAAATTCCATCAAGCACTCTCTGATCGCTTCATTCAGGAAGAACATTTACCCTGAAATCAAAGCAGAGATTCTTGCCAAAACTAAGACCTCCACGGTTGATTCAAGAGGTGATTCCCCAAGTAAGTGTCTCGTTTTTCCATTGATTTTGTAAATTGGGTATTGAAAATTGAAGTGGATGAACATGGAAAATTGCAGAAGGAAGAGAAAATCAATGGACGACAAGCTGGTGGGAGCAGTTTAGGATATTACTGAAAAGGGGATTAAGAGAAAGGAGACACGAATCGTATTCTGGGCTGAGGATTTTCCAAGTTATGTCGGTTTCGTTTCTTTCAGGGCTTTTATGGTGGCATTCGGATCCTTCGCATATACAGGATCAAGTATTACACCAACCCAACGAACAGAGTTTAATTCTCTTACCGCATTCATTAGTTAACGAATTTGAGAACATGATATCTGCTGCAGGTTGGTTTAATCTTCTTCTTCTCCATCTTCTGGGGGTTCTTCCCACTGTTCAACGCCATCTTCGCATTCCCAATGGAGCGCCCAATGCTAAACAAAGAGCGCTCCTCTGGGATGTACCGTCTGTCCTCGTACTACATGGCTCGAACAGCAGGGGATTTGCCGATGGAGCTGGTTCTTCCCACCATTTTCGTGACAGTGACGTACTGGATGGGGGGTTTGAAGCCGTCACTGCTCCCATTTCTGCTGACCCTTTTGAGTGTTCTGCTGAACGTGCTGGTGTCGCAGGGTCTAGGCCTGGCCCTAGGCGCCATTCTGATGGAGGTGAAGCAGGCTACCACGCTGGCGTCCGTGACCATGCTGGTGTTTCTTCTAGTGGGTGGGTACTACATTGAGCACATTCCTCCATTTATCTCGTGGCTTAAGTATGCGTCCTTTAGCCATTACTGCTACAGGGTTCTGGTGGGGATTCAGTACAATGTAAATGAGGTGTATCCCTGTGGGTTTGGGGTGCAGCGTTACTGCAAGGTGGGGGACTTTCCTGCTGTCAAGTGCTTGGGGATTGGGAACCCGTGGTGGGATGTGGGTGCTTTGGTGCTCATGTTGGTTGGGTATAGGGTTTTGGCTTTTCTTGCTTTGAAGATGGGACAGCCTCACTGATGTTCATCAAGGACATGAGCTGCTGAGATTTTTTCTTCTTTTTGGGGACTCAGAGAGTTAGTTCATTGTGTTCTTGTAGACTGGGTTAGTGCAAATTGTAAGTTACATACTACATTTAATCTCGATCTTCTCATGAACTCGAAAGAAAAATGATTAGAAAACTCGAACAAATCGAACTGAACTGATCCAAGCTAACTGGTTTGATTCGAATACCGTAAGTGTTTTTTGTTACGCCATTGTGATTAGCTGATGCCTAACAATGTTATAGGCCATGGAAATAAGGTGGTCGGTTTTTGTTGATGCCATTGTGATTTTATTCATTAACGATAAATCGAAAAATTCTCGACATGGTATTTCATATATAATAAAGCTATACATGTTAAATTTAGCAAGTTCGAGTTTTTGGCTTAATTAAGTTGAAGTGATTCACGAAGAAAGCGCTATTATCAATCTTCAAAAGATTGTCACGATAGGTAAGTGGGGCCACCTACCATTGTTAATGAAGTTCCTAGCTCGCGTGTGATCGGAGAGCTAGCATCGCCGAGAAAGGGAGGGGAGCAAGTCTATATTTCTTGATTTCAATATGACGGGACGAATCCAAGAAATAATCCGTTCTCGTGTAAAATTATATAAGTTCTCTCCTTTGAGATCAAACAATTTGGATGTAACAGCTCAAGCCCACCGCTGAGATATTGTCCTCTTTGGGCTTTACCTTTCGAGCTTTGACTCAAAATTTAAAAACGTGTATGCTAGGGGAGAGGTTTCCACACCCTTATAAAGAATGCATCATTTCCCTCTCCAACGGATGTGGGATCTCACAAGCCACCCCCTCCAAAATCCCCCGTCCTCGGTGTGCCGTGCCGTGTCCTCTCCCTCATGCATGGTGTCTTTGTCTTCATCTTCTCCTTCCCAAACTTTTACTTTATCTTTGATCGCACATAGGGTTGTGAATCTCATCGTCACATCATCTTTCATGCTCGTATTTTCTCGTGCTTTCCCGGTGTAGGCAAGTGCCATACACTAACCTAATAAAAGAGGTTCATAAATATATATTATAGGCCGAGTGTCTAAATAATTATTATTGTTATTAAAAAGTATTACAATTTAAATAAAAGGTTAAGACTTAAACCTAGGATTAAATTAGGGTAAATGATTAAGATATTGAATTTGAATACATTGTTTGACCGATTTCAAAAACTAAATAAATTAATGAATAATAAAAATCACATCAACTTAAAATAATATAATTTGATGTCTTAAGCAACTATATTTTTTTCCAATGTTGAATAAACTGAATAATTATGAATTAAATATTCATTTTATAAATTGTATTTAATAAATAATAACTTTGCATTAAAAAAAACATCAAAACGACTCAAATATGTTTATAAAAATAGAAAAATAAAATTTTAATGATATTTTATGTTCAACGATTTGAATAAAAAAAATATATTTCTGATAATTTCCTTCAAATTTTCTTTTACCTGCATTTTAATTCTATATTTAATATTTTTGTTAATTACGTAATTTTATTAGAAAAATCAAATTATAATAGTTGTATTTTTCAAAAATCTAAATTAAATTACTATTTTACCCTCGTCCAATTTTAATACAAATTAATTCTAAATCTTTCTTGAATAATAAGATTAAGGATTTAAAATCGATTTTTTGTTCTTTTTAATTATGTCACTTTAAATAATTTTAAATAATTATTGGTATTAATTATATAATTTCTTTAAAGTAGACAAGACTTTATAATTATTGGAATTTTTCGAATTTATAAAATCCGAGGAAAAAGACTTATTTTTTAGAAAATAGGAAAATAATAGTTATATGGATATATGATTGGTCCGTGGACTTTTGACTTTTCTGTTATCTTGTTGGAAGACCTCTTGAACCAAGGGAAAAGACGAACGTGCCACTTATCATAGCTTCCAAATTTGGACTTGGTCCAGATGTTAAAAGTAATTTCACCTGATGATACGATGATATTCTATTAATTTATTCACTATCGCGCGTATCTTTCCACTCCTCACGCGCTGCGGTGCTCCGTACTTTCCCCGCTACCTTCTTTTTTTGTTTTTTTTTGTTATTTAATTACAATTTTATTTTTTAGAACTCAAATATATTCCTGAATTTTAGATATAAATTAAATAACATATTATATAAATTTTAAAGGTAAAAACTTTATTAGCTTTGAATTTAACCTATTATTTTAAAAGAAAATTCAACTGAGAATATTATGTGCCTAATTTCAAGCTAAATATTGATTTTTTACTTATATCCTACGTTATTTTTCTTCACTTTAATCATTTTTTATTTTTTTTCTTTAAATTTTTTATATCATAATTTGAGCCTAAGCTCTCGTCATCCAACACCTTCGAAACAAAGTACACTCTTTGTTTGAGGATTCTATTGTTCACTTTGACCATAAAGTCTCATAGGTTTGGCTTGGGCTTTTCCAAAAGGCCTCGTACCAATGGAGATACTATTCCTTGATAATTCTCTAAATTAATCTCGAACAAAGTACGCCTCCCCTTAATCGAGCCTCGACTCCTTCTTTTGGAGTCTTCGAACAAAGTACACACTTTGTTCGATACTTTAGTCACTTTTTTACTTTGCCTTCGAGGCTCACAATACTTTGTTTGACATTTGAGGATTCTATTGACGTGGTTAAGTTTAGGGTATGACTCTAATATCATGTTAGATGAACACGACTCTCCACAATAGTATGATATTGTCCACTTTCAGCATAAGCTCTCATGGCTTTGCTTTGGGCTTTCCCAAAACGCCTCGTACTAATGTAGATAGTATTCCTTAATTATCAACTCATGATCATTCAACACCTCGTACCAATGGAGATAATATTCTTTGATTATAAACTCGATCCAACGTAGACCACTTGAACAAATCGTGAGTACAAATACTTTTTTATTAATTTAGTAAAAAAAAAAAAAAAAAAAAGAGAGAGAGATTATCCCTTAGCATGGCTCCGATGAAACATCACGAGCTAAAAGTGTTTTTCCCGCGAAAGCAAAATCAGCATTGATTAACAGAAGTTTTGAAGAAAGTTCGTTATCCTTCTAGATTTTCGCTTCAGCTCACTCCATTCTTTGATTCCTTCGCTCTGTTTAGACGAACAGATTGTTTTAATAAGTTGCTGCAAATTTCTGCTGCAATTTAATATTACTAAATTCAAATTCTAGATCTCTTCCTCCGTTAATGCCTTCCGGTAAACGACGGAAATTTGACATTGTCGCACCGGGGAGTCGACCTCACGCGTACGGATTAATTTAATCCCTCTTGGGAAGTCAAAAATCGTAGAGATGGAATCAAAGTCTTCGTTCAACCATTCAAGGTATCTCTTGCCCTTGATTTTAATTATATATACTTGTATTGCTTGATTGGAGCCTTTATTAATTTATTAGTTTGGTTCATCTATTTATTTCCCTCACTTGATTACTTCTTTTCAATCCGAGGGTGCAAAAGAGAGTTTGATTTTTCTCCTTTGGTGGCTTGTGCTTATACTTTGGCGCTTCTTCCCTGTTTCTTCCTTTCAACTCTTGTTCACCTTCTCTCGTAAATTTTCCTGCATTTCTTGGCTTTTGTGCAGATTTTTGTGCGGAATTTTAGTGGGTTTTGTTTTGTTTTTCTATTTAGATCTTTCTTCAATTGATTGGCTTGAGCTTTTGTGTTGTAACTGTTTCTGGGGTTTGACTCTGTGCATTGCCACTTTGTTTTTCCTGTTTTCGGGGATTTGAAATTTCACTTTTGGGGATATATTTGTTTTTCCTGCTATTGGGGAGTTGCTGCTGGACATAAAGAAGCTTCCATTTATCATTGAAAACTTCTTTTGTCCTAGGAGGAACTTATATGTTTCAAGTTGGTTTAGTTTGATCACTCGGGGGATTTCACTTGGTGGTGGTGGTGGTGGTGGTGGTGCCCTGTATTGGCGTTTGACTAGATTTTGTGTTGGTTCTGGGGAAAATGAGGACTGGAAACCGAAAGAGGAAGCTGCGGCTAAGCAAGATCTACTCATTTGCTTGTGGAAGATCATCATTGAAAGATGAAGATCATTCACAAATTGGGATGCCCGGGTTCTCCCGGGTGGTTTTCTGTAATGATCCGGATTGTTTGGAGGCTGGAATGCGTAATTATGTTAACAACTCCATCAGCTCTACAAAGTATACACCCATCACTTTTTTGCCCAAGTCCCTGTTTGAGCAGTTCAGGAGGGTGGCTAATTTTTACTTCTTGATTGCTGGAATATTAGCCTTCACCCCTCTTGCTCCTTATTCTGCTGTCAGTGCAATTATCCCTCTTATTGCAGTCATTATCGCCACAATGGTTAAAGAAGGTATTGAAGATTGGCGACGAAAGGCACAGGTAACCCTTGTTCTCTACTTTATCTTGTTCTCTACTTTATTTGATTTTATAATACACATATTCCATATACATAGACGCATGTATGTATACATTATCCATGTAGATTGATTGCTAGAGGATGATTAACTTTGATATTCTGGGAAATGTTCTTCAGTCTATTATGCATAATGTGCTAAAAAGATGAGGAAATATCTCTTAAGGATGAAAAAGATACTGCTGAATACAATAACAGAGTCCTATAGTTTTCTTTTCTTTATGTTAAGAAAACCTTTTTAGATCCTAAATAGTCTTTTAAAGCAAAATTCTTTTTACGAAAATGACTAGTCTAATCAATTCTTCTGGAAATTTTAGTTCAATTTGAGGCAAAATTAAGGGTGCTGTAAATACTGTGATATATCTGTAATAGGAAATTCCAAATTCTTCTCATGCTTTAGTCAAATGGGTAATTTTCTTCCTTAAGTGTGGTCAAACTCAGGTTTCTTGTAACTTTGTGCATAATAAAAACATACTTTAAACTGTTTTGAATGGATGAAGCTTCCAACGTTTTTTAAGTAAAATAATAAATGTTGTGACATACAATGAAGATAATGAAATTTATTTTAAAAAGTATTGAAATAGACACTTATTTATTTTTTATAGTTATTCTTACTTTTAGAATTTTCAGTTGTATGAAATAATATTTGTTTAGTTTAAATCAAAAGTTGGAAATAAAATTCAAAGAAGTAGAAATGAAAATATTTGAAGACAACATCTGTAAGAGGGTAAGAAGAAATTCGTGATGAAAAAAGAAAATTGCCTCGAGTCCTTGGGCGTTAGTGTTCCTATTAGGGTCAACCCACGTGGGAAGTACGTACTTTGCCCTTTACATTTATATACATGTAGGAATGTATCATAAGAAATGTGTTTTGTTAGGTCTCTCTTTCTGGATCAAATTTATATTTTACCCATTTCAAAAGAAATCCCTGTTTTCCATGGAAGATAATTGATTTCTAGTTAGTTGGCCTTTTCTACTTACATTAATAATGATAATAAAGTGCATGCCCTTCCTTGCTGCAGACAGAATCATTTTGTTGTTCGCAGTTTGTAATGAATCTATGGTAAAATAATAGGCTGTTCTTTGTCAAACTTTTGCACTTCCTTGATCTTTTGAATGACGTGTTTATCCAGGATATTGAGGTCAATAATAGAAAGGTTAAGGTTCATCAAGGCGGTGGAGTCTTTGATTATACTGAATGGAAATCTTTGAGGGTCGGAGATATAGTGAAGGTTGAAAAGGATCAATACTTTCCAGCAGACCTTCTGTTGATTTCATCCTGCTATGAGGATGGATTCTGTTATGTAGAAACGATGAACCTTGATGGGGAAACAAATCTAAAGGTAAAGCAAGCCTTGGATGCAACTGCATTTGCAAGTGAGGATTCTAACTTCCGTGACTTTAAGGCTACAATCAAATGTGAAGACCCAAATGCAAATCTTTATACCTTTGTTGGGAGCATGGACTTTGAAGAGCAACAATATCCACTTTCTCCACAAAATCTTCTCCTGAGAGACTCCAAACTCCGAAACACAGAATACATATATGGGGCTGTTGTCTTTACTGGTCATGATTCAAAGGTTATTCAAAATTCTACTGATCCGCCTTCAAAAAGAAGCAAAGTTGAGAAGAAGATGGATAAAATCATATATCTGTTATTAAGCATTCTATTCTTGCTGGCATTTATTGGATCTATAGTCTTTGGCGTCATGACTAAGGATGATCTGAAAAATGGGAGGACAAAAAGATGGTATCTTCGACCAGATGACTCTACTATTTACTTTGATTCCAAAAATGCACCAGCTGCTGCAATCTTTCACTTTCTGACAGCACTGATGTTGTATAACTACTTTATCCCTATATCCTTGTATGTGTCTATTGAAATTGTCAAAGTTCTTCAGAGTATCTTCATCAATCAAGACATTCACATGTACTATGAAGAAGGCGACAAACCAGCACATGCCCGCACCTCAAATTTGAATGAGGAACTTGGTCAAGTTGACACTATACTCTCTGACAAGACTGGCACTTTGACCTGCAACTCGATGGAGTTTATCAAGTGTTCTGTGGCTGGAACAGCTTATGGCAGTGGTGTCACTGAAACTGAGAGAGCTATGGAGGGAAGAAATGGTATGCCAATGCTTAATGGCAATGGCAATGGAAATGTCTATAAGCACAATGAGGGTGCTACAGATACAAGTCCCCCTGTCAAAGGCTTTAATTTTAAGGACAGAAGGATTATGAACGGAAACTGGGTTAAGGAACCTCATGCAGATGTCATCCAGAAGTTCTTCCGCCTCCTTGCAACTTGTCATACAGCTATTCCCGATGTCGATGAAAACACAGGAAAGATTTCATATGAAGCTGAATCGCCAGATGAAGCTGCATTTGTAATTGCTGCCAGAGAAGTTGGTTTTGAATTCTACCAGAGGACACAGACAAGTATATCAGTTCGTGAATTGGATCCTAGTTCTGGAAGTAAGGTCGAAAGGTTAGTCTAGCTTTGGCATAAGACTTCAATAAGAACCTCTCTAATTCATTTAGTTTTCTGCATCTTATATGTGCTTGAATTGATAATTATGGGTGGTCAGCATTTTTCTTCTCGCTCTTTCTATGTGAAAAGTGGCGTTAGCAAGACTATTACTTTACTTATCGACTTTAAATTTCACAGGTCATACAAGCTTTTAAATGTTTTGGAGTTTAATAGCACCCGGAAGAGAATGTCTGTCATAATAAGAGATGAAGATGGAAAAGTACTATTGCTATGCAAAGGTGCTGACAGGTATGTGAATTGTGGTCAATAACATTCTCACTCAAGTCCTTACATCTACTTTAATTGCAATGTATCATCATAATGTGATCTCCATGCAGTGTCATGTTTGAGAGGCTTGCAAAGAATGCTAGCAAATTTGAAGAGAAAACGAAGGAGCATATCAATGAATATGCTGATGCAGGCCTACGGACATTGGTACTTGCTTATCGTGAACTTGACGAGGAGGAATACGAGGAATTTGATAGGAAATTCTATGAAGCAAAGAATTCAGTTAGTGCAGAGAGGGAGTCATTGATTGATAAAGTAACTGATCGCATTGAAAGGGATTTAATTCTTCTTGGCTCCACAGCAGTTGAGGACAAGCTTCAAAATGGGGTGAGTGGAATGCTTAGGTTTATTCAAGAGGGTCAGAATATGTGTCCCTCTTCTATAAGCCTCCTACTTTCTTCATTGTTGATATCATTGGACTTGAAGTTGAACTTTTCTGCATTTCCTTAGGTCCCTGAATGCATAGACAAACTTGCTCAAGCTGGGATTAAGATCTGGGTTTTGACTGGGGACAAGATGGAGACTGCGATCAATATTGGGTATGGCTGTTTAGATAATGAAGTTTCCTTCTTTATGTTGGTAACCAATTATTTTACTCACCCAATGTTGGGAATTTGCAGTTTTGCCTGTAGTTTGCTTCGACAAGGGATGAAACAGATCATTATAACTCTAGAAACACCAGAAATTCAAGCCTTAGAAAGGACGGGAGAGAAGGATATGATCACTAAGGTAAATCTATATACAGCCCGTGACCTTTTATTACATGCAGGATGAATATTTAGTTATTATTTTATTATCCTGGTTGAAGAGTCTAATGGCAGTCATTGAACTGGTTCTACGTAGTTTAATTTGTTAAATTGCCAGCATATTCATAGGACTTTTCTGATTATCTTTTAGGCATCAAAAGAAAGCGTCGTGCACAAGATCACTCGGGCTAGGTCTCAGCTCACTGCCTCAAGTGGAAGTTCTGAGGCTTATGCATTGATAATTGATGGGAAATCACTTACTTATGCTCTAGAAGATGATGTGAAAAATGCATTCCTTGAGCTTGCAATTGGATGTGCGTCTGTTATTTGCTGTCGCTCATCTCCAAAGCAAAAGGCAATGGTAATTGTTTAGATCCCTATCTCGATGTTTGAAAGCGTCCTTTCAAGTTTTATCATCTCAACAATGTGATAAAAAAATTCAGGTCACTAAGTTGGTTAAACTTACAACGGGAAAAACAACATTAGCAATTGGTGATGGTGCAAATGATGTTGGAATGCTTCAAGAAGCAGATATTGGTATTGGAATCAGTGGTGCCGAAGGAATGCAGGCATGGAAACCACTTACTATGCTATATATATCCGAGCTATTTAACTTAGCCTTTTGTTTTGTTTCTAACATTTTCTGTTGCTTTTTGTCACATTCGATCACTTCAGGCAGTCATGTCGAGTGATATTGCCATCGCTCAGTTCAGATATTTGGAGCGTCTACTACTCGTGCATGGACATTGGTGTTACAGGAGATTATCATCAATGGTAATTCCATTCACCAATACTTGGTCAATTTTATCTTCTGAAAGTAATTTATCTCTCTTCTAACGTTTCTCTTATTTGCTGGCTCTTCTTTTTGGCAGATATGCTACTTTTTTTACAAGAATTTCACGTTTGGTTTTACGATTTTCTTATATGAGGCATACACTTCGTTCTCTGCACAACCTGCATATAACGACTGGTTTATGTCACTCTACAATGTCGTGTTCTCTGCTCTGCCCGTTGTGGCTCTCGGAGTGTTTGACCAAGACGTATCAGCAAGATACTGCCTTAAGGTAAAAATGTGGCAATATGGCGTTTTATTTCTCTTGGTTTTGTGGGTAGACGTTAAGTCCTAGTTATATTGTATGCATGTATATATTAAATTAAAATTATGAATCCCCAGCACCATTTGAAAAAATTAATCTGAAATAAACAAAACTAAGCTTATATCTCACCTTATCTTCTAAAAGATGGTTTTGATGCGATCCATGTATCCTAAACCCTTACATTTGATGTGGCAGTTTCCTATGTTGTACCAACAAGGTGTGCAGAACGTCCTCTTCAGCTGGCTTCGGATAATCGGCTGGATGTTTAATGGTCTGTGCAGTGCGTTGATCATTTTCTTCTTCTGCACTAGTGGAATGCAGCATCAAGCATTTAACCCCGAGGGGAAGACCGTAGGGAGGGATATTCTCGGGGCGACGATGCTGTCGTGTGTTGTTTGGGTTGTCAACTTGCAGATGGCACTCTCTGTTAGCTACTTCACAATGTTACAAGTTATTTTCATCTGGGCTTCAATCTTTATCTGGTACCTTTTTCTGATGATATATGGAGCCTTCCCTGCCAGCATTTCGACAAATGCATATCGCGTGTTCCTCGAAGCCCTTGCTCCTGCAGGGTCTTATTGGGTTCTGCTGATATTTGTGGTGATCTCTACTCTCATTCCATTCTTTGTATACTCAGCATTGCAGATGAATTTCTTCCCCATGTACCATGAAAAAATACAGTGGATAAGGCACGACGGTCAGGGTCAGATAGACGATCCCGAGTTTGTCAATATGGTCAGGCAAAGCTCGATAAGACCGAGTACTGTCGGCTTCACTGCTCGTTTGGCAGCCAAAATAAGAAGAGAAAAACCATAGTATGTTGATTCTCAGAGACGGTGATCGATCGCTGTATGTTTAAATTCGAAAGTCAGCTACATTAACTGATTTGTACAGATGCATCAGCCTGCTTTATGATACGATGATAGAAAATGCTTCTTGTATTATTATTATTATTCTTGGCTTCCTCTTTTAGGAAGGAGTTTTTTTTTTTCCTTTTCCACGTACTTTGTATAATAGATAGCTCAGAGATGAGCTTTAGATCATGTATTTATGCCACAATAATGAGCACAGCCCTTCCTGTTGTTCTTTAATTCTATTTCAACATAATTGTTTGCTGATAGATTCACAGGCTACTCTGAGTTTGTGCCCCTCCCCCCCCCTCCCCCCCCCCCCCCCCCCCCTCCTCTCTCTCTCTCTCTCTCTCTCTCTCTCTCTCTCTCTCATACAAAGGAAAGGGGAAAAGAGAGAGAAAATAAAAACTTTTTATTTACTAAGTTATCCTCTTTCTGATGTTTTGGTAAATTTTGGCAGAAAAACAGCAGGAAATGAAGAAGGGATATAGAAGGAGAAACAGAAAGGGCATTCTCATGTAGAAGGTATTACTTGAATTAATTGATACTGTACATGTGTAGGATTAAATGGCTCTTCATCTCTGCAGGAACCTGAAACTGAATGACCCTTTCTTCCCCAAAAGCTTCCAAAACCAAACTCTCCCTTCTCATGCAAATCCTGCATCACCTTCTCAATCTCTTCCATACAACAACTCAAACCCAACCCATCTTCTTCACTTCTCATACATCTTCCATTACTACTGCCTCTAACCTCATCTTCCATTACCATCTTTTCCTCTTTTTCTCTCATTCTTAGCCTTCTTTTCGCAAAGTCTCTCGTCTTTCGAACGAGTTTCCAGGGAAGCTTGAGTAACAGAAGGAGAAGGATATGCAACGCCAGGCATTGGCAGCAACAGCATATGACAATGCAGTCGGCGGCGAGAGTGTTCATATCTTCCATGGCGGCGGAAAATGGTGAAGGAAGGAAGGAAGTGATGGAGGAGAAGAAGATGATCAAAAGATGAAGACATTGCTTGTTGAGGAGTTAGTTCCCTGTCTTGAAAATGGATTTGGGATGAGGGGAGGTATTAGGAAAGGTGAAGCAAAGAAAGTAGCAAAATGGAATTTTCCTTTGCATCATTGCTTAACTTCAAATCTAACTTTTTTTTGTAGAGCATCCATATAGTCTTTGACAGATAAGATGGGAATGTTGAAGTTGAAGGCCAACGAAAACTGAAATGTCTTTCCTTTTTGGGTATCATGGACCAACACTGCCAAATTTAAGCAAGGTTTGGATTCTAGAATCACACAAACAAAATGATACTTTTCTTCATCACCTCTGTAGATGTTGAGCTATGATTTGAACACATTAATTAAGAATATGTACTCTAAACAATTCAAAATTATTATATATCCATTAAGTTATTCGTGAAGAATTCTCAATATTTTAGAAATTTTATATTGGAACATATCGAATAAAAATATACTCGTGTTTATGTGAAAAGTGAATGAATTTTTTGTTTTCCCTTTTGAAGATGTGCTACAAATATTTTGAATTTCATGAATTTTTAAAGATTTCTAGAAAAATTTGATTCATAAAGTAATCTCAAATTGAATTTGTAATCTATCGTTTTCTTATTATTTTACTTAACTTGAGACCTAAACTACTTATTCTCAAGCTTCAGTCTTCAGCTTCACACATCAATTTTCTTTGGGTGAATCTTAGGCTTGTTGATCTTCTTAGGTTTGGCCTATATTCTTATATTTGACATGAGATTGATGTTCTTGAGTCAAACTTATTGATGTTCTTGAATCAACCTTTGACTTATTGACATTCTTGATCCAGCCTTTAACTTGTTGATGTTCTAAAATCGATCCTTGGTTTCTTGATCTAATGTGAAAGTTGAGAGGATTCAAACCTTTGATCTATTAATGAATGATGTATAGTTTAACTAGTTGGCTGACAGATCAAAATCAGAGACCAAATAGGTATCAATTAAATTTATAATTTAACCGAAGAATCCTAAATTTAGAAATCCGACGATGATAATAACAACTAAAGCCACTTCTCCCAGCAGGCCTTAAATTTTTGCCAGCTTACAGAATAAATGCCAAAATCCAAAGCCAAATGATTTAGTTATGAATTTTGATCCACATTATTTGTTCTCTTTTTTTCCTTCAAATTCATTTGCAGCAAATGATGAGTTGAGCTGCATAATAGATTAAGATGGCATCATCACTAGAAGAGTGTGTTGTTCTAAGATACACAAATTCCAACTTTCTTCACTTGTGTGTATATCAGTTGGATGAACAATAAAGGAAGAAGTACCTAAAGAAGATCAATTATGTCTGTTTGTCAATCTTGAATTCCTTCTGGACAATACCTCAGCTGCCCAACGCTTTCCTACATCAGTCTGAAACTTTCCTGGAAAATGCACAGCAGTATTCATAGTTATTGAAACTTTCTAAAGTTAAGGGACTGAAAAAGAAAATCATCAAAGTTTATGGAATAAATTTATAGTTGAACTTAAAAGGGCAAAACAAGTAGAATGTACCAGCTGTTGAATGGAAGAACTCATCCAGCGCCTTCCCATGTTCTGCCAATGTAATTAATTCATGTCAAATCTCAAATTTCAATCAGCTAGTGTTTGTAGTGCAACCAGAACTTGGTTTTGGAGTTACCTATTTCATATTCAAATGCTTGAAGGATCAATTCAACCTACAAAATACACAACATTCAGCAAAGGAGTGTTCTTAATCTGAAATAACCACTAACATATGCATAAGACATTTACTCCTTCCCTCGAAGTCAGAAGTTCGAATACTTACCTTTACATTCGTACTAGAAAGAAAAAAGAAGCTTATGGAACCAACATGAAATACAATTTGCAGATAGTTTATTGAGATCAAACTCAAACAACATACTTTATCGAAGTCCTTCACAAGATTAGCCTCCAATGAAGAATTGTTTTCATACTCGGTCCAAAGTTCTTTGATCTCTTCAGCTAAAAAAAAGGTCCAAAAAGAGAAAGGAGCATGATTTAATGCCAATACTTTCCGGCCACTAACCAAACCCAAATCTCATAGGAATATTTTCGTACCTCTCATGCCTCCACCAAGAAGTTGGCACATTTCATTCAAAGCTGCTGACTCTCTTCTGCTCTTTTCTTCTTTCGGCACACCATCAGATGGCGTAATATCTCCAACAATAGCTATCATAGTCCAAATACAATATCAACCATTATCACTCAGTAGAAAAAGAACATGTACATTCCTCCTATATCCAGTCACAAGCGGTGTTCTTCGTGTCTAACTCACTTAGGATCATGAAATAGACGATCTAGAGTAAACAACACAAAATTTGGTTGCAATATTATGCACAAAAGTGATACCATATAAGTCATAAACAAACAGCAGCAACCTCGAGATAAACTCTTGAGCAGTAATTGAACGATGTGTTTTATGTAATACAAGCCATCGTTCAATGGTAGAAAAAGGGTTCAAAAACAAGTCTCTGGAGTTTCAATGTAGAATTAGAATGAAAAAAGGAAAGCAGACTCAAATTTAAAGCACTATAAAATGAGTTTTAACATAAAAAGGTATCAGACATAAAACCCGTATAGCCAATCCCAACCTAACTTAATAGATAAGACACAAACTACCATCCTAGAGGTTGATGGTCCAATCCCCGACTCTCACCATGGTTGAACTCGATAAATACATAAAACACATGCAAAAACAGAAAATTGGTTAAACAGAGATCCAATGGCTCATTTCATGCCATTTGATTGCCAATACCGAACCCCAAAGATCCAATGGTTCGCCGCCACATCCGAACTTACTAAATGAGACCCCTCCCCATCCCCTCATCAACCCCTTTCCGTAAATCCCTCGTAAACTTCTCTCAAGTTTTACTGATCGACATTGAACCTTAAAAAGGAGAAACTAAGTCAGGATGCCACTCAAAACAAACTGAATAAGAACAAGTCTATCTCCATTAGTTGAATAACAATATCATTATCATTACTCGACAGGAATCTGCATAATTGCTAGAATTAAGTTCCGGAAATGATAAGAAATTGTGTCGGAACGTACCTTCAGCAATATCATGCACAAGAGCTATCTTGATACACCTGATCAAAGGACAACAAGGTCATAGTGAAACAAAGTTCAATAGCAAGACCTTCATAATAGATTTTTAAAGGCCCAGGTGAAGAAGTGAAACCTTTCTCTATTCACTCCTGGAAGATCACCGGCTATCAAACTCATCAAAGCCATGCGGTACATATGATCAGCAATTGATTCGGGTCCATTTATTCCATGATTGATCCAGCCCTTTCTCTTTGTAGTCTACAAGGAAGAGAGAATAGCCAAGTGATTATTACCTCTAATAGAGATAATTTTCAGGTCACCACTTTTCTCACATAACACGCATAAACAAATACCAGTTCCTCTGCCAACAATGAAAAGAACATGAAAATGAATTCTAATTGTGGTTCGTTTGATATCTCCCAGAATCAGGCAAAAACAAAAGGTTAACGAATTCTTTATAATAGGGATTTAAAAAAAAAAAAAAAAACTCCCCCAATTTCTCATTAGCCAATCTTCGTCACGTGACCAAATTGTGTGGATACCTTAAGCCGATGGCACAATGTAAGGAAATCAATAACCGATGACGACGGCGGTGAACCAGTGGACTCGAACAAAGGTCCAGATCCCCCCAAACTGAGCGGCTGCTTGGATCCATAGCCATCGGGAGTCGGCGCCTGAGCACGAACTGAGACAAGGCTCCGCCTAGGGAAGCCAGTGGGCGAAACAGGGTGCAAGAAGATGCGAGAAAAGAAAGCGAAGGAGGAACGAGGCAGCGAACGAAGCGGCGGAGGTGCGAGATGGGTCGACGAATTGACAGCCATTGCTGAAGAAGAGCGAGATGGGTCAAATAATTTGGGCAAGATTGTGAAGGGGAATAAAGAATCCGCTACAAATTAGTTGGGGAATTGGATTTTGAGAACGATAAAATAGAGGCCGAATTTGCTGGTGCGTCTCTCGGCCGCAGGAAGAATGCGAACCACCGCAAGAAAGGGGCTGTGTCCGATAACAAAGCACGTGCGGCTAACAACAATGTCTGTCCTGTGCGCTTCTCTGCAATTTCACTTCTTTCATTTCTTGGCTTTTTCTCAATTGAACATTCATGGCCCATAATAATTATTTTTTAAAAACGAAATTTTTTTATTGATATTTGACCTTTACTTGCCTCAACGGGAATTTATATGTTAGGGAGGTGACCCGTAGAATTATGATCGTCTTCATTTATTTAGAATTAAACGAAAGCATATAAGATTAAATAAACTTACGAGACAATTTTGACGAGCCTTTAATCTTACTGCTTAGAAAGCTGGGTAGGATTTAGGACGAGTTATGAGCTACATTACATATGAGCTGAAAGGGTGAGCGTAAGGCCTATTGCTTATTGAACTTCGTGTGTAGGAACGAATTTTAGTCAATGACCGACTTAGGCTTTTGCAAGAATACCCGTAGGTGTGCATAGGTGGGTCGGCCTTTATTTCTGGGCTGTCCAACAAACATGGTTTACATCATCCTTAGATTTCCAATTCTAGTTGTCATCTTTGCACTCATACTAGGTCTTGTCGCATTAGTGACTTTTCAGTGCTCGAAGCTAGAAGAATGGGCTATTGAGCTTTCTCGAGAGAACAACCACAATGTTATGTCCTAAAATCGAACTATATGAAGCCCTTCTAAATGACCACTCATGGAGTCAATACACAAATATGGCAAAACCTTGAACCCTATAATTACATTCATGTGTACGATAGGATCATTTATGTCTAAGAGATTATAACCATGGAAGTTGATCCTTCACGATATGTTCATAATTATAATCGGGTGAAAAATTTATGTTACCTTTATAATTGCATCTAATATTTTAATTATCATTTCTCTTCTAATCCATTTGATGATAAAACTAAGTCCCTCTCGAGCCCGAGACTTTGGTGGGAACTAGCATCTTATACTTTAAATATCATTTATCTTCTAATGAACAATTCATTTATGATCTAACAAATGATAAAACTAAGTCCCTCTCGAGCCACGGGTAGAATCGGGGCTTTGGTGGGAACTAGCATCTTATACTTTAAATATCATTTATCTTCTAATGAACAATTCATTTATGATCTAACCAATGATAAAACTAAGTCCCTCTCGAGTCACGGGTAGAATCGAGGCTTTGGTGGGAACTAGGGTAGTGCGATGTAAATCCGTTTAGAAGGGTAGCGTGATGAATTGATGAGTGTTTGATATTTCCTCCAACGCAGAACGAAGCCTACAACGGGGGAGTAAAGCTAAGGCCCAACCTCCGTCCCGGAAAAGCCCAGAGGGAAGAGTGACAGTTCGCGTAAATCTTCAACTTCTTGAGGTTTTTGATTCTCCATTTTTGTTCCTCATGATTTCTGGAAAGCTTTATCCATCCGTCTCCACATCATGTATTTTCCCACCAAAACCGACCTCGACCTCGACCCCAGCTCATATTCATCTTCCTCTTCTTAAAATCTCTTCCAAACTCAGATTAATTAGCTTCGAATCCGTCTCCCTCTCTTTTCCCACCTTCATTGCTTCTAAATCCAGTATCAAGTCCACTAGATTTTCGAATTCGGTGGCAAAAGTTTATAGCTTCGAGGGCCAAAACCCCACTTCTTTGTCGGATTTGGAAGACTTGTCTGAGAATGGAGTTGTCTATAAGAAGACGCTGGCGATGGTGGAATGCTCCATGTTCGCTGCACTTAATGGTTTGGTCTACTTCTTGAGCAATTCGCTTGCTCTTGAGGTTTGTATCTCTCAGTTTCTGTGAATTCTTTTCTTCCCCCCTCTGCTGCTGTTTCTATGATTTCCGTCTCCTGTTCTTCATACATAATGTTTTTCTGATTATTTTTCTTCAATAAGACGGATGCCTCAACTCCGTCCGTCTGGTGGTTGGTTCTTCTTTGATGTCAGTTTGAAATGTCTTTTCTCCCTTTGACGTATGTTTCCCTTGAAACAATTAACTACACCCACTTCAAATTTATCACAATTGCCTAATCGTATGTGATTTTAAAAAAAAAAATCAATATGATAGTTTTCTGAAACATGACATCATGGGGCTTGTTTAGAGTACTCTTAAATCTACCCCCAATAAATTGAAGAGAATTCCCATGATGAACAACAAACTTGTAAATGGTCTTGGCTCTAGCAACAAACTGACTTTGACGATGAACAACAAAAGTAGTATCCGTGGGAATTTTGAAAATGTAACAGGTTCCCAATAAACTCTTGGTCTTTATATGATGATGATCGAGGATGTGTGATGTATATGCCATTTTGAAGCGATCTTTTTCTTGAGGAAACCAACTGAAGTAATCTCATATTTTGAAGTGCCCAATAAACTTGTCTTCTAGTTTTCTTAACATGGATGCCAATTTTATGAAAGTTCTCATAATATAACATGCTTCTTTCTCATAAATTTTCACTTGTTTAAGAAATTTATGTTTTTGATTAACTTAGATGAAGTGACCTCTTAGATTTCTCCATTCTTTTAGTAGCAGTTTAGTTTCTCGAATTTTAATTTCGTTCTGTTTTTACTTGATATTGGACAGAATTACTTCGGCTGTTTCTTTTGTCTACCGATAGTAATCTCTTCGATGAGATGGGGCATAGCAGCAGGGAGAAAAACCATGGTCTGTAGCTTTCAAGGACTTGGTTGTGCGACAATTGATTTTATGTTGTCTTGTTATTCGTACATTCTATCGTTGTAGTAATGTATACATCTAAGTTGTCGCATCTGATCTTCTTTCAAGACAGGTGGCAACATTCTTGCTGTTGCTGGTTTTGTCTGGTCCAGTGAAAGCTTTAACATTTCTGGTGAGCATGCTTTCATAGTTCATCTTCTCAAGTCTTAATTGCCTGTGGATTTATTTTCTTGTTTGAGAAATAATAATATCATATAAAAGAGGTTGCCTTTTAACCTATCAACCTTGTAAATTCTATCTTATGTAGAACAAAAAGAGAAAAATCAGGTCAATGGCCTTCTTATACCAGCTTTAAAAAGCTAAAAAGGTGGCCTTGAGGCTGCTCTCCCCTATGATTAAATAAGTGGTCATAAAAACTATACAAAGTACATAATCAGATATTATCAGGCATAATCATGTTAAAGTACGAAAATAATCACCTTAATCAATTTGAACGTTCTAAAATAACAATCCTAAAGGCGTTTGTCGATGATTTTTTGAAGTTATTATTATAGAGTATTGCAAATTATGATTTGAATCGTAGAATTGTTGATCCTGTCTCTGCAAAGACAAGTTTAAATAAAATGTTCTCCTTTTCAACGATAAATACCTTTTTAACATTGCTGCATTCCTAGTGGCATAGATAGGCTAAGTGTTAATAGATCATTAGAGAAAATCTGATACAAGATAGCTTTTGTGGCTTCAGCTTGTAGTGCCTTGTCCATAGTGTTTTTGTAACTTTTTGGGCTTGATGTTTTTTCCTTTTTGTGTATTTTCCATATATCTTTTGACGTTCCTTAACCCTTATCGTATTGAGAGGGGAACAGTATTTACTAGTTTACCTTCTTCAGCAGAATGGCTGACGTTGTTGTATGCTTCCTTGTGCAGCTTAGGCATGGTTTAGTGGGGTTGACAATGGGCTCCTTGTGGAGGTAGGTGATTTCCTACGCATACGACTATCCATAAATACATAATTAACCTCGATTTAGGCATAGGCCATTAAGGATTCATAAAGCTTGTGAAATCTCAGCATGCTAGTTGGTCGAGTTTCTTTTGTTAGTTTGGCGATGATGCACTGACCAAAGGCATTAATGGGGAGACATTTACTTCACTTCTGCGCTTTGAACTTATCCTAATAAGAACAGAAAAATAGTCAAAATGACTGCTTTCCTGTTTTGTATCTTCTCAGGCTTGGAGCAAATTGGAGTACCTCAATCTTTCTGTGCACAATCGTATTGTTTCCCTCTCTTTTCGAACGCCCATTTGAACAAATGATGTCTGCTAGTTTTTTTTTAATCCATTATACTAACCAAATACATGACTGCGCGTTTAGGTTCGGGCACTCGGGGCAGTGGGTTATGTCTTAATATCTTCATTCTTGATAAGAGAGAACATACTAGCTCTGGTAACAAGCTATTCTGAATCTCTACTGCTATACTTCAAAGAAATCACCTCTCAAGTCTCAAGATACCTTTCGTGTTCATGCAGATCACTATAAATATTCACGCTTCCCTCACCCTTATCTTCACTGCCTCGGGTGTAAACTTGATTCCATCAATGAATGCAATATATGCTATTTTTGGGACACTGGTATGCTCTGTATTCCCAATTCTTCAATGAAGCTGGTGCAATGTAGATTGTACTTGTATGACATGCATTGTAGAGATTTCATTAAAACTTTGATTGATTTCTCCTCTCTGTGTTCTGAAAGGTAATGCTGAACTGTGGATGCTTCATGTTTTTGCTTCATCTTTTGTACTCCATATTCCTTACTAGACTT
Source organism: Cucurbita ficifolia (assembly GCA_033971965.1). Taxonomy (NCBI): domain Eukaryota; kingdom Viridiplantae; phylum Streptophyta; class Magnoliopsida; order Cucurbitales; family Cucurbitaceae; genus Cucurbita; species Cucurbita ficifolia. Next base: position 9,086,800 of record CM066976.1, read on the forward strand.
GGTCTGAAGACTTCATTGACATTGCCAAGGTGGCTGGAGAAGGCAATGTAAACATTCGACAGGTATTAAATCGTTCACGGTGATAAATACGCCATTTATTTTTTCCTTTTCTGAACGGAGGAAGAAATTGGTTAGGCTCACTGGTACGTTTACACCTGATATTTTCGCACACATTGGCGAGCAGATACAGATTGTTGTTTCATATGTTATCATGTTCTAGGTTCAATAAATATGCTTGTCTGAATGTGGAAAATGCTTGGATTTGCTAAGAATGTATGGCATTGATTTTGTCCGATTAGATAAAATGGAAGGAACTGTTAGGTTAGGGAGATTTTGAATTTCTGCTACTGCCCATCTTGAGCAAGCTTGTATTAATGGAGCTTTGTTAAGTTCATGAGGAGTTGTATTAATGGAGCTTTGTGGACTGGAATATAGGATTTAGGGCTATTAGGGACTAGTTTTAAAACTCGTTACGTATTGTTGTCAGCCTCACGGTTTTAAAACTCGTCTACTAGGGAGAGGTTTTCACACTTTTATAAGAAATGATTTGTTCCCTTCTCAAACTGATGTGGGATCTCACAATCCACCCCCTTGGAGTCCAGCGTCCTTGCTGGCACATCGTTCGGTGTCTAGCTTTGATACCATTTGTAACAACTCAAGTCCATCGTTAGCAGATATTGTCCGTTTTGGCCCGTTACGTATTACCGTCAACTCCACGATTTTAGAACGCGTTTGTGTTTGCTCTACACTCACCCAAATGACTAGTATCGCAAGTGGGGCATGAAGGTCTCTGTAACGACCCAGATCCACCGGTAGCAGATATTGTCCTCTTTGGGCTTTCCCTTTCGGGCTTCCCCTCAAGGCTTTAAAACGCATCTGCTAGGGGAAGGTTTCCACACCCTTATAAATGGTGATTTGTTCTCCTCCCCAACCAATGTGGGACATCACAGTCTCTCTGTCCTGGCGGCCTCAATTCTAATGCTCTGATGTCTTTCTGTCGGTAGCTAAATTTGTGAGGTTGACGACGATACATAATGGGTCAAAGCGGACAATATCCGTTAGCGATGAGCTTGGAATGTTACAAGTATTCCATACAAATGTACATTCCAAGCATTCCATACAAATGTACGATCAAGAAGAATATAAATCACAATAAAAAATTGTGAAATTAACCATAAATTATTACTATTATTTTCTTCCATCAAACTTCATATCTTAAAATATTTAAAACAACAAATTATCCACTTAAAGTTGGGGAAAAAAATGTTGTTAAAAAAATGATGAACATATCTTTAACATCCAAATTAGTGGTGGATTAGAACCTAAACAAGTAAACAATATTAATTAATCGATGATTGTGTAAAAGTGCCACTATATATAACCCTTAATTAATAAATTAACGAAAGACAAACCTACCAATACAACTTAGAACCACAATGGGAACACCAAGTGTGAACTAAACATAATTATAAAAAAATTAAATGGGAATTGATTATGATGAGCTTATCCTGTTTGGACCAATCATACAATATGTGAGGGATGATCTCATCAATGAATATGATTTGAAAATAAAATTAGTGGAGACAGTGGAAAAATCATACTGCTTTTATAAAACTTAATTATTTTGTTTGGACTATTATGTCCTCATGCTCATTTTTTAATTCCAATTTTGCCCCTATGTTCTTTTTATGAACTATTATCATGAACTTGGAATTTTAGATCGATTGAATTTGTGACTCGAATAACTCGAATAGTGAGAGAAGAATGTTGTCATGTACACCTATTATAACCGACGAATTAGATTGTGTCGTCCAATTGTTCATTTTTTAAAATTATACTTGTTGACAGTACATGTCACATTAATAATTAAAATATCATAAAACTCAAATATAAAACATTTTCAACTCACAACGCGTCACTAACGTTTGTTTCAAATGTCAAATATTTTTAATTTTCATAATAATCTCAAAGATAAATTATGCCTAAATTGGGTTGTGCATCCAGTTTTCACATTAGTTCCTATTCACGAACCGTCTAAATTTTTTATTTTTTAAAAATTCAACCAACCCATACCGAAAAAATTTATTCCAACCCATATCGAAAAAATCCATTCTAACCCATATCGTTCAAGTTGAGTAGTTTAAATTTTTCGATTTTCGAGTCATTTGATCATCTCTACAAAATGTATCATTAGCCATTAATAATCAACCATAAAATTATAAATAAATAAATAAAATTTTGAAAAGATATTTCTTTTTCATGATAGTTTATAATAATTAAACTATAAGCATTTATCACGTGTCAAAATGTGATTAGATTGTCGGATCGAAATATATATATATATATATATATATATATGTGGTAAGTTCTTTTCTTAAATAATATGTAAAATTCTCATTGGGCCACGTAGGTGCCCATGCACATTAGAAAAATAGTATTCTTTTTTAACAAAAATATAATGGTGGTGAATAGTTTTGTGGTTATTACTTGAAGGCTAGTTTTAGTTTCCTATAAAACCCCACCAACCTTCCCATTTGGACACAACAATACAAATCAGAAAGGCATGCTTCTTCCAAGTGAAGTCCCAGAAGAAAGCTACTTTTGGACGATCCAAACCAATGACAACAACGATAATCTTCCGAACATGATCTCGAGCGGTTGCGATGAGGAGCGAGCTAAAATGGTGGACGAACGAAAGCAGAGGAGGATGATATCGAACCGAGAATCGGCTCGAAGGTCCCGAATGAGGAAGCAAAAGCATCTGAACCAGCTATGGTCTCAACTGGTTCGACTCTGCAATGAGAACCATGATCTTGAGGAGAAGGTGAGCCGTTTGATGGAGTCCCAGCAGCTCCTTCTCCAAGAGAATGCCAATCTTAAGCAACAAGTTTCAGGTTTTCGCCAAATCTTAAGGGACATGGAACTTGAACAACAACTCGTCGCCCAATTTTGATATATCATCTATCTATGAAACTCTTTCGCTTTCGGTTCAGTTCAGTTTTGTAGTTCTTATGAAATAATGAATAAGAGTGCGTTTGACGATGTATCATAATCCGTTCTTATTCAATGAAGGATTTTGATGGTATAAGTAATAATTATAACGTTGTAAAAAACAACCTAGTATATGTGTTGTCGAAAGGGTGAGTGGTGTGGGAACAAGTGCTTGTCAATTTTTTTTTGCAAAGAAAGAAGCATAAGAGACTTGGACAAATGGTGGTGGAGCTGCTGCTGATAGTGTGGCACATCATAAATAACTTTGGAAAAAGGACTATTTTACTTTATTTAGATTTGGTAACGTTTTTGTTTCTCGTGGACAGACATTAATCATCTTTGGCGGTGATCCAACTGCACCTTCCAGTACGGCTACTTTGTTACGACTTCACTCCAGTCACTAACCCTGCCTTCGGCATCCCCTTCCTTACGGTTAAGGTAACGACTTCGGGCATGCCCAGTGTCACGGTCATGCTTGTCCAAGGCGTGTTGCCCATGGCCGCATGCCCATGACAAGCCAAACCCTTTATGTCTTTCCATATTCTAGTATTTTACTTTTGTATTTCTAGGGAGTACGACGTTTCGGAAAAATCATGTTTAGGCCTGCTAGACATGAAATGCCTCATAATGTACTATAGGGGGATATGACTAGTTGTCAACTTCTCCCTACCCAAGGTTATATACTGTGAGCCGTTGTTGTTACTCTCTTGCTTGCTTATATAACGTCTCTTTCCAAAATCTCTCTTTCTAAAAGCTCTCTCTGCCCTCGTTTTCTAAAACCTTCTTCTTAAACCGAGGCCAGAGGCTCGAGCATACGTCGCTTGGCCGTAGGCGACGTAAGAACAAATTGGCTTAGCTCACTTGTCGTTGGAAAGTGAGTGCCGCACAATCGCAAGTCCGCTGCCATCAAGAGTGTGATTGTGACACCCAGCTCCCATGGTGTGTACAAGGCCCGAGAACGAATTCACCGTCGTATAGCTGATCGGCGATTACTAGCAATTCCGGCTTCATGCAGGCGAGTTGCAGCGCACCTTCCAGTACGGCTACTTTGTTACGACTTCACTCCAGTCACTAACCCTGCCTTCGACATCCCCTTCCTTACGGTTAAGGTAACGACTTCGGGCATGCCCAGCTCCCATAGTGTGTACAAGGCCCGAGAACGAATTCACCGTCGTATAGCTGATCGGCGATTACTAGCGATTCTGGCTTCATGCAGGCGAGTTGCAGCCTACAATCCGAACTGAGGACGAGTTTTTGGAGTAGCTTCAGGTGCATGGCCTTCTCGGATCAACATTCGAGTGGTATAGTTAGATGTTTGTTTTCATTCGATATGGCTCTAGGTCTTTATTTCGAACAAATCTTGCCTGATTTCTCGGACCAATGACGTTCAAACTACAGTCTCGTGTTGATATCAATTTACACCACCATCGAACCCAACCCAAAGGTCTTAAACTTTAAATTACTATTTAATATGGAGATTTGAACCTCCGATCTCAAGAAAATGAGTACATGTCAATTACCATTGAGTTGTACTCATTGTGATACTAACACGCCATGAACCGATAATTACTAAAGTGTAACTAAGACACACATCTAATAAATTTTTAATCAAAGCGTCAATTTAGATAACTCGAAACCGAATTGAATTAACCTCAAAAGTGGGCTAAAGGAGCTAAAAAGAAGCACTAAATTTATTAGGCAAGAAAGAAAGTGAAGATGATACATAGGATTGAATCACTATTAGAATAGTCTAAGGCTATTTATAGGGAAATATAAAGGGAAAAGAGTTGATGTAAACTAAAAACTACATAGCCAAGAATGAAAGAGTGAATGAATGAAAATCAAGAGAGAATAGAATGCCTAATTCTCTAAGCGTGAGACTTATTTGTATTTGAATGAATGAAATACATAAAATTAATACTCATAATCATCCATTCCTTGAGAGGTTCAAAGATCATCTCTCACATTCATGCTGATCGTTGAACCAAAGTCACCAAGGCTTGCACCACCTCCGACATGGGAGGCCGAAATTCAGGCTCTGATTGCACGCAAAGGGCGATGATATCTGCAAATCTAGACACTGACTTCGGCGGATATAGCCCACGCAATGCAGGATCCACCATTTTGTCCAATGCATCTATGTCATGCAGCTGTGGGGTTGCCCATCGGACTAGACATTGCTCCACCTTTGCCTTTCCACTAAACACATTCAAACCAAATCATTTGTAACACGTTAAATTCCAAGTTCGGTTCATTCAGGGTCGTGTCTGATACGTTCTTGGTCTTAGTTCTATCCGAGTTAATGTTTCAAAAGCTAAACGAAGTAAAATTTGTTTAGTGGAACTTGATCAAAGTAAAACGAATAGAGTAAAACGTACGAGTCATAAGGCATCCGCCCGGTCAACAGCTCCAACATCACCACTCCCAAACTGTAAATGTCACTCTTCATTGTATAACTTGAACCCTGTGTGCATTCTGGAGCATCATATCCACCTCCAGGCCTTCCACTTCTTTGCTGAAATTAATCAAATCAATTGTTTAGTTCTCAAACACCATCTTTATAGCACAGTTTATATAGTATGGAGCAGTATTGAACCTTATAAAATGCTGCTAAACCGTAGTCCGAGAGACGGGGATTAAGTTCCGTGTCGAGCAATATATTAGAGGACTTGATATTCATGTGAATTATCGATGGCGAGCAAACCTCGTGAAGGTACCTGAAAAAAGTGCAATCGTAAAAAAGAAGGAAATGTGTAACGGCCCAAGCCCACAGCTAGCAGATATTGTCCTCTTTGGGCTTTCCCTTTCGGGCTTCCCCTCAAGGCTTTAAAACGCGTCTGCTAGTGAAAGGTTTCCACACCCTTACAAAGGGTGTTTCGTTCTCCTCCCCAACCAATGTGGGATATCACAAAATGAGTATATGTTAGTTACCGTTGAGCTATGAGTCACGGTTTAAAATCTAAAAATTGTAAAACTTTGGTAGTTTCTTCTCTTATATATCTAACAGTGCAAAATTATCAGGTCCGATCACATTGTAACGCACTTAAAAAGCAAGAGAAGAATAAGAAGCGTTGAGATGATATAGTTTAGAAGAACTTACTGAAGAGCTTTTGCAGTCCCCAAAGCAATTTTGACTCTAGTGTTCCATGTGAGTGGCTTACTGAAGTCATCTGACATGTGAAGAAACTCATAAAGTGAGCCATTCATGAAATATTCATAAACCAGCATGTGCTGTCCTTGCTCTGAACAGAAACCAACAACTTCTGTAATGTTTGTGTGATGAAGCTTTGAAATGACAGCAACTACTGCAGAAAATTCCTCTGTTCTTCCTTGAAAAACTGATGAATCTATCTTCTTCACTGCTAGAACCTAAAGAATTGTTTCATAGCGCTTAGTAATGGTTTATGTTCATTGTTCTTCATTTTTCAAAAAAGGGGATTTGAATTACCTTCCCATCTCCATACTTGGCCTTGTAAACACGTCCAATTGAGCCCTCGCCAAGAAGGCGACCAGTAGCAAAGTTAGCAGTGGCAGTTTGCAAATCAGCCAATGAGTAGGAAATGACACGAACCGAGGTGCTTCTCCTGGAACTGAGACGGCTTGCAAGCGGAGTATCACCGGAGGGCTTAACAGGATCAAAAGGTGGAGGAGGCCTAAGGCCACTAAGAGGCTTTATGTCAACAGAGACATCTGAGTTGCATGATTTTCTTTCAATGGCATTATTATTATTATTAGTGTTATTGTGCAAATCTTTGGACAGTTCCTGGGATGTGCGTGGACTCAAGGATCTGTTGTGTTGGTTTGTGTCTTCATCAAGAAAATGGGTAGGAGGTGACCTTCTTGAGAACAATGCTATGACTATGGCGATTACTGCTAATACTCCCATCACTATTCCTGCTATGGCCATCCCACTTACTTTTAAGGATGTGTTGCTTGACCCCTTTTTGTTCGTGTTTTTCTTTGCCACAGCTCCTGGTGGTGGAGGAGGAGCTGGTCCAGATGACCATGAATTGCCTCCAGTTCTTCACCAAAGTATAAACATCAAACAAAACAGACAACAAGAATTGATCAACTTGCATTTAAAGCATCATGTTTCAATTCATTTAGTCTGTTTATGACATTCTAACGATCTTTTTTGAAAGTTTGTTGTAACGGTTCAAGCCCACCGCTAGTAGATATTGTCCTCTTTGGGCTTTCCGTTTTGGACTTCTCCTCAAGGTTTTTAAAACACGTCTACTAGGGAGAGGTTTCCACACCCTTATAAGAAATGTTTCGTTTCCCTCACCAACCGATGTGGGATCTCACAATCTACCCCCCTTGGGGACCATGCTAGGGAGAGGTTTCCACACCCTTATAAGAAATGTTTCGTTTCCCTCTCCAACCGATGTGGGATCTCACAATCTACCCTCCTTGGGGGTCTAGCGTCCTTGCTGACACACCGCCCGAAACCTGGCTCTAATACCATTTGTAACAGCCCAAACCCACCGCTAGCAGATATTGTCCTCCTTGGGATTTCCCTTTCGGACTTCGCCTCAAGGTTTTTAAAACGCATCTGCTAGGGAGAGGTTTCCACACCCTTATAAGAAATGTTTCGTTCCCCTCTCCAACCGATGTGGGATCTCATAATCCACCCCCCTTGGGGACCCAGCGTCCTTGCTGACACACCGCTCAAAACTTGGCTCTAATACCATTTGTAACAGCCCAAACCCACCGCTAGCAGATATTGTCCTCTTTGGGATTTCCCATTCGGGCTTCCCCTCAAGGTTTTTAAAACGCATCTACTAGGGAGAGGTTTCCACACCCTTATAAAGAATGCTTCGTTCTCCTCCCCAACCGATGTGGGATCTCACATTTGTAGGAGAGGAACGATAAACTTCTGTCTCATAGGGTTGCCAAATATTTCTTCAAACTTTCCGTTTCTTTCATTCAACTTTCTATGCTTCTAAAATTGAAAAAACCCACATGAATATAGCTCAACTGACATAAAATATGTATTATCGACCAAAAGATCAAAAGTTTGGATCTCCCGGCTCTCGACATTCATGCATGAAACAGAGAGTGAAAAAAAAAAACGAAACAAAAAGGGAGTGCCACACTTACTCCAAATTATCAATGTCCTGAAGGCTATCAGGAATCCATCCAGTGAATTTGTTATTTGTGACTCTCCTTCAGCCAAAACATCAACAAATGAGTTAAAGGCTTCAAAACTCTTGAAATAGACATGAATTATCTTATGCTTGGGGGCTACTTACAAATCTTTGAGTGGAAGATCAGCAAGAACATTAATTGAACCTGTAAATCCATTATTTTGTATATGCCTATAAAAACGAGTAAAAATGTTAATTACTGACAGTAATAAACTCAACAACTCTCAGTCTACCAATCTTAATTTGCTTCTCACAATACAGTAAGGCTTGAAAGGTTCTTAAAACTTAGAGGTAAGTCTCCTGAAATTGAGTTGAATGAGAGATCCCTGTAGAAAAAAAACATTGGTTTGTTAAGGTAAAACATTAAATGAATGATAATTTTACATATTTTAAGGTTACTTACATCCTGTTGAGTTTAGAAACGTTGCCAAACATGTCACTCAATTGGTTGCTCAGCTGATTATGCCCAAGATTTCTGCAGCCGACAAACAAATCATCATAAGATCATGTGGCAAATATATGAAGCTACAAGAACATATTAGTTTAAGATACTTACAAAAGTTGAAGATTAGCCATCTGAGATATTGAATACGGCACGCTACCGGTGAAGCTGTTCGTGGAAAGATCGCTACATATATCGAAAAACGTGTCAATTGAACGACTTATTAGGACGTCGAAGCATATATGAAACACAAACTTACATGGAAACTGCATTAGGGGGAAGCTGATAAGGGATATCGCCATTCAGGTTGTTATTGCTCAAATCACTGTACTATCACAAGGAACAGCATGCTTATTACCTTAAACTGATGTTTAATTAACAAAAACATGTTTAGATGATTAAGTAGGTCTCACAAGGAGGTGACAGAAGCCAAATTTGAAAGCTGGTAGCCTAATGTTCCACTCAGTTCAAAGTTTGATAAATTTCTGTAGGGTAAAAGACGCCAAAATTTAACCCTCACAAGTTAATCCAAGGTAAATTAAAGAAAAATAAGTGAGGTAAAGTTTTGAAATTACATTTCAGTGACGGATGATCCTGAGCATTTGATCCCTTCCCAAGAATCCCCACATGGGTCACCCCCACTTGACTTCCAACGAGAGAGTTGTGAAGGTGAATTTAAACTGCTAAACATCACATTCAATGCAGAAACTGCAGCCAAAAAAATCGTAACATTCCAATTCGTTTCATTGTCAACGTACCAATAAACTATGTCGTGGACCATACAAGTATGCGACCAGCCCGTGCAAAGGGTCTAGTTAAGATATGTCGAATTCCATCAAGTATACAAATAGAATCTAACTATACATGTGAGATCCCACATTAGTTGGAGAGGGGAACAAAACATTCCTTATAAGGGTGCAAAGAGTCGTGGACCATACAAATACGCAACGAGCCCGTGCAAAGGGTTTAGTTAAGATATGTCAAATTCCATCAAGTATACAAATAGAATCTAACTATACATGTGAGATCTCATATTGGTTAGAGAGGGGAACGAAGCATTCCTTAAAAGGATGTGAAAACCTCTCCCTAACAGACACGTTTTAAACCGTGAAATTGACAGCGATACGTAACGGGCCAAAGCAAACAATATCTTCTAGCGGTGGGGTTGGGCTGTTACAAAGTGGTATCAGAGTCAGTCACCAAACGGTGCGAGGTACTGGTTGGAGTAGGACTAGACTCTTTTCATAGTGGAGGTGTTTTAAAACTGTGAGACTGATGGTGATAGACTCTCTTCATAGTGGAGGTGTTTTAAAACTGCGAGGCTGATGGTGATAGACTCTCTTCATAGTGGAGGTGTTTTAAAACTGTGAGGCTGATGGTGATACGTAACGAGCCAAAGCGGACAATATCCACAAGCGATGGGCTTGGGCTATTACAATACATTTCCACACATAACGGAACGAGTATGATTCTAACCTAACCCAATTGGATAAAGTATAAGAAAATGTCAATCGTAACGTAATTCGATCGTTAAAAGATTCGTAACCTTTTTGAAACTCTACCGATAAGATGTATGAAGGACGTTTTGATATAATTTAGGTAGAAGAAACAAATGAGAACAAAATGCATCTCCTGGCATTGCATTAGAATGCAAGAAATCATGAAAAACGTAAAGGAATGATAATAAAATTGAAACGAAGACAAAGAGAAGGGGATCTTGGTTACCGTCAGCCGCTTTGGTTTTAGAAACAACTCGAGCGACATGGATGGAGATCTGTATGATCCAGAACACAAAAACATTGAGGTTCATGATTGATGATAAGAAAAAATGGAAGGATTCAATTGTGGAGGGATTTGCAAGAGAATAAGTGATGAAGAACAATCATGAGGCTTCAAATGGAGTTAGGCTTATGGGTTTTGGGTTGAATTTGAGATGAATATCCCACAAAAATGGGATGCACAGATCTTAGGAGGACGAACAAAAGAGGCAAATGGAGCTGTAATGGCATCATTAATACTTAAATCCTAAATTTAGCAGTGAGAGACAGGACAGGACAGAAGGATTCTCGTACCATGCACTGATTCTTTTGAATTGGTCGTTCAAGTATCTCTGTTCTTCCCAATTATAGGAAGTTTGCTTAGTTTATTTACTCTATTTGGCATGAGCTGTTCTATCATGGGGTTAGATTACTACTTTTTCAAAATGATCTTTTAATAATTTTAGATTTTTTCATACTTAAATTATAAATTAAATCGTTATTACCAAACTTTAAGAGTATATATCGTGTAGTATTTACTCGGGTCTTCGTCTCTTTCAAAGATGGGTAACTTCTCCGAATTAACTTAAGCTAAATTATTGTTACCTTTGATGTCTCGATGCCACGACATGTATTTTTTAGTCCGTTTCTTCTAAGGAAAAAGTTATTCTTACTAAGTATTTGGACGTTAGGGATAGCTACTGAAATTGGCTAAAATTAATGTATATACATAAGATCGTGGTCGGACATTGCGACACTAAAACTAGCATCTTGACATTGTCCTATAAATGACAAAAATAGCAATGGTTTTTTATGGAATATCTACGTTAGGGATAGTGACTCGATGCTATGGACAAAAATCCTCCAATTTGTATGTGCACGCCTTTTGCCTTTTCAAGTGGAGTGTCAAAGTATGTAGCATTTTGACGCTATGGCCTCGAGTCTAAGGTAGTGTTTGGTGCATTTTGGGCACGAAGACGCAGTTGGCATTATCTAAAGAGTGTTTTAATTGCAACATCTTTTCATATCCCTAAAAGCTTCTAGTTTATACCAAAATTAACTCAAACAACCACAGACAATTATTTTCCCGGAAGTATCAAAATATATCTAAATTAAAGTAAAAAAAAGATAAAAATAAAAGAAATTTGTAAAAACTTTAAAGGTAAATAAATATTTTAAAATTTTAAGAAGGTTTTAAAGATATTATTAAAATTATTTTTAAATACTTTTAGATAATTTTGAAATAAAGTGTTAATGAGTATCTATCATTTCTTTTAGTTTAGAAATATGATTAAAACTTTAAAAAAATATTACTAATGTAACCTTGAAGTATGTTTATTTTATTAATTGAACTAATTAAAAATATTACTAATGTAATTTATTTTAACCTTAAAAAACAAAAAGAATTAAATCCCCGCGCAAATCGGCGAGGCAAAAGTATTCCCAGTCGATTGTGACAAAAACCCGAAGTAGGGTTCTAGCTCCGTTCAAGTTCACAAGAGGGAAGCTTGTGCTGCAGAGTGCAGACCAGTGAATGAAACCGACAAGAACGGAGAACATGGGGCGTCGGGTGCCATTAGCCGGAATGGAGACCTCGATCATGGCTACCGACGCTGTAGAATTCATTGATGTTTCTGTTCCTTCTTCCTCATTAAGAGATGGCGCCATTACTTCCGTTGCTCCACCAGCTTGCACCTCATTCACCGAGGACCATGCCTCCTGCGCCGTCGTAGGGGATCCTCCAACCTATCTCATCTGGTATGCTCCTTCTTTCCTTCGCACTTTATTGACTCCCTTGTTCGGTGCTAATAAGCCCAGTTGCTCTTCCATTCTTCTTACGCATCAGGAGGATTCGGAAGATTCGACCTTCTGTAGTCGAGCTGCTACAGTTTTCAACTGCCAATGAATTTCGTAGGATTGGTCTTCGAATTGCCTTTCCGGAAACACTTCACCCAGCCGTGTTTGTCTGCAATAATGAGGTTAATTTCCATATTCATAGTCGGATTTTCTGCCTGTTGGAATATTTCAATGTATTATTAATGTCCGTGGAACACTGCAGATTAGTTCGTCTACGGAACATCCTTTCTTGATGTATGCAGTGACTTCGTCCGGGATCGCTTATTGTTTGAAGCTGCGAAATGTTTCCTCATACATATCCTGCTCTGTCATTCCTCTTGATGAGGTTGTGGAGTTTAATTTGCACACTCATCCGGACAGCAAACCAGTAACCAGCGTCTCTGCTATATCTGGATGTCTTGTGATTGGGAGAAATGATGGATCAGTTTCATGTTTCAAACTTGGATCGCTTGACCAACATAGCCCTGGTATGTATTTACTTTTCAGTACAACCAGTGGCTACATTATCTATTGTAATTTGTCCAAGCATGATCGAGAAAAATAGGAAGCTTCTTTATGCGATCCAGAACAGATGGTTGTTGGCTTAAAACTGTAGGATGTTCTTTGTCAATTCCGAAATTCTTTCTTGTATTGCTATTTCACAACTGTTATTTTTATTTATTACTGTTTAGACGGTGGCTTAGACTGTGCCACCGGATGTCAATGCAAACTTACTGCTATCTGCAATTGATTTTAATTCTCCATATTTTGTCCCGCCCTGCTATTTAGAATCCTTGAAAACTTGTATTATTTTGTTACATTTACGCATTATCTCTAACAATTAGTATTTATTTAACTTCTAGGCTTTCAACATGAACTACGGGATGATTCAGGATTCAATCGTCTCTTGGGTTTCATTTCAAGGTGCCCACTTTTAAAATATCACATTATTCAGATGTGCATCTTACTTAAAAAATTTGCTTGCTTTTTGTTTCTGATTGAATGATTGGCAATGAGGTTGACGTTTTCAGTCTCAAGCACATATTTGAACATGTATTTTTAAAGAACATTTTAAGAAGGATTATACTTGATATTAATTAGCATTACTTTAAGGTTATCAATAGAGGTTGGCATTATAGTTCACATCCTTAAAAAAAAAAAAAAGGTTGGCATTGGCAAGCAAATTTAGTTTTGGAGTGCAGGGTGTTTCTTCCTGCAAGAAGAGATTTCCTATTCTATTCAGCATTGTGTTGGCTCTTAATGGTTCTATCTTTTTTCAAAGATCAATTCTTATCTTGGAGGGATTCTATTGTTTTGTCCAAGTTCAACTCTATTCATTGGTGCTCTTTGTTTGATTATTACACTCATGATATTTGTTTTGATTGTGTTGCATTCACTTTCCCTTGTTAGTTTTATTTTTTTGCTTTATTTTTCTCCTAATTGAAAACTGTTTTTTTTGTTCAATCCTTGTTTTACTTTTCCATCAATCACTGAAAAGTTCATTTTTATGACCAAAACCAAAAAAAAAAAAAAAAAAAAAAACTTTGGGAATTTGAGTAGCATTACTCGGTCATTTTCCTTGGTTTCTTTGATTTATTAATTATTATTATTATTATTTAATAGATATTAAAATGCACTCTCATTTAATTGAAGAAAAGAAGTTTGGGCAAAGAGCTAACAATGTGGATATTTTTATGGCGAGGAGGTCAACATCCCGATATACGTAATGACAATGTGGAAGCAACTTTTCTTTGGACAGGAAACTCAAAAGGAACTAAAGAGAGGTATTGAGGAACAAGTGAACTAATGTTTTTGGAATGGTCTTGCCGAATATTTGCAAGTGTTGGGTATATTCGTCTCAAGTTCCAAGCCGAAGGTGAAAGAAAAATATCTTCAGAGGGAAAAAAATTTAAAAAGTTTTAAAGAATTGATAAATTGATTTTTGAAATATATTATTATACAAATAATGGTATGATACCCTTGGAGTGGAAGGCAATGGTTGATGATGATCCTATCTTGAGTACTAAGGGACCTGAGGATCTTAAAAAACAACTATATTAAAAATGTAGTTAGGGGGGTTGTCTAGATGTGATTATGATTCAAGAATCTAAATTAGGAAACATGGAAAAACTGATTTTGAGTTTTACATATATTATGTAGGAAAAGGTCGAGGTCATTGAAAGATCAGGTGGTTTGTTCATTCTTTAGATGAAAGGTAAAAGTAGTGGAAGTACTAAAAGGAGTGTACTCTTTGAGTTAACAAAAAGGAGTGCTCTCTCTTCCCCAAAGGTTGGTGATGCAAGGTGGTACAATTGTTTGGATTACAAAATTGTATGGGCAATACAAACGTAAGGAGGATTTTTTTTTTTGATAAAGTATATTAGGAGGAATTAATGACTCTTATTGGGTTTTTGATTGAAGCTTGATGTATAGGGGGAGATCGTAATGTTTGTAGGTGGTCATATGAAAAATCTAGATGTGATTCAAGTATCCGGATTAAGGGACACGAAAAAACTAATTTGGAGTTTTACTTATATCATAGGAAAAGGTAGAAGTCATTGGAAGATCGAGTGGTTTGTTCATTCTTTGGATGAGAGAGGTAAAAGTAATGGAAATACTAAAAGGAGTGCACTAATTTGGAGTTTTACTTATTTAAGCATTCTTCATTATTAAGAGCGCTAGTCCTTTTGGAGATTTGCTTGTTTTTGTTTTGTTCTGTTTTCCATTTTGTTTTGCTTTTCATTTTTTCAGTTTTTCTTGCTCCTTTTTGGAGTTTGTTTTGTTTGAACATTTGATGTTTCTTTTCATTATATCCATGGGAAGTTTGTTTCTTGGTTAAAAAAAAGAAAGAGTTTAGAGCATAGGTATTAGATTCAGTTCAAGTCTGCTCGTTTAAAGGTTTCCTCGACGGTGTTCTCTCTCAAGCCTTCTATTTATTTTTTATTATATGACATTTGTTTAAATTGGGTTGCCTTTATTTTTTCTTTTATTTATTGCTTTTCTTATTCAGTCCCTTGTGGAGTTTGTATCTTTTGAGCATTAGTCTATTTCATTATTTCAAAGACAAGTTTTGTTTCTTGTTAAAAGAAAGATGAGATTGGAGAGATTAGATTTCGTGTGAAACCTTGAACAGAACTATTTGGTTGGCTCATTTATCTATTCAACCTTTCTTTCCTTTTTTTTTTTTTTTTTTGTAAGAACAAAATTTGAACAGATTTTTTTCTCTCTTTATTCATGGTGCTAAAGTTAAATTTATTGCATTTATTTGAAGAAAATATGAAAAGTTCACTTGAAGTTGTTTATATTGCATAATTAATTTATAGTGCTGTATTTTATAGTTCAATCTATTTTTTTATTATCTAAGTTTCTTTTACAAAACTGATAACTTGGCTTCCCATAAAAAAATGATGGCTTGACTTCTCATAAAAAAAAGAATGATAGCTTGGTTTCGTGCAGGGTCAAGTTGGCAGGAGCTGTGCATGATATGGTAATATCTGAGGTCTGTAGAAGACAGTTTCTGTTTGTTCTTCATTCTGACGGAGTCTTACGAGTGTGGGATCTTTCATGTCACAGTAGGGTACTCAATCATTCCATGAATATTGCAACTATGGCAGGTACTTTTATTACCCAAAATAACCTTAGAGTAATATGTTTTTCTTATCTCTCGTGGAAGAATATAGAAATGATTTGCATCCACAATAGGTATTGAGATGGATGGATAAAGAATGAATGGACAAGTATAGCTTCCTTAGATATATGACCTCTCTTAGTTGCTAGACATCCCTAAACTCCCAATAATGAAACATACGGACATTCAGGCCCAACATAATTTAAATAGCTTGGAAACTTTTTTTGCTTGAGAGATTGAACACAAGTGGGAAAGCATTAGATCCAGAGGAGGTATTGCCAATCCAATGATCTTCCCGGAACTTGACATGATTATACTTCCCAACTGAATACTTGATAGAAATTTGGCAAGCAATTAGAAGTAGCCTTCCATGGATGTTAGATGGCTGCATGAGAAACTGCAACCATGTGTAACTAATGGGCAAAACACATGTTTATTAATAATAATTTGATGTCAAAGTTTGTGAGGTTCTAGTGGAAAACACCGTATACATTTGGTGGGTAGAAGTGCAATGTTCCTGGAAGCAACATTTTCAACCATTCGACATCCCTTCTTAACGAGAGGGTATTAATTAATCGTAGGTGATATGAAAAGGGACAAATGAAATTTCTTCCTCCGGTGGCTTTGTGGAGTATGTGGATCTAGTATTAACCCATTTCAAATGATCATTTAAAAGTAGTGTTGTTGGACTCATATGATACATGAGTTATACCATGCGAATTGAAAAGGAAAGGAGCTCCCCGACAATGAACTTGCTTTAGAATCGAAGTTTGAATGATTAGTGAATTTCCAAAATTTGGTTTTTTTTTTTTCTGGATAAAGAACCTCAATTTAATTGAGAAAGAATGAAAAAAATATAATTCAAGGTCATCCAAGAAAAAACAAGCCACCAAAAAAGGGAAGTCCCACTAAAGGGACTCCAATCAAGTACAAGGAAACCTAATGTATAATTACAAAAAAAAAAAAAGAAAAAAAAAAGAAATTTGAATGTCTGGAAACTCACTGATATATGATATCTGATTCTACAGATAGTAAGCAAATGTCCAATTTTTTTTTCAATTGAATTGAAACATGACATAAAATTAACTGTATGACATTGCATTTATATACTTACTCTTCCTTTCTTTTTTGGGGTTTTAGAAGCAAAGTTTGTGAGGTTGTGGGTGGGCCAAGGGAGCATTGATACGAGTACAATTCCTTTGGCAATTCTCTATAAACACCCGGTACATTCTTAATTAGTTTCTCTATTACATTGCTTTCCATGTAACTTGTGTAGATTAACGTAATATTTCCAGCACTTGTATAAGGAATCTCTACTCCATACAAAGATTTATAGTTTATAGAGTTGAATCTTTGCTGTGCATTCTCTCAATGTTCCCATTTCATATATAAGTTTGCCTTTAATGCATATGAGCAAATGAAAGATGTGTAAATATGGACATATTTGTTCATGTATTTGATCTAAACATTAAATCAACATTAAATGAATGCAACTTTAAATTGTCGGTGATTCAAAATTATGTGACAAAGATGTAGGCCCCTTTTGGTTCCTGATCCAACATCTTGTGTTGGGGAGTAAAAGATGTACAACTGTTTTTTTTTATACTATTTTGGGAAACGTGTAGCAGATTCACATAATTTAATGTTGTATGTAGAATCTAAAAATTGTGTTTGATTGCAATTTTGTTTACAAGAAATGTGGACCATATTAAAGAACAAGGAGCATACTAAAAAGAGGGGTGATGCCCCATTGGATCAAAGTGGTTACAAAAAGGAGGCTCAATTGATCCAGGAGGCAGCAAAGAAAGTAATTTATGGGAACTGCTTTGGAATTTTAAGTCCCAAAAAGTAAAACTATAGGAAGCCATCCATCTTTAAAACAACAGGAAAATGATCAGACATAATCCGAGGAAGTCTGACAACTGTAGATTTCTTGAATTTTGCTAGCCAATCTTCATTCATTTGACATCTATCAATGAGCGAAAAAAACAGGTGCCTCTTACCATTAGACCATGTGAAAGGCCAATTTGGGAGAAGAACATCAACCCAATCGAATTCACTAATAAACTTGTTGAATTCTCTCATACTTCTGGTTATCGTTCCTCCTGAAGATCTCTCTTGCATCCATCTTACGAAATATTAAAGTTACCGCAATGCACCAATCTCCTGAGACAACTTCCAATAGCATAAAATTCCTTCTAAAAAATTCTTGGTCCTGAGTAAAATTAGGACAATAGACTCCACTTAATGAGACCATCCATCAGCCCACTAAATATTAATTGAGATAGAAAATTCACCTATTAATGAGTCCCTAACTATCATGGAGCTTTCATCCGACAAGCACAAAATGTCACTTGAAGAGCCTAACGATTGTTAGATTGTCCACCCCACAAACCTAGAGCTCGACACTGACTTAACAAGGCTTGTAATGATTTGATCCCTTTTTATCTCTTGAAGAAACACAATATTTGGCTTAGTATTTGACAAAACTTCTTTGATGAGGTGCCTCTTTCTAGCCTTGCTTAAGCCTCTTAACATTTCACAAGGAAATCTTCGTAAATCCGGACTTATCCCTTCTAAAGCTTTAGATGTGTTGCCTTTGTCATAGTTTCTCATAGTGATTAAGTTTTCCAACTCTGTATGCCCCTTCCGTTTTTTCTTATTTTGATTCTTGGCTATCTGATTGCCTTTGGGCATTATCAGCTCCTCCTAATCAGGACTTTCTATGATTGTTACGAGCCCTTTCATCTAGGATCAAGATTGTGCCACTGCCCATTTTAAAAGCTTCCAGCATTTCTTTGCCTGCAATATTTTTGTCTTGAACAAATTCTTCTTAAAAAAAAAAACCTTTCGACCCCTTTACACCGAAGTCTGATCCTATCGAGACATCCTCCTCCATCTTTATTCTCTTTGAAGCTGGCGAGCTTATGTAGTAGAAAAAATCTTCATTATTTGAAAAGAAACCTCTTTTCCCTTGGGGGTTGAGCATGTATCGCCATTTTTAAAACTGATTCTTTTTTTCAGACAATTTTAGCTTAGGGGAACGTGGGTGGCTCTATTGTTTTTTTCCATTCCGTGGGGACATTGCCATTTGAATATGATGTTTGTGAAGCGCGGTCACATGTTGCTGAATCCCCCTCGATTAGCCAAATTTTATTATTATTACTTTCCTATCGAAATCTAGCACAGGCTTGGTGCTCACCTCCACACTTCAGTTCCCTGCATCCAGTGAAGCAACCTTCATCTAGTACTATATTAACTCTTGAGGCCGTTGTTGTAGTGTAGAGGATTGTAGTGGAGGGTGCAGTCGAACCTTGCCAAATTGTTAGGATCTGCGCTACTTGTTTTCCAAATGCCCCTTCTCTGTTTCCATTTGGTAAAAATTTCTCTGCTTCTTAGGTATTAGTTGATGCTTTCCCAAAAATGGGGGGTGAGGCCTTCCTTCAGCTTATTAAAGGGATGAGATGACTTTTAAGGGTCGGGATAGAACTCTTTGGTCCAACACAATTATGGCTTCTTTGTGGAAATTATGGTATGAAGGGAATCAAGGGGTTTTCAAAGAGTAAATACTCTTGTCCAGAAGACTTGTGGGACTCAATAAGTATGTTCGTATATGTTTTATTATACAATTTTGTTAGGTTTTATGTTTCTCTTTGGGCTTAAGACGAAGCTTGTTTGTAATACCCTTTAGGTTTTATTTTACTCGACTTGGGCATCTTTGTTTAGTTTGGCTAGCTCCCTGGGCATGGTTTTTTGTATGTCTTGTAATATATCAATGAAAATTTGGTCTTCATAAAAAAAACAGCTTATAACATTACATTGGAACATGATAGTATAATATTGCTATATGCTAAAATTAATTTTATATATTAGATGTCTATCAAGACCCCCTGCCCCCGAAATGATGTTGTCTTGAATCAATTAACTCATGTCTATTAATCTACTTTTTAAAAAATTAACTCATTTTATAGAGCAACGTTGTGTATGGTTTTTTTGTACAATTCAATACTTAATTCCCCCTCCTCACTATCTACTAATATATTTACAAAATTGTGAAGGATCATAGCCTGGAAATGATCAACATATATCGTTTACATTTTAGTTGGGGAGACAGGGTCAGTCTATTATTGGAGCCTTCAACACACAATATTCCCTTTAATCAGGTAGTAGAAAGTAAATGATATCTCATTCAATTTTGAGTTTTTTGACTTATTAAAATTTAGTTGAATTCATAATTTTTGAGCTTGATAGTCGTTGCTCCAATTTTCATTAGGGTGGATGTCTTGATGTAAAACTTGCATCTGATAAGATATGGGTCTTAAAGGACAACACACTGATCTTTCTCGACTTGTTCCCTTCCGATGGTCATGCGTAAGTTTATCTGTCCAAGGCAGCCTCAAAAGTTTTATGGTTTGTAACTTGTAAAATACTTTTCTCTTTGCTATTCGAATTTTTTTCTTGCATCAAACAATATGCCTTTAAGAAGACCTACAAGTAAGGATGGTGCATTATTACGATGGGAAGGAAGGACCCTCTTGGGTCAACAAGAAAAAGAGCAATTGGTTTTGATCCTTTGGGTTTGGATTTTGATTGATCACCATCTTATATGGCAATGAAATGGTATCAATGAAGAGTTCGTTGAAGATTGAAGTGTTCAAGAAGGGGGGTGTAGTCTTCATCTTTTTTCTTGTGATTGGTTCGGTTGGAGAGTTGATTTTGTCTTTGGTGATATTGGAGTCAAGCTATCATATTTATAGAGATTATATAATTTCTTCTTATTTACAACTAATAATTACAACATGATAAAACACATAATTGGCTTGTCGTTTTTAGTGGTATATATGCTTACCAATTTGTAATTTCTCTACCCAAATTGTTTAATTTTGACTATTAAAATAAAATCTATTAATAACAATTAGGAAAGTAAAATAGTTTTCCATTTTCCAGTTATAGTTTGAACTCTCTTCTATCCATTTGGAATAACTTTCTGTAGCTTATTTTAGATGGAAACCTCCCCTGTTTTTGTAAAATCATACCATCAATGAGATTGTTTCTTATTCCTAGCAGCTTAGGTGATTTGGTCTAATATGATTTATTCTAGTTTATGCTGCCTATTCATCTGATAGGGGAGAAGCACAATGTTACGCATTGCAAGAAGAGTTTATTGCAGACCAGTTATTTCAGAGTGCGGATTATTCTTCTGATGCAATTCTTTGGGTTACAAATTCAATATTTTCTTCGACAAAGGTAATTTTCATTTGTATGTTATTTTGAACTCCAGAGCCTTCTCTGCTGAAACCTGCTTAACATTCTTTCTCCTTTAATCAGCTTAGACACACGAGACATTTGTGCACACCTTGTTAGCTGGTTATATACTTTTCTGTTATCTTTTGCCCCGGGTGAAGAGGGGGAACACCATTGTCTAAGAATAAATATGATAGATAGAAACTTCAAGCTTAAGAACAAAATGGATAAAAAAATTTAGCACAATCCAAAAGTTGACTGTCTTCTACATTTCAACTTCGATCAATAAATGCTTGAAGTTTAAGGCATAGGTCGGTGGTTTCTCCTTTTTCATTATCCCACAATTCCTACTGATATATTATTTGACCATTATTATTATTGTTATTATTTTTATAATTATTATTACTACTACTACTACTACTGTTATTATTTTTGTTTTTCAAAAAGAGATGCAAACTTCCACCTGGGAAAAATGAAAAGAATAATGCCCTATGAAAAAAGAAAAAGGATCACAAGAACTTGAATAAAACCAAAGCAAGTCAAACAAAAAAGAGGAACCAAAGTATCAATAAAATAAAAAAATAAAAAAAAAGGAAAAACTAGAAGATCGGAGTGCCAAAAAAAAAAACTCCTAGAGAGCACCAACCAGTTGAAACAGGACACCAAAAAAGGAAGAAAAGCAGCAACTGCCAAAGAGAAATGCACGAACACCACAAGGCCAAACAACCAAGAAAGTCCAATCAGCGCAAAACTCAAGTAGTCAACTCCGAAGAAAACCACAAGAAGCAGCAACATCACCCAAAAACTGAAAACTTAGAGCAAAGCAAACGACAACAACTACTTCAGTCCAGCAAAATACAATCATTCCAAAGAGAAAGAACGAAACCAAAAGGCCAAAACCCCATCCTCCGAAATAGAAATAATATCATAAATATCAGTTACATTTCATTGGAAATGAAGAAATTTTTTCTTTTTCATCTAATGTGTTGGAGAGGGGGAGTAGAAAACTCATCTAACTGTTTCTTCAAAAGTGAGTTAATTTCTTCTTCTTAAAAAATAGAACAAAGAGCTTCTTTAAAATCTTCATCATCACAAGCTTCATCAGAAACCTTTTCATGCCCATTAACAATTGGAAAATTGAACTCCAAATCATTTCCAATTTATTCTTCTTTTCTTCCTCTTCTTTGCTTAAATCATTCATGTTCTTCCATTGGTTTTTTTTTTGTCCATCTTCTTTAGCTTTAGACAGTTCTCTCTCATATCAGCATGCCTTGTTTTTTACTTAAGCCCAGGTGTCAATAGCTACCCATTATCGTTTTAGCTTTTATAATTTCTTCGAGAAACTGTCATTTGTTTTTTCGTTCCTTGATGTATATATTCTTAGTTTTGTTTTAAGACTTCCATGTTTTATTTTGATGTACTATATTTTCATTTTTTTGCTTACCAGAAGAATTATTTTCATTTTTTCTGTGCACTTGTGTGCATTGCCAACTTATATGGGAGTTTAAAAAATAAACAAAAAAAAAAAAAAAAAAAAAAAAATCTGATACCATTTATTTGATATGTAGCTGGTGCATGTTCATTAAGTATTGTTGTGTTGGATACCGAAACTTCGCTGAAAATCATAATAATTATGCTGATCTATTTCATTGTTAGAATATGTTTTGAACAGAACCAGACTTCTGATGTTAAGTTGGATTATGACGCTTATAATGGTTTTCTTAATGTATAAGCAGGATGAGGTTGTGCCATTCATATCTTCTATATTCGTACGCAGACTACTACAGCCTGGGGTTTACAATGAAATGGCTCTTCGTGCGACTTTACTGGAATATAGTAGACACTGGACAGATTCTAACTTTCAATCTATGACCTCTGATGAACTGAAACAAGAAATTCTTTCTCTCATTGAAGACGAGGTTTTTTTTTCACTCTCATATGTTGGATTTATTTATGTAGGTTCTTGGCTCTGTTAGAGTTATATCTTATAGTCCATGTAATAGTGGATTTCTCTGCTTTAAAGTGTGTTTTGGGCAAAATAGGATGATTTTTAAGGGAACTCAAGGATGACATATTTTTTTTGTGCTAGGGAGCAACTGCAACTCCAGTTTCAATATACCTATGGTGGAAAAATTTCTGTACCCACTACATCCATCATTGGTGCACAAACAATGCACCTTCATTCTTACTTATTGACAATACATCAACTGCTGTGGGCTTAGTCAGAAGGAATTCGGTATCACTTTTTAGATGCTTGGACAATGTTGAACAACTTTTAGACGGTATTTTAAACATTCTTGCCATTAATTGTAACACAAAAAAAAAAAAAAATTCATCAGCAAATTATAGTTTTTCAAGTAGGATAGCAGAATAGGTTGTTTTACGCATGTACCCCTTGATGAAAACCACCAATCCCCCTTAATTATTTGTGCATTGACATTCCCGTTACTATCATCTGCTAGGTTTTTCTGGGGAACTTGATGAACTTGGAGGCCCCGACGTCGATTGGATTGACAATGATTCAGATTCAGAACTATTGTTGGAGGTCTTGAGATGTGTTATTAGTATTAGCCATCGGTTGGGAAAAACAACTTTAGCTATATTTTATGAGTCACTCATGAGCACACCTATAATCCCTTTTGGAGAAATTGTTGGTAGAATTTTGAAGATTCTAGAAAATGGATATGGCTCGTCTGTGGGAACGATTAAAAGGTCAGATCTTCATGCTGGCTATGGTTGGGAAAGGGAATTGACTGATAAGAAAAGTCTTCGAAAATTTTCTATTGAAATGATGCTCTCTCTTCATACTTTGTGCAACAAGGGTGTCTCATGGGGGAGGGTTTTAGATGTTGTTGAGAGTTTTCTCAAATACTTTGTTCCTCGGAAGATGTCTCACAAGGTACAGCCTCAAAGGTCATCAGATGTCAATACCTCTATTTTGGTTCACGCAACCTCCCAAATTTCAAAGGTTATGCTTGAGTCAGCATTAGACGTCCTGTTGTTTCTAAATTATATGGTCTCCATCAGTGGACAGGTCAGTTTCTTTTCATGTACATATTGCAGATTCCTAAAAATGTTGACATGTGTAATGGCACCCATCTATCGTATAATGGTAGCTTGTTCTTTTATTTTTATTTTTTATTTCTTTATCCTAAAAGATCTATTTTAATTAATTGAGGACCACAAATTTTTATATTTAATTTTTGTGCTTAATGTATGCTTTATTTCCCTGTAACGTTGCTTTATTTTTTCTGTTATTTGCTTGATGTTGGACAGATTTAATTTCTATATTAAACATTTTGATAACATGTTGATATTTTTTTTCATAGAATAAACGAACTTTTCTTTGATATGTGATAAGCGTTGTAAATCGATGTCAAAGTTAGGGCATTCTTGTAATTATAAAATTAGGAAATTGTCTCCCTTTTATATTGCAATCTCTTAGGTCTAATTTTTAAGGGTTTTTTTTATTTATTGAGAATATATTTTCCTTTCTTTGAGGTTCTCTTTATTGTATATATATTTTTATGTTTTTTTTAGTTTAAATAACAAGAACCTTAAGGAGCCCCACAAGCCAAAGACAATCATATTGGAGGCATCTGAGATGAATCTATAGGTTGTGGTAAATGGGAGAACACACAAGCAATCAGAATTGTTTTCCTTCAGAACATTTTACTATGCTTATATTTTATTATATTGAATGCTTGAGTGGTCCTCTTTACATCTCCTCTGGCTGGATCTTTAAGCATGATCCTGTTTTTATTGATCGTGTTATATTTAAGTACTTTTATCATGCTTCTATTACGTTAGATCCTTTAGTGGTCCACTTTGCATGCAGGTTGGCTTACTCCACGATGATACATCACGAATAAAACTTGACTTAATTCCTATGATCGAGGAAATTATTTGTGAGTGGCACATTATTCATTTCCTTGCTATCACGCCATCTGAGTCAGCTGCAGTTGAGGATTTCAGTTCTCAACTTTCACTTTTACAAATTGGTAGGTGTAAGGTGGTTGTTAATGGTATTATCATCTGAGCAAACTCTTTATGATTTTATTTCAATATTTTTTTGCCTGTTGTAAAAGAACGTGTTCTTACTGTATTATGCGTTTTAAGGGAAGTGATAATCAAACTTCAAGAGCACATTCCTTTTTTTTTTTTCATTATTTCTGTTTCACTGCTTACACCAAGAGATCATTTCTAGGAGGTCCTTAATGTGACATCTGATTGCATGATGTTATCTCTATTCTTCAAGTTATGAGTTTATAAACATCACTTAGATAAATAGGTACCTTCGTTTGATGTTCAAATTGTGGTTCTGGCTGGAAATTTAAATGCTGCTGTTTATTTGAAGGATGTTATTTTTCTAGTTTTTCGTCTTTTATTTTTTAATTATTATTATTATTATTATTTTTTATCCTGTTACATTATTATTTTTTATCCTGTTACAGATAAAAATGGAAGTAAAGAAATATGGAAGGGGAAGCTTGGAAAATGTGACTTTACATTGGCTTCTTTACTGATGTTAAAGATGAATCCTTCAACTGAAGGACCTATCTACCTGTCTTCCAAATGTCTTCTTAGTCCACAGGACATTGTTCTTGCAACACACAATTTTACCAGCTGGGTTATTTGGGGGAACGGTAGAGAACCTTCCGCCTTTTTGAATACTTCAACTGAACTTGCACTGGTTCTGCTAAGGCATGGCCAATATGATGCTGTTGAGGTTCACTTTCTGCCATATTCTACACTTAGACACGTTTCCCCTTTTGTCCTTCGCTCTAGTTTTTCTAATCATTTAATCCTTCACATATTATCTAATAACACTTTTGACATGCATTTGATGACTTGTAGCCTTTCTTGTGAAAAGGACCACATGTTCAACTCATGTTGAATATTTTTCTTGTGGATTTTCATTTCCCATAAAAGCGCTACATGTTTCATTAACTAGTGTGAACGTAAAAAGCATAACTTCTGAAAGGGAATCTTTCTTGAACGTCTGATTTTGGGCTGGGAATCTGTGATTGGCAAAGAGATGCAATAGGTAAAGCTTGATGTGCAATGGTGAACCCAATCCACACCCAGTTCTCTAAAAGGATTGATCCATAAGGTTGTAGCTGTGGAGCAACCAATAATAAGATGATTAATATCCTCGAGAGCTTGCCTATAAGAACACTCCAGTTTTGAAAGAGAGCCAGAGCTGGGAGCTTGTGTATGCTGTTGACCGTGTGCTGATACTACCTGGGGCTATAGATCAAAGAAAGACTTCGCATTTTATGGGGGATTTCATCTTCAATAGTGTTTTTGCTAAATATTAAGTCGAATAAAATATTATATCTTATTCACAAAAGTTACATTTGCGCTTCTTTAGAAGGAAGATCTATTACAAAAAAGGAAATAATATAAAAAATATAATCAACCTAAAGAGCAAACTAACTGATAGCCAGCATTAGTTCGTCATTTTGGGAGAAACAGTCCATAGTGGGTTGGATTGGGGATCCATATTCCCCTCCTACTGGAATGGACAACGCCTTTTCCTGCCATCAAGCCTTAGGATGTAGGATAGGAGCTATACCAATTTAGTGTGAACTGAGTAGAAGAAAAATGTCCCTAATCTATTATTGATGCGTTGAATGTGAAACAACTAGTATTTATACTGAGTTTGTTACAGAAGAAGCCTTCAGCGGCTGAAAAACTAACAAACAGCCACCAACTTACCTAAAACAGCCTCCTAACTACTTTCAAAACAATAATCGGTTAACACTTAATCAAGAATTTAACAAGAACTTAATCCAGAGCTATACCAAAGCTTCCAGTAATGAAGGTACATCAGCAAGTGGGGGTGATTAAACAACACTGAAAACTGACCGACCGACCAAAACTGACTGAATTGTTGTCGGTCAGTTGTTGGCTTAGTTGGAAAATACTTTTCAGACCGAATGACCGACCATAACATAATGAAGATAAATAAGAAAGAAGAGGAAGAAGAAGAAAAAAGGGCTAATGCCATTTATTGTGCTGCAGCAGCAGCTACACCTTGGGAAGACAGTGCCAGTCTTCCCATGGATTTTTATTAATTGTTTTTGTATCTTCTTCCTTTCTCTCCCCCTTCTCTCCTTGTTTCTTTTTCCTTTTTTCTTTCTTTTCTCTTTCTTCTCCCTCTCTATCATTTGTTTTTCTTTTCTTCTCCCTTCCTCTCATTTTTTCTTCTTTCTTCTTTTATTTTCTCGTCCTTCTCTTATTCTCACAATTTTATGCTCAGTTCATTGGAGTCACAAAACTGACCAAAATCGACCAACCGCCAGTATGGCTGGCCAGTCAGTCCGCATGATAAACCCTTCCAAAACCAACTATCTAGGATGGTAGAAAATTGACTTGGCAGTTTTAAAACTCGGTTGGAGCCCAAAACCAATGTTGATCGACTGATGATCACCTCTATCAGAAAGATAGTTTGCACTAGGATAGTTGGTCCAATTATGAAAACTTCTAATGGCTATTGGAACATCAAGATAT
The DNA here is from genome assembly GCA_033971965.1 of Cucurbita ficifolia. NCBI lineage: Eukaryota > Viridiplantae > Streptophyta > Magnoliopsida > Cucurbitales > Cucurbitaceae > Cucurbita > Cucurbita ficifolia. The sequence continues at coordinate 9,114,361 of CM066976.1, forward strand.
TGGATGGATGAAGAAATGGGAGTAAACTATATGTTTCTTGAATCTTTAGTATCATTGCTTGGAGTGTTAGATTGGCTTTGTAACATGTCAATTGTTTGGTATTGTTCCTTTGATTTAATACCCTTTTAGTATAAACCTCAAGCTCAAAATTTCGATTAGATGATCATTTTGTTATATATATTTTTTAAATAATTTTGCAGTATTCTTCTTTTTAAATAAGAGTTTTTCATACTTAGGAATTAAGGACTATTAACAGCTGGACAATTGATCAATTTGTGCTGGTTGCCTGTATTAAATTGGTCATGTTTCTCTCTAATTTTTCTTAGATTCTATAATTGTTTTATTATTTTATTCCATTTCTTCCATTTTACTTTTCGATGCCTTCCCATTCTTATAAAGTATACCCCCCCCCCCCCCCCAAAAAAAAAAAAAGTACCTGCTCAGTGTAGTGAAGGCTCAGTCACAGAATGAGAAGACGTCACAATGTATGCAAGATGTGGATGGTGGATGGTGTATAATGCATCACCTGCTTGGTTGTTGTCAACTTGCTCAGGCACATTATAAGTTGCACGGAATGATGAAAGAGAGGAAGGTTCACGAAGCTATATGCAGTTTCTTCAGGTATTATATGTAGCTAAGAATTCTATGTTGGTTTTAATTAATTTCCTTGCACAATTACGTGCCCATGGTTGTTATCCTCCTCAAGGAATTGCATCACATGGTTTGCCATTTTATTGTTGAGTACTTCTTTGTTTCAAGCCAGCGATTTGTCGTATAGAACCTCATTTGTGATCCATAGAATTTAATCCCACTGATTTCAACTTGAAAATGTAAATAATAAATGAAAAGAAAATCGATATACTCTTATTTGCTTACCTTTTTGTAAACTATGAAATTTGTATATTCATTTATTTCACAAGGTGATCTCACTTTCCTTGTGATTGTTCTATGTAGAGCTTCGTCTGGAAACAGATCTTCCCAGGCTTTGCAGAGTTTGCCTCCCGAAGTGGGATTATCTTCTTTTGAGCTTAGTAAGTTCAGAGAAAGTGAAATACTTTTAAAAGCTTGTTATGGAACAGCTGATTTGTTCTTGTGTATTTATTCATCCGTCCCACCCCCACTTTTTTTCAGCTGGTTGTTTATCTAGTATCACATGGAGGTTCCATTACTATCAGTGGGCAATGCAATTGTTTGAGCAGTATAATATCAGCAAAGGAGCTTTTGAGTTTGCTCTTGCTGCACTTGAGTTAGTGGAAGAAGCTGTAAGTCCAAACGATAATTGTGGTAGACTTCCTTCCAATGAATCTGCCATTTCTATCCAAGGACGGCTTTGGGCAAATATCTTCAAGTTTTCTTTAGATCTACATCAATTCTATGATGCATATTGTGCAATCATTTCAAATCCAGATGAGGAGAGCCAATATATCTGCTTAAGGCGTTTCATAATCGTTCTTTATGAATGTGATGCCATTAAGGTTCGTTGCCTATTTCCTTTATTTAAGCATAATTGATACTATGGCTTGAGTTAATCAAAACAAAGAAGTCATATTTCAGATGTTATCTTGCTTGGCCGGGTGACTTCATCTGCCATGGTGATAGTGTAGAAAAACATTATTTTTGGTAGGTGTAACTAAAATGAAAGCCTATAATTCCATTTTTTATTTTATTATCTTGCAGAGGAAACTAATCTCCATGGATGAAATGAAAAATTATGCATGAGCAACAACTTGCATAGGAAAGACAGCATTTAAAATAGCTAAACACATGAATAAAAAGCCCACCAAATAGAATTTGATCCCAACCTGAAGATCTACAACAACTTGTATTTATTTTAATTATTTAGGTCTCTTTGAAAACAAACTAATTATGAATGTCTGCCTGCCAGTAGCTATGCTTAACTAATTATCTTCATTACGTAATATTAATTGACAATACCTCATTCTTCTCGAGCTCTCCCTTCATTTTCATTGTACTTGGTGCGGATCTGTTGTGTTTAAGAATAATTCAACTATGTTTCCCACGTTTCATTTAGGTTTTCGGCACCTTTAATTATGTCTCTCCCCAACCTTTGTCCTCTTCTTGCGTCAAGACAGTTTTTTAGAGAGAGAAAATTCTCTCCCTTCTCTCTAAAAATGTGAGCTTACTGGGGAAAGGAGGAAGAGGGTTAAAATTAAGCGTTATGTTTTTTTATCCGTAAGGGTGGTTGCGGAAGAAAGTCAGTGGTAGAAGAGAACAGTGGGGGTATGAAAGGGAGATTGGAACTGGATTTTGGGACTTTAACTCGGGTGATTGACTGTTTAGGTTTTATCTTGAAGACAATTAACCCCTTTGGTTTTTGGAGAAGGAAACTAGATTCAGCGATTATCTTTTTTCAAGTTCTTTCTAATGCAAGTGGTTGATTCTGCCTTCTTTCTTGGGATCCTTTTTGAGAAGAGTTTCTTTATTCGTCCCTCAAGGGGAGGGGGTAATGTTTGGGGAAAGTTGAAGGGAGAGTTCTCTGGGTTCTTCCAACTCTGACTCCAAAAGGAAATTGGAGGTAGGAGAGATTAAGTCATTGAAGTTCCCTCCAGTGCAAGAAAGGGAAAAAGTTTGGTCAGATAAAAAGGTGTGGTAGGGGATTTGCTGGCGGAGTATGAGGTTATTTTTAACTTTGAGGCAGGTTTAATTTTGGAGAGGAAAACAGAGTGCAAGTGGAAAGATATCAAGGATTAAGTCATGGAAGTCCCCCTCCAGTGCAAGAAAGGGAAAAAGTTTGGTCAGATAAAAAGGTGATGGTAGGGGATTTGCTGGCGGAGTATGAGGTTGTTTTTAACTTTGAGGCCGGTATAGTTGTGGAGAGGAAAACAGAGTGCAAATGGAAAGATATCAAGGAAAACATTGTGCAAGTGTTGGCAGGCTCCATCCTTAAAACTGTTTTGTAGCAACATGGCAGGGGCTATTTGTGAAGGCCAACAGGAGCGTCATTGATAGACAGTCATTCTTGTGAAGGGGAGTTCTAGATCCATACTATTCACACTTGGTGTTTGAACCTTCTGACAGAAAACAGAAAGTTGGCTCGAACAGGAGACTGAGTGACTGTGTTGGATGATATGCCTTCTCCGCCCTAAAGAATTGCTGGCTGTGGTGGCAGATTTGTGGGGAGGGCTGATGGAAAAGAGATCTCAATGGGTGAAGAGCTTTGGACGGATGAAGTCAGCTTGGTGGAGTTTGCAAAATTGGTTAGAAAAGAGAATTGTAGCTGGAGGCAAAAGTCCAAAGTGAGACTGGCTTAAGAGGGGGATTATCACACAACTTTGTTTTACAGGACGACTAATGGTAGAAAAAGCAAGAATTCCATTGGGTCTCTTGATAATGAAAGAGGTGAGAAGGTCAAAGGGGAAAGAGAAGTGGAAGAGGAGATTCTATCATTTTTCACGAAACTCTATGACCCAATCATGTCTCCCAAGCCCTTTGTTGAAGATATTGATTGGTGTCCTGTTTCTGATCTTGAGGATGCGGAGTTGGTGCCCCCTTTTTCTTTGAATGAAATTAGAAATGTGGTCTTTGGGTGTGACAGGATTAAGTCTCCTGGTCTAACAGTTTCCATGGTCTTTTTCGAGGAAAACTGGGATATTGCCAATGATGACCTTGTTAGGTTTTTGAAGGAGTTCTTCAAGGGGGATAGTGAATACTACTTGGAACGAAACTTTTGTTCGTCTTATCCTTAAAAAAGAAAAAAACTAAGGCAACGAACGTAAATGATTTTAGATCTAACATAAGCATTTACAAGATTCTAGAATAAGTTCTAAATAATAGATTGAGAAAAGTTCTTCCCTCAACTATCATTGAGGCTCGAGGAAGAGCTCATCTTTAAAATTGATTTCGAAAAGGCTTATGATCACGTGGATTGGAATTTTCTGGACAAAATTCTTGAGAAAAAGGGCTTTTGTTTTAAATAGAGATCTTGGATTTGGAGTTGTTTTAGGATAGTTAATTTTTCTTTCCTTATAAATGGAATCCCCAAGGGTAAGATTTGAGCTCCGAGAGGTTTTAGGCACCTTTATCTCCTCACGTTTTCTTGCTTGTGGTGGATGTTATAAGTAGAATGGTTTCCAATTGTATTGAAGGGAAGATCATTGAAGGTTTTGAAGTGGGTATGAACTAGGTGACTGTCATCACCAATTCGCCAATAACACATTTTTCTTTTGTTCAGGGAAGTAGTCTTTTTAATTTTGAATCACATCCTTGCCTTCTTTTAAGCCATTTCGAGCTTTAAGATTAATAGAAGCAAGTGCATATTTTGGATTTAAACAGTTATCCTGTTAAGGTGAGAGAGTGGGCTAGCCTGGTGGGGTGCAAGGTGGGCGTCTTTTCGACATCATTTTTTGGGCTCCCTCTAAGAGTCAACCCAAGACAGATATCTCTTTAGAGTCGTGTGGAGGACAAAGTGAGAAAAGGGTTGGCCGCTTGGAAGAAGAGTTGTTTCTCAAAAAGAGAGAGAGACTTTCCCTAATTTGGACGGTTTTAAGTGTTATTTCAATTTATTTTTCTCCCTCCTTTGTTTGATGTGTAAAAGCTTGGAGAAGCTAATAAGGGACTTTATGTGGGAAGATGTGGAGGAAGGTAAAGGAACACACTTGGTGAATTGGGAAATCATTTTAAAATCTTTTCACCTGGGAGGGTCAAAATTGGGGAATTTGAGGGTTTGTATAGGGCGTTATTGGCAAAATGGTTATGGAGTTTTCCCCTTTGATCCTCCTTCTTGAGGGCTAGGATTATTTGAGCAAGTACAATCCTCATCCTTTTGATTGGATGTCGGATGGGGTTAAAGACACTCGAAAATCTGTGGTAAGAAATTTTGTTCAGCTCCCTTTTTTTCTTATTTGATTCTATGTGTGGTGGGTAATTGGCTTGACACTCTTTTTTGGGGGGAAGATAGATGGTTGGGGGATCGTCCCTTGTGCAATAGATTTCCTAAGCTCTATCATTTATCTGCTATGAAAAATCGTTTTGTTGTTGATGTTTTGTTGCATTCGTGGAGCTCACCCTCTCTTTTGTTAGGTTTTTGTTGTTCTTTGTCCTATCGGGAAACAACAGAGCTGATAACCATCTTTTCTTCACGGGGATGTAGTGCTTAGACAGGGGTATTCGTATTTGGAGTCCTAACCCTTTTGAGTGCTTTTCATGCAAATCTTTCTTTCATTATTTATCGGATCCGTCTCCTTTGGAGAGTCGGATTTCTTGATTCTTTGGAAGGTGAAAATCCCAAAAAGAGGTGAAGTACTTTGTCTAGCTGGTTATTCATGGAAGAATCAATACCTTGGATAGGCTCTTGAGGAAGTTGCCATCCTTGGTCGGGTTATTTTTGTTGTATTCTTTGTCGGAGGGCAGAGGAAGATCTGGACTACTAATTTTGAAGTTGCGATTATGCTTGTTCAGTTTGGAACTACTACTTTGGAGTGTTCAAAACATTTATTTAGCCCATAATAGAGCTTTTGGTGATATGATACAGGGGTTCCTCCTTCGTCTGTCGTTTAAGTATAAAGCGAGTTTTTCTAATGGAAAATTGTGGTGTATGCTTTGTTGTGCAGTATTTGGGGAGAGAAGGACTAAAATCCTTAAGAGGGATTGAGAGGGACGGACTCTGCAGATGTTTGGTCCCTTTTGAAATTCAATGTCTCTCTCTAGACATTGATGACAAGTTTCTTTTGTAATTATCTGCTAGGTCATTTGGTTTGGTTGGAAGCCCTCCTCTAGGGTGCTCTCTTTCGTGGGCTTTGTTTTTTTATATGCCCTTACATTCTTTCTTCTTCTTCTTTTTTTTCCCCTCAATGAAAGTTGGTCTTTTATGTTAAAAAGAAAAAAAATGTCCTCTTCTTTAGAAACACACATGGTTTTGTGCTCCTTATTCTTGCCCATGTAGAACTTTTGGTGACAGTGTGAATGGATCATCTCTTCCTGTTAGGTGTGCAGTTTTACATCTGATAAATGTTTGAATTGGTGTTTATGTTAGTGGTTTAAGATTTTCTCCCTCATTGGAATGGTTCGGGTTTGGAAGAAATATTGTGTGGAAGATCTGCTGACTGCTTCAATACTCCCCCCTCACATTGAAGCATATATGTTCATCAGCTCAACTTGTTACGTAGTTAATCTATTTGAACTTTATTTTAAGCTTTCATAAAATATCCCCCATTGCTCTTCAGTCTCACATATTTGGCAGATACCAGACCTTATATTTTCTCATGAACATGACAATCAATTTTAATATGTTTAGTTTGTTCATAAAATATTTGATTGGATGTATTATGAAGGGCAAGCTCGTTTTTACACTTCAGGTTAGTTGGAACTACAAAACTGAAGCGTTAGTTAAGAGGCTATAGCACCCACATTATTTCGCATACAGATTGTGCTATAGAGTTGTATTCTAATTTGGCACTTGATGGTGGGATCACAATTTGATTCTTGCTCTTCCATGAAACTAAATTAACTCCGACAAAGATAAGGTATCTTGATGTGGGTCTTATGTTTACCTTGGATCTTGTCCGATCAGCATCTAAGAAACACTTAATCTTCATATGATTGTGATTCAAGTACAAATTATAATATGCTATGTCCATGTGCAGCCTTCAAATAACATAACTTGTTCTATAGTAACCCAATGGTCCACCATGGGTAATTACTATAAAGAACACGATCTCTATTTCCTCAAAATGACAATGTTTTCTGCAGTTTTAGTGTTTTCTTTTTGGTATTTATTAGTTTCTATAATTCTCTTTCAATCTTTTATACTTTCTTTAATATTTACTAACTAGTAGTTCAATAGTTATAGTTATCTTCTATTATGTTCCTGAAGTAACAAGAGATTTGCCTTCATTCGTCTCTGCGTAAATAAATCTCTTTATGTTAATTGTACAGATTCTTTGTTGTGGTGAATTACCATTCATTGGATTAGCAGAAAAGGTAGAGCAGGAGCTTGTATGGAAGGTATTTAGCTGTAAAGCTTGAAGTTTACATGTTCGTCGCCAATGTTATTTATCTTATTAGCTTGAGTAAGTTGCTTTATTTCTTGTCAACTCATGTCTAGGGTTTCTTTATCACAATGCAGGCTGAACGTTCTGATCTCTTATCAAAGCCAAGCTTGTATAAGTTACTGTATGCTTTTGAAATATGCCGACATAATTGGCAAAAAGCAGCAAGTTATATGTACCTTTATTCAGCTCGTTTGAGAATGGAAGGAACTCTGGGAGATAACCAGTTAAGTTCCTCGTTGCTGCTTGAACGATTGAATGGCCTTTCTGCTGCTATCAATGCGTTGCATCTTGTTCATCCTGATTTTGCGTGGATTGAACCCCCAGTTGAAAGAGATGCCATCCAGAGTAAGCACTACCCAAGCAAGAAAGCTAAAAGAACTGTTGATGAACAGTGTAAGTAATGCTTTACTTGATGAATTCTTTTATTTCCCTAGTGCTTTTTCCATTTCCAGATTTTCTAATTTTCTCTTTCTTTTTTCTGGATCTGAATGGTATTTATTTTTCATTGTGTCAATTGAAAATATTTATCTAGTTATCCATCATTCTGTTTTTCTGTTTTGTTTGAAAATATGGCTTCTTTTTTTGGAATAGTTGCCAGAGATGACACCAAGCCTCAGAAGCGGAATTCTTATATTGATATGAAGCAACTGGAAAATGAATTTGTGCTAACCTCATCAGAGTATCTCCTTTCATTAGCAAATATCAAATGGCCATTCACTGGTAAGGATATGTATTATTCTGTATTATGCTTTCCTTGAAGCAGGATGAGAAATTATTATAAAAACTTCGTTTAGAAACTTTAGCTTTTAAATCTATCTAACATATTAAAACACCTATTTTTAGATTGCATTTACTTAAATGTTTTGCAGACTGCCGTTTGTCAGGGATTCATGAGGCCCCTTCAGAGTTGGTTGATCTTCTGGTCCAGAACAATTTTTATGATATGGCATTTATTGTTGTTATAAAATTGTGGAGAGATTCAGCATTAAAGAGGTATTGATCTTTTATGCTCTAATTGCATTACAACATAAATCTATTGATTCTGCCGAGAATTGCAAATCTTGAACTTTGTTGACTCAGGGAGTTGGAAAGAGTTTTCTCTGCCATGGCATTGAAATGCTGTCCTAGTAGATTAAGTTCATCTGGGGTTCGGTAAGTCAAACGTCATTTTATAAGTCAAATCATTTCAGTTAACGTTTCCTATTGGTTGTTAGTTCCACAAGTAAGAAACTTAATTGTTAACTTGTATCCAATTCATTTTGGGCTTTTGTGTGACTTCAGGAATGATCCAAGAATAAGTAGTCTTCTATTGGTATCCCCAAATGGGCAAAATGACGTTCATGGGTCACTTGATGTGCTTCCTAGTAGTCAGCATCTCAATGGAAATGGCCATTGGGAGACTCTGGAACTTTATCTTGTACGTACCTTCATATTATGTCATGAATGCAGCTTAAGATATTCCCTGACACTTCTGTCATCTGATTTTTTTTCTTTTAATCTTAATTGGTCTTCCGGGTAATATTTGGCCTGGTATATACACTGTTTCGTGTTTTAAAAAAAAAATATAAGGTCCTTGGTATATGATTCAATTGCAACTTTGAATTTTACGAGACAGGAAAAATACAGGAAAATGATGTTTAGATAGTAAATTAGGAGGAAATCTTAGGTCTAAAGTTTATTCAGTCGCTTATTAAGGAAACTAAGCAGCAGATGCTGGTATCGTTTTATTTTTTCTTTTACTTTAATTCATGTTGTTTATTGTTCCTGCTTCTTTTTTGTCATTTTTTTCTTCTCTGCATTTATACTTATTATTTTCTCTATCTTAATCATTCATACCTTCAATTTGCAGGAAAAATATAAAGGTTTCAACGCTAGATTGCCTATTATTGTTGCTGAAACACTTCTTCGAACGGAATCTCAGATGGAATTGCCTCTTTGGCTGGTTCTTATGTTTAAGGTTTTTACCTATTTTTGTCAGTGATTTTATATTTAATTCATTTTGACTGGATAAAATTTTAGGGTTTTCTTTTATCATCTTTGTATTGAAAGCACTAGGAGATAATTGGTACTCGTTAGAGAAAGATTAACGTACAAAAAGAGACTAATACTAAAAAATAACTCCGAGAGTGAAACAAAAAGAGAAGTTGATTACAAAGCAAAAGAAGACAAAAACTGAACACAAAAGAAATATGAAAACATTCCAATTCAAATTAATATCATGTAGAGAGAGACTGTCAAAACGATGGGATAGAGAAACATGTAAAAAATTGGAAGAATTTTATGTATTTGATTTTCTTTTCATGCTCTGTATTGGCATAGATGTAAATGCCCTTTTACTAATAAATGTATAAAAAGTAAAAACATGTACCCAAAAAATGTATAAAAGTAAAAACATGTACCCAAAAAAAATCTGCATGTTTGTAGCCATTGTTGAAGAGAAGACCCACCACAAGTTGAAAACTGAGAACAATTTGTACCTACAAGCTTGAGAAAAAAAGCAGTCAAAGAAAATATGATTTGAGAGATTCCCTAAGTTCTGACAAAGACAACAAATGGAAGGTTGCAAACATGGATATTTTCGTACTATTAGATAGATGTATATTACGCGATATTTGGTTTTTATATTTGTAATATTTATTTTTCTTATTGGTTGATGGTCTTTCCTCTCTATAAAAAAAATGTTGTATTTGATTTATCAGATAGAAAATATACAATAATTTTATTTCTTTCCAAAGTTCAAGTGAATTTATGAGAAATTCATGTCGTTACTACTCCCTATTTTGTTTGCATATGTGTACGTGACGACCTCTCTGTAGCCTCATTTTGAAATCCTTCCCTTGCTTGGATGAAACTTGGAACTACATAGCAAAACTCCTCTTATTATGGGGTTCTGATATGGAAACGAATCAGCATAGTTCTCTCTGTGAATTGAAGAATGCTCATCTATATCAATTTGTATATTGTGATGGACAATTCTGTAGCTAGTAGAGTATGATTGCGCTTCTTCTAGTCTCATTGTTCAATCTACCATATGCAATTGTGCTCTGGATATAATTTTTCAGTAGTTTACCCGGATATGGTATTTTAATTTCTATACCGATGTACTACAATTCATCCACCAAATATTATGACAGGATGGTCGAAGGGCAAAGACATGGGGGATGACTTGTGAAGAAGCAAATCCAGCATCATTGTTTCGTTTATATGTCGATTATGGGCGATATACAGAGGCTACACATCTGTTGCTTGAATGCATGGAATCATTTGCATCAATGGTAAATTATGTATTGCCTTTTATATCTTGAAATTCCATTGATCACTTAGTTGACAAATTGAATTTCTTTTATCTATCCGCATAATTGAAAGACCCATTGAGCTAACGAAATCTCTTTCACTTATTATTTGAGCTCCATGTTGAGAAATATTCTTTGATAAAACTCATCAAAGAACAGTTGTTTAACGATGGACCTTGCATGAAACACTTATGTTGATTTGTACATTTATCTCTTAATTATTTTTTAGATATATTTTCCTTTTATAATTAATTTCCTTAGTTGGAATTTCTCTTGTATTATATGTACCCATTATTGGGTCATTTTCAGGAATAAGAAAAATCTTTCTCCAAAACTAAAAAAAATGCATGATTTTAACAATTAGCCAATACGGACTAAGTTTATAAATTGTGATGGTACGTAAATGAAATCTCTCTTCAATTTTGAACATTTTCTACTGAATTTTAGATTTTCTGGGCCACATACTGAAACTTATTCCAACTTTCTGCAGCCACCCACAGACATAATTAACAGAAAAAGACCATCCTCTGTTTGTTTCCCCTACAATGCCGTTCAGAACTTATGGTGCAAAATAGATGAATTGATCCGCTCAGGTCACATGGTAGATGCTTGTGAGAAGCTGAGAAACCTATTGCATGGTGCTTTGATGAATCATCTGAAGCTGGTATGTTATGTTTTAATGATTGTCTCGTTGCTAGTACAACCCTCTTGTCAATATGCCTGACATTTTTGTAAAAAATTCCTTTCAGCTTAAAGTCGATGCAGATGATGTTATATCTTCCATCGCTTAATATACTCCGGACTACTTCGTGCCGTTTCTATGATGCCAGACAGGAACCTGTCACTTTTACTCGTGCAAAGGAGCAAGTTTGTAAGCTTAGGACCTGTTTTATGCTTCTTTGCTGAACTATTTGAAGATCTGGTATTTTACACGTCAACTTTCTTCTCATCCGAAAGAATCTCACTTTTTTTTATAAATTTATTTATTGGCCCCTTTTGTTTTCTCAACCTTCTCTGCTGTGGTGTCTTTTCAGTCAATTATCTATGTCGATGACACACCATCTTCTGTTCAAGAATGCTCCTAAGATTGGTGAATCAGACAACTAAGCATCCAGAGATGCCATGGATATACCCAGATTGGGAGCTGCTGTTGGGTAACGGTCACTTTTGTAGCCTTGAATATTTGATGTTTTCATTTGTTTACAACATTTTCATGATGTAATCATAGACCAGAAATTTCATCAAGCTCCCACCAGTGATACAAAAAAGCGTGTAAATGGGCTATATGCTCGAGTTCGTGTAGCAAACTTGGCAGAACGGCACCTTAAATGACATTCTAGATCATGATTTTGTCAATTGCTTTATGCAAGAAATGTAGAGTATTCTAACATTTTGGATGTTTGGTATCATGCTCATTACAGCCGGTTCAACCTTCAATGGCCATAGGAATACTTTAGTCGATGAGATTAACCGATATCATCATTTTGACATAAAGAAGTTTTGATCAGATGCCATCATGTAAACTAACTAAACTAACTATGATCTTTGTTTCCAAACTTTATATTAAACTTGATATGTGTGGCTAGCAACACATTCATGAATAGATAATACTAAAACAAGTTTCTAGTAATCAAAATAGAATGTCTTCAAAAAAGATAGAGCCTTGAGAATAAAAACTTAAAACATGATGGTATGATATATTAAAGTTTCAATTAAGTGGCAATGCTTGTGTTGTTCTTGATATCAAGAATTTGACTTTCATTTTGAGGCTTTGGAGTGGTAACTTCAACGTCTTTCAATGGAAGTCTGTTGTTCATCTCTGCTTTTGCCCCACAACACCATGTATAAACCACACACAATCAGCACTGCTCCAATCACACTGTAAATCTCAACAAAATTTTCGTTAATAATTGTTGTATTTAGAAGATTAAATGGTTAAATTGTAAAATTTTGAAGGTACCTGCCAAGGTGCAAGCTTTCTTGGAGGCATAGGGATCCAGCAATAGCTACCAGGAGAAGCATAAGAGGGCTGAAAATAGACACATACAATGGCCCTCTCATACGTACGCACCACGCCATCAGTGTCACCATGGCTCCCGACGCCACGATCCCCTGCATCCAAATCCATTATTCGTATGTCGTATTATTAAGTGAACCAAAGGATCATATCTAAAAGTTCAAAGGCTAAAAATTAATAAATTACGGCAAATGCGACGGTGAGAAGCCTGATATTCCAACCCAATTTCCATTGCTTCCAATCCCTCTCCACACAAATTGATATTGCCAACCCTTGAATTGCTCCCATTACACACATCAACGCTGTGCTAGAGTATTGGCACGGATATATTTTCGTCATTTTTGTCTGCCACCAAAATCAAATCTTACATATAAGTTCTATTCAATAGTAGCCCACTCTATCGGGTCAATCTAAACATATCTTTCTCCGTTTAGGTCAATAATTGTAGGAGTCTATTAATTTTAAAAAACTAATATTTTATGTCAAATTCAATTTTTGGTTCGTATTAGATATAACAACATAGAATAAAGAAGCACTAATAATGGTAACCTGAAGGATGAGCCAGAACGAGTAAGAGAGGCAGCTGGCGAGAGCCAGCAGACTTCCAAGCACAAAACTGTGGGAGTGGTGAGCATTTTGAGGAAGATGTGCCACGTGTCCTCCATGGAGAAGGTCCACGTGGGTTGTCCAAATGTTGAGCTGGATGCCTTTGTAGAAAGTAAGAAACATGGCCCCACCAATCCCCACTAACGTTCCTGCCACCTTGGCCACCCCTTCCTTGCTCCTCATCTCCAACTTTTCCATCCTACACATGTCCGTACACCTTAACCTTATAACCTTAATTAGTTAATTAATTAATTGTTAAAATAGTTTGAATTCTCATCTAATCTCAAAATAAAATTACTAATCATTTACTAAATTGTAATAAAAATATAATTTTAATAATTTTGCGCCTTAATTAATATAAAAATCTTTAGAATTTTAAGAAATTTAACGATATACAATTAAACACGATATTATTTTATTTTGGACATCTTATTCCCGAGCGTCCATTATTTTTTTTCCTTCTCTTTTTCGAATATCCAAAGTTGAATTGAGTTGTTATGTCAAAAGGTTCGTGGATTTTACATCACTTGTAATCAAATTGAAGTTTTTCTCTGAATTTCCAAAAAAAGGGTTTTTTTTTTTTTTTTTTTTAAATAAAGTGATTGTGATACATCATCATCATACATACATACATGCTCATAAATCTTTTTTTTTTCTTTTTATTACAAAAATGTATAAATTTTAATTCTACATTATCAAACCTAATTTTGTAAATTTATGGGGAAAAAAATACAATAAGAAAAAAAAGTTTAGCGTTTAGGAACGACAAAATTATAACTCAAATTGGAAAAACTCAAATGACCCAATAATCTAAACAACTCGAACTACCCAATCTAAATTCTAAAAGTTGAGTTGGGTTTTGGTTTGGTTAGCGAGTTAGGGTTTTTGGGTCGGTTCAACTTGATCCGAAGTAAAATTTAACATATATGTTATATGTTATGATTTATCTCTTCAATTTTCACCTTCACGTAAGAGTGTTCAAACGACACAATAACTTGAATATTCCCAGACTTTTGAATATTCAAATATGAAGTTTTATAAGATTTTAGTTATTAATACGGATAACTACAAGTTTTTCAAATAAACAATCAGATCATCCAAATTTCAAATTAGATTGGATTGAACTATGAACCCTATTTGATTGATTTTGGTAACCAACCAAATTCAACTCTAACTCGTGTATACTCCTAACTCAAACTAAACAACAAAAATTTAAGTTTATTTGTTTACGTTGCGCATAAGAGATGTGGATATTGTTACCCGAAGAAGAGGGCTAGAAGGAAGGTAATAGCTGGACAAAGATTTTGCATGGCCGAAACAAATGTTGCTGACGTCAGCGCCAAACTCTGTACGTATAAGTTTTGACTCAACGTTCCTCTGTCCAAATAAATTGTACTTCTTATTCATTTCTATTCCCGAACACATTTAAAAAAATATATTTACATGTGTAAAACTAATAGTAACGAGTATTTTTATTAATTTAGCTTACTTACCCAAATAATCCACAAAGAAATCCATAGAAGAGTATGGAGCATGTCATCTTCGGCCTTTTATTCCTGTCATAAATTTAAATTAGAACAGATAGATGAGGATATGGAAATCTCTCCTTAGCATATGCGTTTTAAAAGTTTTAAAAGAAAAACTCAAAGAAGATAAACCTTTCGAAAAAGAAAGCAAGGGGAAGCATGAAAAGGGAAGCGAACACGAAACGAAAAGCGATCATAATGATGAGATTCATTCCATCGTTGACAGCCAATTTGTAGAGAACGTTGACGCCTGCGAACACCGACTGAACCAGAAGCATGAGAAGGGCGGGTTTGGCAGTGGCATGGAAGGCGCCATTGCTGCATATTGTGGTGCCTGATGACCCAACCCCTGACTCCATTATTATGGTATTATCTGCAAAGCCCTGTTGTGTGGGAGGGTATTTATTGACCAAGAATGGAACCACAAACATTGAACACTTACCAAAAGAATGTGTGATATCACTGCTTTTCCAATGGCTGACATGTAAAGTGTTCAAGGTGTGCCCATTTTCCCTGCCTTTCTTCCATGTTGAAGCCCTAAATGTATATATCACTTTCATACGACTTATATGACAATTTAGTCGAATACATTAGTAACGAGATTTCTTGTACAGGTTGGTCAGTAGGGACTCAATATGTTTAAGGTAACTAACCACTAATAATCACTCTAAGAAATGATCGTTGAAAAAGGTATTAGTAGGAACGTTATATGTGGTGTGTTTCAGATAATTAATCACTAAAGTCCCTTAATTTCGTTTGATTAGTCATATGATGATTTGCATATCTGACTCCAACAAGGGAGTCTTTGTGAATGGCTCCTTCGAGGGTTATTTCCCGTGCAAGCCAACTTTTAATATAGGTTGAGCTTTCCTCCTGTTCCGATGATAGTCCCCGACCAGCTTTTGACACGAT
The DNA here is from genome assembly GCA_033971965.1 of Cucurbita ficifolia. Taxonomy (NCBI): domain Eukaryota; kingdom Viridiplantae; phylum Streptophyta; class Magnoliopsida; order Cucurbitales; family Cucurbitaceae; genus Cucurbita; species Cucurbita ficifolia. The sequence goes on from CM066976.1 coordinate 9,129,725, forward strand.
AGAAAGTTATCCACAATACTCCAATCCAATACAAAAACCAACGGATGAGGCACCTAAACCACATTTTTGCCCTATTAGCAATAGCTTTCACAATACATTTATACAAGACATTACGGCCCGAAAATCGCAAAAACATGCTTTCTTTACATGTATACCTATCATTGTTTTTGAATCTAATAAACACGAGAGTAAAAATTTAAAAATCTCGACATTATCGGTAGATGGTATCATCCTAGGGAGGAAAAAATAGATAAAAGATTTAAAAAAAATAAAAATAAAAGATTATCAAAGAAAAGAAAAGATTATAGATTGATAAGTTAAAAGTTAAATTGGTAATCATCTTTCTCTCTCTGAAAGAAAAATGAAAAAAAGGAAGATATTTAGTTTTACGATATTAACCTCGCTTCAAGGGTATATAAAGGAAAATGAGGAGGGTCAAATAGGGAAATTTACACATTAAACGAAGTTGGGCCTGGGGCAGCCCTAGTAGCGTATAGCGTGTCAACAACTCTTCCGCGACCTGCGTCATCTTCTTCGATACACCGACCAACTCTGCTCCCTCACTCATTTCTCTCTTCTGCTCAAATCTCTGCATTTTCATTTTCTTCCCATGGCCACAACCTCTCCATCCAGGTATTCTCTTCCACTTTCTCCTCTTTTTCTTCTTCCCTCTACCCTCAAATTCTGAAATTAATCAACATTTCCCCCAATATCTTTGCTTTTTCACTCTTATCGTTGTCTAGGAGGCTGCCATTTTCGTAGTTCCCCCTCTACTTCTTTTGTTTCTGCTGCAATTACTGCGCTTTTAGCTTTCTCATTTTCATTTCCCACTAGATCTCTTAGATGGCCATGATTTTTCATACTTTAGCTTCTTTCTGTAATTTGGTTCATGCTTATTCGGATACTTTCATGTCTTTTCGGTGTAAACCAGGGATATGTTATCGCTTCGGGTTTTTGTATTTTTTGTTCTAATCTTGGTGGTTTGGGGTTCAACTTGTGCTTCAAGAACGCTGAATTGACCTTCAGTTCAATTATCTTTTTTTTTTTAATTTTTTTTTTTTGAGTTCAAGGATGGAAATTTTGATCTTTTGATTGCCTTCATCAGTTAGTTTGACGATTGGCTGGGAAAGAATTGCCGTCGCATGTTTTTTTCACTCGTATGTTGTGGTGGTGGTACACGGACGTTCGGGTTATTCGGTGCCTTTACTGACCACTTTTCAATTAACATCGCATGCAAACTCTTTGCTCTTACATTTTGGATTATATGCCCAACTTTTTCCTAATTTAAAAGAGAACCTACAGGTTTGATTATGTCAACAAATGATTAATCTTTTCCTGTGTGGCAACCCTTTCTGAGTCATGCCTGCTATAAAAAAGGTTAGTCCAGAGTTCTATTTTCCTTATTTATTTATTTATAATTAGAAGTCCCTAGTTTTATTGATTTCATTAACGGTGTGCAGTGTATCTTGTTCCATTCTTATTAATGTCATATAGAATAGAAGATGATCTCTTAAGACTTTAATATCTGTAGTACTTCTGGATCTTCTATTCTTGGTTTAGCTTGATGTCCACATATAGTAGAGTACGCACTTCCTATATATATGATCATGGGCTTATGACCCTCTACTATGCCTTAGCTAGTGGTGTCTGTAGTGATTTATTAACTTTAGTTTAATTGGGAAAATTTGGTTTTTGAAGGAATTCTATGCATCAAGAAGTGGATGAGTCTGTTCTATATGGAATTGATCCTATTTGTCTATGCTACATTTATTTTTCTTGTGGGATTTTAAAACTTTGGTTCTTCAATCTTGTGGGTGCATTTCCTTCCATATTTCATTTCATTTCATTTTTATTAGTTTCTGTCCACATCTCATTAAAAATACATTAAATAGTCCTTTAAAATTGAGACCTTAAGATTCTAATCTAATTTGATTAAGGCGAGTTGTATTCTGAGATTTATGTATTTCTTTGGCCTTTACATCTCAGAAGCATGAATGTTTAGTAGTAGTGATAAAAATACTAAACGAGTGTTCAAGGAGGGTAGGAGGTTGTAGAAAAACAACAGTATAAATAAAAGTCACTCGCAGAATAAAAAATTTTAATCTAGTTTTTATTTCTTTTTCTTTTCTTGAATCTGGTCGTATTGTTGTGGATATTTCTTTGTTAAGTTAGCCTGTAAGGTTTTATAGATTTGCGATTTATTTTCATTATTTGGTTATTTTATTGCGTAAAAAGTAAGTCAAGTTCTCACTCATGCCGTTTCCCAATTGATTAGAATTCTGAATGCAGTCGGATTGGGAATGTTTTCCACAAGTTGATGAGGCAGATTGGAAATCCAGTTGACTTTGAACTTCCTGATTGGTTTAGTAAATGGAAGCCTTTGCCGTATACCTTCATTAGGCGTAGTATCCTTTGCTAGTTTTGTTCTTTGCTATCCTTTGAACTGTTTACATTTTTTTTCTTTCTTTTTGAAGTTTGTACTTTTCGTTAATGAACATTTGCATACCGTGGACATTTTCTTTTATGAAGTGTGTACCTTTCATTAATGAAATTTTCTTACTTTGGAAAACAGTAAAGTAGCCCATGGAGGAGGGAACTTTTCTTTTGTTAGGTCTCACATCTTTCATTGTTATTGATTTTTCACTTAAAGGCAGAGTATAGAGAGATTAACAAATATGTGATTAACCACTTCACTATAACTGTATGGGCTGAAAGCATGTATTGCATTTTATTTGTCTGGAATCCAATAAAACGTGTTATATTTACTGTTTACCTCAGATTTTTATTCTCTCTTTCTTTCTCCATTATTTTCTGTTTGTTGATGTTAACAAATTTTAAGATGTCTACCTCACAAAGAAATTTAAAAGACGGATTGAGGATGATGGGATATTTTGTTCCTGTAGCCCTACACCAGGATCTCCAGGTGTCTGCGATAGAGATTGCCATTGTGGGTAAGCAATTTGCCGTTAAGTTGCTTAAGTACCATGGCTGATGGAATTCTATATGTTCTTTTGTCTTTGCATTTTCTCCATCCATAACTTCGGAAATTTTAGCTTCTAAATTACCGCCCTGTCAACCATTGTAATATGGAGTGTATTGTTTTGTAGGTTAATATGATCACCAAAAAAAAATAAGAAAAAAAAATCAGCAGTATTTGAAAAGTTATAAACAAGAAATTACGTAAGAAACATATCAACAAAATCTCCAAACCAGAACTAATGAAACCACAAATTGGAAAGATAGAAGGAAATAATCCAACGCGAAATAATTTTAAAAATGAAGAACTTTGAAAATCTTTGGATTGAGCACAACATGAATACCCTCATTGGAACAGAGCATTCGTTGCAGGGGGTACTTTTGTTTTTGAAAGGCAGCTTTTTTCTTTCAAGCCAAATTCCCTTTATCAAAGATGTTAACACTATTGACCCATAATACTCTTGCATACTTTTCCTTTAAAATTGCGGCCACAAAGAAGAGAAGATAATTTTTTCCCTTAAAATAGCTAACCCGAGAATTATCAAAATCTGAGAGGAAGCCTCCCACAATTGCGTGCTGTTATGTAACAATGGAAATAGGTATGGTGAAGGTTCTCTCCAGCCTTAAGACGAAGTGGACTGGAGCTAGGATTTAAGGACCAATCTGGACATTTTCTTTGAATATTGTCAGCCGTATTCAAAATTGAAGAAATACGATCAACTTTATTCGAACTTCCAGCTCCTTCTATCATTCCTCCTTGAGAGTAATCTTCATTCCAATAGTTCCAAGATCCTGCCATTTTCATTTCATCATTTAAATCTCCTTTGAGTTCTAACTGAATCTTGCCAAAACTTTCCAGCACCTTGGGATTTTTGTTGCAGTGGAATCACAATTCATTCTCCTTTTTAAAATGATGCAATTCAAGCTTTAGAACTTTGCCCCTGTCTATGTACCTGGTTTTGATTTTGTTCTTAATGTTCTAATAGTTTCAATTTTACCTTCAAGTTTTTAATTGGTAACAAATGAGACTTTCAGCTAGCAATCTCCATTACTATTGTAACTTTCAAAGTGTTACGAACTAAGTTGAAAGCAAAATAAATATACGGAATGCACCTTACGTCTGTAAGTTTCAATGCCCTTTGTAAATAAGTGGTCTACACATTTATGTTCTTTGTGGCCAAGCTTGTTGATTTCTATGTAAGGGCTTGAACCCTGTTCCTACGTTTGTTTGTCCTGTATCTGTAGGATGCTGTTGTCTAGCTGTTCTTCAGGCTGCAAGTGTGGGATTTCATGTCTCAACAAACCATTTCAGCACCGGCCTGTGAAGAAGATGAAACTGGTTGAGGTACTATTACAGGGAATTTGATAAACTACAGTATGAATTTCTCGTAGCATCTTTTTTCTTATCTCTTGAAAAAAGGTCCTTTTTTTTTTTTTTGTAGGCTGTATTTAGTTTTATTTGTAAATGGGGTGTTTGGATTCGAATCAACTATCTAAGTTGCTGTTTGATGCCCAAAGCATTTTTTAATCTTAACTTATAGCACTTGTTTTGCCAATTGAAAATCTCTTCTTGGTGTGGATATCTCATCGTCGTTTTGTATTGCTTTGTCTACAATACAAGTCACGTTTCATATACATAAAAAGGCATCAGCAAGTCATTTGTCTGTACCATTTAACAAGTTAATTTGGTTAGACAAAACCAAGCTACCCAACTCCAAACTATAAACACCTAGATTTATTAACAGCATAAACCTAACAATGCCTATTAGGCAGTCCCAAAGAAAAGAAAATTTTTGAAGTCAGGGAGAGAAGATTTTACTTGTTGATCGTGGTTTTAAGGCTGGATATATCTAGAGTAGCTTGTTATATTTCGACCTGTTGGATTCCAGTTATAATAATCGATAGGCATCTCAACTAAACGCAATAGGTGACTTCAACTTGATGAGTATCTAACATTTTTTTTACCATCGGCATTCATTTATTATTCTCTACATCAGAATGTAATTAGTAAGGTGTGAAAACACTGCATTTTTTTTCCTGGTCTTGTTTTAACCTTGCAGGGAATTATTTCATAAGATAAATGCACAGGGAATTATTTCATGATTTATGTTAAGTTGAAATGGCCAGTTAAATTAAGCTATACCTTGTAGACTGAGAAATGCGGTTCCGGGATTGTAGCTGATGAAGATATCAAACATGGAGAGTTTGTAATAGAATATGTAGGCGAAGGTAATGTTTCTCTTTATTTAATTTTTGAATTTTATGATTTTTTGCATAATGTAATGTGATGCACTACTTTTAAGGCATAATGGGTGCACTTATTAATCATGCAGTAATTGATGACAAAACATGTGAAGAAAGGCTATGGAACATGAAGCATCGTGGAGAGACAAACTTCTATCTATGCGAGATCAATCGAGATATGGTAATTGATGCCACATACAAGGGAAATAAGTCGAGATATATAAATCATAGTTGTTGTCCCAATACGGAGATGCAAAAATGGTATTGCCCCAATCCTTCAACTTTCCAATTTATATTGTGTATATTTTTTAAATTTAAAGAGCATGGATACGTGGCAAACATATGGCACGTCATGGACATTTGATATTGATGCGACATGACATGTAGGTAACGACGTGCCAACTTGTAAAATAGGGGACATGACATGTTGGGTGGGACACATTAGGTTTTTTGGTTTTATGTTTTTTACATACATTATTGAATACTGAAGAATAAATCTGTTTCTAAATTTTAACATCAAAGGGGAATACAATTCTTAATGACTAATGAGAGAGCTAATCTGTTTATCTTTCAGGCGGGCTTTTCTATTATCTTCATTTTCCATTGGATAGTCGAATTTTTAATTGAGTGAAGGGTCTATAATTTGTTTTTGTTATATTTGCACAAATATGTCCTAAACATGTCCTTAACTTGTTACCAGCATGTTGATAAACTTACAAATATTGAAATAAACACTCTTTTTTCACGTCTGAGCAGGTTCGCATGTGTAAATGGTGTCTGTGTTTTATTGCTTGATATGAGATTATTTTGGAGTAATTGCTGTATATGAATTGTTCTTTTAAAGGATTATAGACGGAGAGACAAGAATTGGCATATTTGCAACTCAAGACATACAGAAGGGCGAGCATCTAACTTATGATTATCAGTATGGTTGCTTGCTAAACTCTTGACCTATGCTATATGTAAAGTACTTTTCGTGCATTCTTTTATGAAAATGATGAATCTTTTATTCACATGTTTGTTTTATATGATTACTATAATGGAAATATTGTGGCATCTACTCTATTATCCACTGTTTTATTTCCTGTACTGCTTGTCCCTGGCTAATAAATATAGCAGGTTTGTTCAGTTTGGTGCCGATCAAGATTGTCATTGTGGTGCTGTTGGCTGCAGAAGAAAGCTGGGTGTAAGACCTACGAAGCCAAAGATATCTTCGGACGCTGCGTTGAAACTTGTAGCTTGCCAGGTGGCTGTATCTTCACCTAAGCTGAAAGCAATCTTGTCTGGAAGAGATGTAAGTACAGCTGTACTAGTTTGCTGAGGTTGTGATGCTCTATGTTACCTCTTTTGCACATATTTTTTTGTATATGTTGCTTTTATATTTGATTACTATTATCATTCACGTATGTTTAAATAGTTGAGGGTCCTTATATAAAGATTTTTTTTTGGTAAGACGTTCCATGTAAAGATTAACATGCGGTGACAGTCATTCCTCAAAAGAGCTGCTGCAGGTGTTCCTGAAATGTGGCATGATAAATGTAAAAGCTTTTTGGAATTTCGTTATAAATACATGGGATGCATTTCAACATTTCAAACAAGTACTAGAAGTACATGTGTGATATACGTTAAAAATTAAGGCTCAAGTATTTATTTTTCGAAGTTACTGCATCAATAAAAATTTCTGATATGAATTTTTTAATACAAGAAATAGTAGTTATAGAAAGAAAACTGTAGAATTATATTGTAAAGAGAACTTTATCAGTGTAAAAAAGCAGCAGAAATTTCATAGGATGATAGTTACGTCTTAAAGAACTGTTGCAGCCTTGCATGTGGCTTTTAGAAATTGGGGTATACCATGTAGGGTGTTCTACTTATGATCCCAAAAGTCAAGCATGGTCACAACCTTCGGTTTTAGGGAGTGGGTGTGGGCTTGAGGACATAGTACTTAATGATGACGAAGATTTAGGTTCTTGTTACTTAATATGTGAGTCCCACCATTGTTTTAGCAAAGTTTTAAACAGCATGCGCTGAAGCCAAGTCAATCAATTGCCTTGCCTCGGTGAGTGTCTGCTTCTTTCTTAAGTGCAACATATCAAAATAAACTATAAAGTGAAATAAAGACAAACTTGAACAGAATATTGTTGGACCTCTTTTTCCAAACTTTCTCATCCTAAGTTCCTTCTATCACCTTCTTCTCTTAGTAATGGATTCTTACCTCGCTAATTTCAAGACTGCTACATTGTTTTTGCTTAGATATATATATATATGTATATATATATACACTTACAATTTTTTTCTTTTAATTGCACAATGTATTTCCTGTAATTGTACGGGATGAAACTAATTGAGTTTATTTTGTGGGCAGGTTATAAAAAATGGAACTTTGCATGTAGGTAAGTCCAGTATTATCTGACCACTTTAGTAGGATCTAGTGCTGATGGATGCCACAGCTTTCTTCTGTAAGGCAATGAAGTAATTAGAAAAGTTTTCTATTTGACTTCTTATTCAGGAAGTTCAAAACAGGCACGCAACCAGCAAGTGGTGCACGCCTATAATTGCATTGGTGAGGTCATTTGGATTGCTCGCCCCATCAGTGGAAGGTACGTTAACTCTTCTATCATATTTGTCATTGCTCCAAATTATTCTTCTTGATTTGTGTTTGCGTTTTTTTTTTGTGAACTAAAATTGAAGGTGGCCATTTATTGAGTTAATAATGTGAGGACAGCATACATGCACGCATTATTTTACTGGTTTATGTACTAATTATTTTCCTGAAACAGAAACTCAGACAACTTATTAATCTTGTTAAAAAGTATACAAAAAGCTTTATCACCCATTGGAGCTTACATAAAATACGCTCAGAACTAGTTTTAATTGTTAATCACATAATTGCTTTTTCTAAAGAGCACCAATTACCTCCATTGAACCTAGACTTCTTTGTCACGTCCTCCCAACTCAACTTTTTTTTTTGTTGAAAATTTTATGTTCTCTGATCGGCAGAACATCTCTCAATTCTGATTTATTAGAATGGCGAAACTGTCTTTCTCAGTTTATCTATCTTCTGAAACCATTTACACACAAAATATGCTATACATTCTTCTCAACTGATTTATGTAACGGACATTGAACATTTATGAGTCTCAGGTTATTTTCCGGTTATCTTTCTGCTGTTTGACAGTGAGAAAATAAATGCTGCTGATATCCCTTTTTTACTGTACTAAGGCACACGTATTTGGAAGGAGAGCCAATTTTGTACTCTTCTGCAATTTTTCTTCCATACTCGATACGAAACAAAATCACAAAAGCATTTCACCTTTTCTGGCAGCTTCGCTTTTGAAAACATTTTTCTCGAATTTTCCTATGGCTAGCTCCCATGTTAAACTGAGGAACAATGATTTTTTGAAATAATTCCCGCAGGTTTCTAGGTCTGCGATCCGTTATCTTCATTATTCATTGGCACATCTGCCAACATCTCCAATTCGATTATGCACCCAAATCTAGGATTTCTTGTTCTAATATATTCTGCTCAACACTATTCTCCAGCTAGACGTCACCTCTTCTATAAAATTCTTCACACCCAACTTTTGGGACTGCTATGTTAAAATATCATCACTAGTCCAATAGGGTTAAGCCCAACCATGTTATGAGTGATTATATTTATGTTAAGAAAATGATTTAGGGATTTTAGGAATAAATTTAGGAAAATGATTTAGGGATTTTAGGAAAAAGGTTGAGAAATTTTAGGAATAAATTGTCTGTCCTCTAGTATAAATACCCCTCCATCCTACCTAGGTTATCATTTCAAAGAAATACAAAGCACAAAGTGCAGTAGTTTTCTACAAAGTGTCTTGTATTCTCTTCTCGATTGGTCTTAATAAAGAGTGCGAGTGTTTCCCATAGAGAGAGTTGTGTTCAACATGCTATATTGCATATGCTACAAAACAAACTCTTCATACCTATTGCCCTACCATTTTTCATTTCCGAAGGACGTTCCTCTTCCATCTCCTAATCTTATTCTGTGAACTGATTTATCACTGTATAACTTCTATAGACCACCAAACGATACATCAATTGTTGTTTTGATTCTCATTTATCCTCCATCCAAAACCTTCAACCACAAGTTTACTAGCAAATGCCAAACGTCTTTAGTTTCAAAAGAAATCTTCAGCTGCTTTGCCATCCTAGCTTCCTTCACCAAAAAATAAAGAAATACAAATGCATGTCTAGTATTGACTCGATATTTGCTGATAGGCCATGAAAACACATTAGGCTTACTATGTAAGCATGTCTACAAAACCCAGAGCTTTAGACACTCACCAATTCTAACCCCTCAGGCTCTAGATTCAGAAACTGAGGTATGAATCCTAGTTTGAATCACACGTCTGGAGTGTTACAGATGCTTGGCTTGGAGGAGTCTTATGTCATCATGGGTGACTGACCTTCAAGGAATTTTTCTATGAAGCATATGAGTAAGGACAAATCATTTTGAAAATAACTATGTTGGTTTGTGGGGCAGTTTTCACTCTAAAAGATAGTTCAAGACAAGCCAATATTGTTAGGTCGTAGGGGATGTAGGGGAATACTAAATCTGGATTCGAGTCTGGGGTTGAATCCTGGGTTTGGATCGTTAAAAGGTGGTATCAAAGAATAACCTCTCCTTGTAAGATGTTATTTGGGGATGAACCAAAGTGAAAACTAGTGAGCATGTGATACCCAAGTAAAGGAGGGGTACATAAATCCAACCACATGTGATGAGAGGGATTCTCAGAATATACAAGTTAAGAACGGTTGAAAAGGATTAATGGTTACTATATATACCAACAAAGTGCATCTTTCTTTTTTGATGGCTCAATCATAAGAGATCCAAAATTAAGTGTGTTCGGCTTGGAGTAATCCTGTGATGGATGACCTCTGGGAAGTTTTCCTAAGAAACATGTGAGAGAGGACAAAACATATTGAAAAGTCTTGAGTTAATTTATGTGGACATTCTCAGAAGCAATTCAAGACAATTAGGTAGCACATGTGGACTTTCTCAGAAGCAATTCAAGACAATTAGGTAGCATAATAGGTCTAGACAATTAGGTATCATAATCAGGTTGCATGAGATGCAGGGGTATGTCTAGGCTGGCAGGTGCTTAATTCAGATTTTGAATTTTGGGCTTGGGGCACTATAGATGGCAACAAAATAGAACCTCTCCTAGTAGGACGTGGTTTGGAGATGGATGAAGGCAGAAACTAGTAGGCATGTGACACCCGAGTAAAGGAGGGTATATGAACCAAGACCACATCTGAATGAGAAAAAGAATCCTGAGGATATGAAAGTATGGTTAATAAATCGTTAAAAGAATCTTAGGGCTTGGGGTGTTACATTCAAAATATGGTACTTCATTGAGAGAAAGGAAAGCATATACGAGTCATACAAAAAAACCAAGGCCGAACAACAAAAGGAGTTTGATGCTAACTACAAAGCATTACGCTAATTCAAAAGAGCAAAACTAAGCTCCTAATTCAAAAAAAAAAAAAAAACAGACCACCATAAAGAGGCATTAAAATCTTTCCACCTCCCAAACTTTTCACTTGATCTCTCTCTCGACCGCTCTAAAAATTCTATTATTTCTTACCCTCCATATATCCCACAAAATTCCAAAGAAACTAGTCTGCCACAAAACTATGCCCTTCTGGGAGAATTCAAAAGCACCTCTCCACCTGTGCCATATCGTCTCTATGCCAAACCCAACAAACACCAAATGATCTCATCCCGTGACTCCGAAGGTAGTGAGCAATTTGTCAATCCTAAACCAGATAATCTAGATCCATTGTCTTCCTCTCTTATTGAAATTTCATTTTTCAATGAAATGATCATTTCTCATTAATTTTTTTTAGAAAAAGATTCCGTATGTACCAATCTCTGTTGTAGCATCGCATCTGTTATAATTTATTATTAGATTATTTTTTACGTTTAAAATTTCCTCAAAATGTCTCAGGTCTTTTGGTATTATAAAGAGATTTGATCAATATTCCAGAAAACACTCCGTAAGTTAACATGTTTAACCTTATTTTCTAGATCTTGTATATCATAGAACTGTTCAATAGTAGTCTGTTTGATATTGTTGCAGATCATGTTTGAAGACGGCAATGTAGAATTTCTTGACATGTCAAAAGAGGATTGGGAATTTGCAAGGCTGTGATAAGAGCTATAGGGTATGCAGAGTGCAGCATTAACGTGATAATCAGCAACATGAATGCACATTCACTTGCTTACCTATTGGGAAACTAAGCAAGGAAGGCCAGAAGGGTTGCTCTGTGAGGTTGTTGTAGTAGTAAGCAAAACTTCTTCTGATGGACTCTTAATTGAAACCTGAAATCTGAAAAAAGTAGAAAGGAAAAGGGTAAAAAAGATGATGATTGTGATATTGTATTGTTGGTGAGAATGTTGTATGATATGTAATACTGTTCTTTTACATTAGAAAAAGAAAAAGAACTCGCCCAAATTGACTTCTGGTTAGGTTAGTATAGTTTTGGGATCAGCGTGGGAATTATTCTTGGGAATTATTCTTGAACTGTTGTAAAGTGTATTGATTGTATCCCTCTCCTTCTGCTGTCTGGTAATGTCACTCAGTGGCATTGCTTATTAATCCATTCATAACACATTTACTACCCTTCTCTTCTTCTATTCATGTAGCAGCATCTATTTATATATATATGTATACATATATATTAGTATATTTAAATGTTTTTTTTAATAAAAAAATTAAGAGTATTAATGAAATGAAATAAAATAAATACAAAATTAAATAAAAGTTATTAGGCCCAATGGCCCACTCAAAATTGTAGATGGTTTTTGGTGACAAAAAAGTCTCCAATCTCAGATCTTTCTCCACAACCACCAATACCAATCTCCCTTCCCATTCACATCTCTCTCCTATCATTCACCATCTCACCTACCTCTCTCCCACTTTCTTTTTTTCTTTTTTTTTTAATAATTAAAAAGCCATTTTAATTATTAAAAAGCCATATATATATATATATAAAGCAATATGAAACGAGACTAGAATTACAAAATTATTAAAACAACATTTAACTATGTTTTGTTAAATTATTGAAATGTACAATAATTAATTAAATATTATTATATTATAATGTTAGATTATCTAGACTCTTTTTTTCAAACAAAAAAAAAAAAAAAAAAAAGGAAAAGGTTTCCTTCCTTTCAAAATTTTAATTATTATTATCCTTTTTTTTTTCCTGTAATTTGATAAAAATTAATTGAAAAATGATGAGTCAGAAAATAAAAAAATAGAAATGAGAGATGGATGAGGTTTAAATGATGAACCGACAGTGCCCAGAGGTGATTTCCTATCTTCCTTCTCCTTCTCTGTTTCACTGATCTCTCAATCTCTCAATCTCCTTCTCGCCTCCTCTTTTCCCTCTTCCTCACTCTTCAATTTCAATTCTCCCCATATCATTCACATTGCTGATTTCCTCACCAACACACACGCAGCCACTCTTGCTGCTTCCGATCTGTAGCTTCTACGCCACTACAGGGAAGAGAAGATGAAGGTGATTGACAAGATCACGGCAGCCACCGCCGGTGATGGCGGCAGAGTCGTGTTCTCCTTTGAGTACTTCCCGCCGAAGACGGAGGACGGTGTCGATAACCTCTTCGAGAGGATGGACCGGATGGTGGCTCATAATCCTTCCTTCTGTGACATTACTTGGGGCGCCGGTGGCTCCACCGCCGATCTCACCCTCGACATTGCTAACAAGATGCAGAACATGATCTGTGTGGAGACCATGATGCATCTTACCTGCACCAATATGCCTGTTGAGAAGATCGACCATGCTCTTCAGACTATCAAGTCTAATGGCCTTCAGAATGTCCTCGCGCTTCGCGGCGACCCTCCTCATGGACAGGATAAATTCGTCCAGATCGAAGGCGGCTTCGCTTGTGCTCTCGATCTTGTACTCTACAATGGCTTCGTCTCTCTTCGTTTTCTCTGTTGTGTGTTTCTGCTCTCTAAATGTTTCCATTTCTTATTCGTAGGTTAAACACATCAGGGAGAAGTATGGTGACTACTTCGGCATTACTGTAGCTGGATATCCAGGTTTTTTTTTTTTTTTTTAAATTTTTTTATCGAAAGTTAAAGATCTATTGCAAATGCCTTTTCTTTTCTGTAACTAACGGAATGCTAATGCTTAATTGTACTCTGTTCTTCTCAGAGGCACATCCGGACGTGATTGGAAGCAATGGCGTGGCGACGACTGAAGGCTACCAGAGCGATCTGGCTTATCTTAAGAAAAAGGTGAATCTGATCTTTAAGCAATTTTAATTCCTCTTCCCCTGTTCTTACATGGATTACTTTTTATATGCTATTTTGTCTGTTCTTTTTTTTCTTTCGATTGCTGTTATTTACTATTTTGTCTTTGGTTCTTTTCAGTTTGATGCCGGGGCTGATCTGATTGTTACCCAACTCTTCTATGACACTGACATTTTCCTCAAGTTTGTTAACGATTGTCGTCAAATTGGAATTACTTGTCCGATTGTACCTGGTATTATGCCCATCAATAATTACAAAGGTTTCTTACGCATGACCAGCTTTTGCAAAACGAGGGTACTAACCTCTCTCTAATCTTTTTATTAATGGCCTTGATTTAAATTAAATGCGTCCACACTAGAAAATTTTAATATTATCTGTAATGTTAAATTGTTTCTCTTTTACCTGTTTGTATGACTTTCGAAAACTTGCAGATTCCGGATGAGGTCATGGCTGCCTTAGAGCCAATCAAGGACAACGAAGAAGCTGTCAAAGCTTATGGAATTCACCTTGGAACTGAAATGTGCAAGAAGATTTTGGCTCATGGAATCAAGACTCTTCACATGTATACACTGAATATGGAGAAATCGGCATTGGCTATACTAACGGTATATTCCAGTATCCTAATCGCATTCTAGTTTTACTTCCAATTATTGTTTCTATGGGTAATTTTGTCATTGGATGCTCTGGTACCAAGGAAATTTCTGAAGCTTTTGTTGATGTATTCTTATATTCTGGTGTGTCGGTGAGGGGTTTCCTTTTATGGATTTTGGCTTCCTTTCCATTCTTACTCTTGGGTTCATGTTTTGTTTGAACAACTGAGACTCTGCATCTTCCTTTAGAAATAAACTTGTAAGGAGCCATAAAGTAATTTCCATAATGAAAACTTCTGAATGTAAATTGATGATAAGTCTATTAAAAGTTTGTTCTGAAATGCTGATACGCAGACATACACATATTTTTAAACATAGGGTAAATAATACTATAACATGAGATAGTTTTTTTGTTGATTGGATGCCTTAGGCTTCTTTTTCTATTATAATGGCACTTATATTTCGTTCTTCTTTTACTTTTTTCATACATCATTTTTTATCTTTTTTGGAGGCTTGTAGTTTAATCTGTTTTTTTTGGGGTTAAGTCTAAGTGCATTTCTCTACTCATGGCAGAATCTTGGTCTGATTGAAGAGAGCAAAGTCTCAAGATCATTACCTTGGAGGCGCCCTACAAATATTTTCCGTATCAGGGAAGATGTTCGCCCAATCTTCTGGTATCTCTTATGCTTATTGCAAAATGAGGATGCATTCCTAATGATTTTGGATGCATAAAATTGTTTTTACATTTTGCTAAATTTGAGATAGAGCTGATCTAGGTAGTTGTTGATCACAGGGCTAATCGTCCTAGAAGCTACATATCAAGGACCATAGGTTGGGACCAGTACCCTCATGGTAGATGGAGTGATTCTAGTAATCCTTCATATGGGGCACTATCTGACTATCAGGTATGAACAATAAACTAGAACTTGTAAATGATCTATGTTGATATTTGTTATATACACACACTCTAGAGAGATAGAGAGACAGAGAGAGCTGTACGGAGGAGGTTTCCTTTTAACATCTGGAATTATTTCTTGTGGACTGCCTGAAAACTTAGTCTTCCGTTCCCTCTTTAATCACCATAGCTTGTAATTGTTTACTCTTTGTGATCTGCATGAATTCGAGACTTAAAAGTCGGCTTTGAGAAATTTCCCGCATGATGTATCATTTACTTTGGGTTGGTCTGATTCATCTGACACCACAACATTATCAAAATATAATTCTGTTGAGTTGAATGAAGCTTATTGTAGGACAAGATGTTAATTTTAAAGAAATTCTGTCTCAAATCCTGTTGAAAGCTTCTGGTAGAATTTCCCCCAGATAATTTGTTTGTTTCTTTAGTTATTATAGGCAAGCTGGTGAGATGATTTCTTTTTTTCATGTTTCTCAAACGCTTTAAAGAGCTGAAAATTTGAACTTTACTTCATTCAATATTTATTTGAATATTGTTTATAACACTTTTAACATAGTTTCTAGTGTGTTTAATCAGTGTTACTTTTGCTTTGTTTTGCACTTAAGTTTATGCGGCCACGTGCACGTGACAGGAAGCTTCTTGAGGAATGGGCTCTCCCATTGAAAAGCATAGAGGATGTTTATGAGGTACTTTTCCTAACCAAGAGTTTAAAGAAAGTTTGTTATAATGTTAGCGATTGACTAGATATGTTATACTGTTTCATATCAGAAATTTATGAAGTACTGCCTTGGAAAGTTGAGAAGCAGTCCGTGGTCTGAATTAGACGGTCTTCAGGCTGAGACAAGAATAATAAGCGAACAGCTTGGTAAAATTAACATGAAAGGTTTCCTTTCAATCAACAGCCAACCAGCGGTTAATGGAGAAAGATCTGATTCTCCTTCTGTTGGTAAGTACAAATTAATCCATTCATACAATTAACTTTTTTGACAGCATAACTGAGTAAGTATTTGAAAGTACTGCAATACAATCTCAGAGGTTAGTGGATAATGCTCTCTTCTTACAATTTCAAGGGTGGACGATTTCATCTTTGTTCACATATAACTGTTGAAGTCAAAAGGAAAAGTACTGAAATACTAAAACTGAACTAGATAATTTTTTCTCATGTAGCAAATTCATATTTGGCTAAAAAAACTAAATAAATAAAAACAATATATTATTCGCTCACCAATTGATTAATTTTAGTTTATTACATTATTTTATAAATAATGGAGCCCACTACAGTTTCCATTCATATTCCTCTTGAAAATCAGAAACCATTATTGGACCTATTTCTCAAATACTACTAATGGTTATTTGAAGAGATGAAAAGCGTGTTGACAGTATCCTGGCCTTTACCGTCTTTGGAACTAGTTGGAAATTAATAATATGTAGTGGAACACGTTGTTCCTCTAATTGAACAACTAAGCATGATATCTTGATAGAAGTGTAAATTTATCTTGATAGAAGTGTAAATTTTAACCATAAATAGATAACACTCTAACAAAACAATCATTTGTATGCAAGGGATCTGAGTCGCCTGTCTAGAGAGGGGGGGTATCTTCCCCTGTGCTAGGTGGGAGTGTCTCAAATGGAATTTGCTGCAAAGAAAATTATGTTCTTGCTGGAAAATTCTATCTTTTGTTTATTTGTTTATTTTTTGTAGTGATCAATTCAGTGTTGACTTATGATATTTGTGGTAATGGCGGCAGAATGCTTGTTTAGACATCTGATCAGTGTTGGGACGATTAATAATGATTTGCAGGATGGGGTGGATCAGGAGGTTACGTTTATCAAAAGGCATACATCGAGTTTTTCTGTTCCAGGGAAAACTTGGATGCTGTTGTTGACAAATGCAGGGTCCTTCCATCTCTAACCTACATGGCGGTGAATAAGGAAGGCATTTGGGTATCCAACATCACTCAAAATGATGTGAATGCTGTAACATGGGGAGTTTTCCCAGCCAAAGAGATCGTCCAGCCAACTGTCGTTGATCCTGCCAGCTTTCTAGTGTGGAAAGATGAGGCATTTGAGATTTGGTCGAGGGGATGGGCTTCCTTGTACCCCGAGGGCGACCCGTCCCGAAAATTGCTCGAAGAGGTTGGTACACTTGTTATTATCTTTTCAGTGTTCAATTAATTTCCCCGTTCTTTTTTCACCTGATATCATCCCTTAGTAGAGAAGTATGTGGATTATTAAGTAGGATTTGAATCAAATTTATGGTGTCATTGAAAGGCTTAATCAGTAAAGATTAAATGCTGTTTTATCTATAACGTTAATCTTAATAATATAGTGTGATGGAAGCTGAGAAGTTTTGTTGAAGGTTACTATCGATGACAAAGCACTTTACTATTTGTTTCAGATACAGAGCAGCTACTACTTGGTGAGCTTGGTGGATAACGATTACGTCAATTCTAACCTCTTTGCTGCTTTGGATGGATTCTGAGGTTGAGCTGCTATTCCTTTCCATGATTCTAGTTTTACTTCCATCTTTCGATCTCTCATTGAAACCTTCCCTAAGGTTAATGCAAGAAGAATTTTCTTTTTCCGTTTGCTTGGTTTATAATATGTTTCCCAATATGGGCTGTCCATTTATTAAAAATAACATTGGGATTTTAAACTTCCCGAGGTTGAAGGTAATGTGTCATTCATTTGTGACTAAAAACATTAGATTAAAATATTTCTTAAGGTAGCCATAGCCTTGGGCATGGGATACTATATTATATTATATTATATGGTTTGTAGAATTTTCAATTTTTAACGTGTTTATCATTGGAAATTTACTTGTTTGTATTGTACTTGTGTTTTTGTTTTTTTTATAGCACTCATGTATTTTAATGGAAATTGGTAGGGAATATAACCCCTTCCCCTCATTTAAAAAATGATCAAGTTATAGGTTTGTATTTCAACTTTCAATTGTTCCTTGTGATATTAAGTTGCTGCGATTAGTTTCTTGCAAAAAAAATTTGTTCTCCTTGAGTAATCCAGATGAATCATTCTCATGAAATGGCATATTACCATCACGAAAAGTTTGTTTCTCAAGTGACTTATCTTTTCGGCTTGCTTGCGAGAAATCAATACTTGATTTTATACACTTCACATTTGTAATTCTATATGTTTTGGGGTTGGAAAGAGTGACTGCGGATTTGGGAAGAAACAATACATGAAATCAAGAAAAGAAAAACCAGAGGCTGTGCAGGATAGATAGCCCAAGGAAATCTGTTACTAGGTAATGGTTAACAACCACCTCTGAATTCGGTATTGAATTTCAGAGCGCTGAGAAGCCTAAGTTTCATGAGAGATAATACACTACGAGAGGTCTCGACCGAGGGGTCATAATTGGTAAGGTACAGTTTCAATCTTATCTTTTCCATTAAGAAATGTTACAATATGTGAATGTAAAACATGTTACATTATGCACTATGCACAACTTTTACCGCCAACAGTTCATCACAAGATCATGACAAACTAGCAACAAGACTAAGCTGAAATAGCCAACAAAAAAACTCGACCAACAAACGGGTTGCAAAGTCCTGAAGAGCACACACTAGAGGCTGCTGCTAATCATATCTGGAGATCATCCAATGAGAGCTCATGTGCAGTCAACATCTTAAGCTTCTGGACCAATTAAAGACAATATTTAATGAGAAATGATGGGTGTCACATGAGTGGCAGAAGACAACTGCAAATCTGAATATAAAAGGTTGAAGCTAAATACCGTAATAAATTGTGGAGGATCATCAATACTTGTTGAACCTAAAACTACTTCTCTCTTCAACTTTGCTGTAAGCTTGTGACAAACTCGAAGCTGTAGATTAAAAAGATATAACTTATGTATCCAGACAAGTAACTAAAGAGAAGCATGAATGACAAGCTGTTCAAATTACACAAGAACAAAATTTACCTCGGACCTAGTCGCTCCACCTACAATAAACACAAAGATACGCTGCCCCATCTTCTTGAAATCACTAGATGTATGCCTCAGTATTGAATCACTGTCCGAACAGAGATCGTTAAACGTACAACAATGCATCATACAGAAAATTTGCCACGAGAAAATATTCTAATCTCGTAGATTGTTACAGGTTCAGAGTGTATAGTCTCCACCCAAACAATAAGCCACAATGATTCAACAACGAAAATAGAAAAGCATTTGAGAAAACAAAACTTAAAATAAATAATGCACCTTGAGTATCCATCATCGGAATTACGAGGTCGAGCCCACGTTGGAGTTCGTCTTGATCTCATTGAATGAGCAGCTGGAGGTGGCTGAACTGTTGCTGTATGAGACGGTCCATGGTAACTTGGACTGGGGTCGTTTAGACATGGATATTCATCCTTGGATAATTCACCTTTGCTAAGTTTTTCCACTAGTTCCTGGAAATTAGTTTGCAGTTGCCCAATAAAACCTATTAATAATTGCATATATGGATTGAACAAATAAGTTTGACCATGAACTTACCTCTATGATGGGATAGAACCGCGATAATTGCCATGTTTCTTCATCACCATTTTGTTGTTTCCTAACTGCACGCTTCTTCTGATGACAAAAGTATTTTCAGACATAAAAGAAATACACTATAAGAAGCTAAGAGATAGACAGTTTTACCTTATGAATATCAAACTTCAAAGAAAATGACCCTAATGAGCTTTTTTTGCTATCAGGTGCGGCACCAAGTAATCTCATGTTGGTAACTGCATTCATATCGTCCGGTGGTAGTTTTGCTAACTGTCAAGCGCTAACCGTCGTCAAGATGTGAAGTACGAAGAATAAACAACGGCAATATCTTCGTTAATCATGTAAAATGATAAATACTTAATTCACTAAATAGCTGGTTGGTTGAAAAGGTTGTCCTTTCCTTCTTCAGAGTGGGGCGAACACTACTAACCTTCATTAAATTTTGACCTTTCTCGCCCTCAAATTTCTCGGGATAAATGGCTGCAAGAATCATCAACAACCGTAACTTACTTTCACGACTTGCATCCTGCCAAGATGTTCAATGTAGGTTTCATATTCGTATGTCCAGTGATGTACTTAAAAACATTGATATAGTTTCAGTAATCACCTCATTGGTCGTCAAAAATTTTATCACTTCTTTTGTTCCTGCATCTCCAAAAACAAGATCCTGCTCGATTTGTCCTAGTTCTCTAAGCCCTTGTTCCTTGATAAGCTTGTTTAGTTTTACTGCAATCTGAATTAGTAAACTCAAAGTCAGTACCCTACAAAATCTTCAGAATTTATTTACTTTCCAGTTTCTAAGGCTGCTTGACACAGCAAAGTTCTCAACCACAACACAAAACCAAAGCTGATTATTTTTTTTTAAAAATAAAAATAAAATAGCATCTCCTCTCTCCTCCATCTATAAGCTAAAACTGTTTGCTCTAAGGAGAGGAAAAGTAACATACAACATTTCGTTCTTCTACAAGAAACTAACTAACCTCTACATGTAGGGAGAGCTTGTCAATTTGTTCACTATATTGTGGCAATGCTTGAACCATCTTTTGCAAATCCCTTGTGGAGAGTTCACTACTATTTCTATAGCACAGCAGAAAGTATATAGGTCAGAAATGTGACATCATCATAAAGTAGGCTTTTGTTTTAGTACCAAATAGCTAACAGACCACAGAAAAATTAGCTCATACAAGTACCCCATGCTTGGTCGATAGTATAAAAGAAACCAGAGTCCAGAGTTTGATAAGCAGAAAAAATTCACTTTTCTCCTTTTTATTCGATGAGCATGAAAATTGATAAAAGGGCAAAGCACAACTATTTTTTTTTTCAAAAAATAGAAAATAAAGAAGAAGAAGCAAATAAGGAAGATTTCCGTAACCAATAATTGAGTCTGGAAGGTCTTCAATTATACGCCTCTTCATCCCCAAAAAGTCTTTCTAACCCACAAACTTAAGAGATTAGGAAGTCTCATTCACAACAACAAACAGAGGAAAAACTGCATCCAGAATCCTAACAAATTATGCTTATATGAAAATCTAATTGAAAAGATTTTAAGCATCCAATCATCGGGGGCATGATGGATGGAAAGAAAAAAGTTCTATTAAAACAATGACGAAAGTATATGATTTAAGCAGACCATCCCACATCACCAATAGAAACACAACTTCGCAAATACTTTGCGAACACTTGATGCAACCAGCACAACGTTGACCCCAGGAATTAACAATAGATGAGAGACATCTGAAACCTTAGGTAGAAGTACGAAAAACGTTTCATAACAAAAAATAGCTCTGGGATTTAGGAATATCTTCCATTAGAGTGACACCTGAATACCTGATTCCTAAGTTCATATTCATACCAACACCACCAAGCACACCCCCAAAAGCAAGCAAACACAACAAATGCTAACCTTGAACCTTGATGGATTTGTGCAGCCTTATTCTTAGATACAAAGTTGGTCATCTTCTCATGCAACCGTTCACTCGCCTGAAAAACACCATTTATGAAAAAAAAGCAAACAGAGAATAATGTCAAAAACAATGCTGCAAGCAAGGGCATACATATGCAATGTGCGCATGGCGAAGCTCAAGCCAAACTGGATCGTGGTCCTCCAAAAGAACCTCTTTCTTCTCTGGTGGACCTCCAACTTTGCTTGGAACCTGAACAGTAAAATATCTTAATGCACAGATGACCTAAATAGAACAAATATGAGGCCAGAATCAAAGAAAGACCTTATAGAATGCTAAACTTACCTCGTGAACGTATTTATTCCCCTCCATACTAAGCAAATCACGGCACATTGCATCATATGTCCATTCATGTATAACAGGAGCAATCTAGCGGGGAAAATAAAAGATTCTCACTATGAACAAAACCCACAAAAAAGAAAAAAGAAGAAGCTGAATCACAAGTGATTTCTAAGTAGCAGATTATTATGTTATATACCTGATCTATAGATCGATCAAGAATCAACAGCTCACACGTTTCTGATTGAGGAAAATTGGGGATCGTTTTCTTATATTTCATAATACAGTCATAGACACCAGCAGCAACTTTTGTAGGAATGAGGTCACGGAAAGTCGTCATTGTAGTTGCATCTAAGGACCTGGCAGCTTGGTACCGAACAAAAGGAAATTCCTGGAGAAGGAAAAAGTTGGTGAAGATATGAACAGTATGATGTAATTGCAACATAAAATAAATCCACCGCCTCAGAAGGTAAATCAAGCTTAAGCCTTGAGCTTAAGCCTCAGAAGGTAAATCAAGCTTAAGCCAGTAGTCTTTGTAAATTTCATTTATCAAATATATCTGTTTTTCATCCCTCCCCCAAAACCAGCACTAAAACCATGACCACTACTAACACAAATAATGACATAATCAAGGATGCCTATTTCCTTTTAAGCACAAAAAAATACCCTCAATGATGCAAAAACTGTGCCAACACGGATAGCCAACTCGTTCAAGCACGCAACACCTTTTTGAGAACTCTCGTCATCACAAAAAAGTTCCTCCAGAGCTTTCTCATTGTTGGTGGTAAAACCCTGAAAATATAAGAATATTGTCTAATATGAGTTAACTATTTTATAGAACACAATTTTAAGATAACATAACGTTCATGATATGCAGTCAAGGGTATAAATGTTCACGCTTCTCCATTGAAGAAGAAACATTATTCAGATTCAAAAAACTAGCTTCTCGACTAAGAACAAATTTATTAATTCAGTAAGGACTTCTTAAAAAAAAAAAAAAAAAAAAATCAGTACGGACAATTATTAGAAAACTGTAACATCTGTGGATTTTGAAGAAATAAATAAGAGAATTTTTCAAAAAAAAAAAGAAGAAGAAGAAAAGCAGAACGGCACACACATAAGTTGGGGAAGATGATCGTCATTGGTTAGTTTCTTAACCTATATCCCTTTTTTTTTTTAACGAATTTTAAGCCTCCTAGAGTCCGTTCTTTAGACGTTTTAACGAGTTTTATTCTTTTAATATAACTTAGGGAATATTTGAGAAATTTTGGAGAATTTGAAATTCTTTAAGACCCAAATCGAATCTAGAAAGTCAACAACCAAGTAAGTAACCATTTGGATTTTTAAGCGAAAAAAAAAAAAAAAAAAAAAAAAACTGGTAGGAATCCTCGGGCATATAAACGGTAACATGTTTTAAGGATGAATTAAGCATGAGAAATGAATTAGCTAAGCCCTGAATTATGATTTAATGATGGTTTAGCTCGAGCACATGTTTTAGGACTTCCACTATGCAAAATTTGACTCGGATTGATTTAAATGTTTCGTTAGGACTGTGGCATGCTATGATTGACAGTACCTTCCTTGATATGCATGTATGATGAGTGGATATGTATGAATTATCATTTACTTCCAATTATGCCCCTAAAAGCATGTTAGGAGGTTGGAATATCTGTATACCTCAATTTATGTATGGGCTAGATGCTACATGCCCTAGAGGATGTGTATAACCTGTTAGCGAGCCTTGGCCTATGTTATACCTTTCCTTCGTTCTTGAGCCACCTTTAGGATCCGTTATGATGACATGGGTCGACTAAGTCTATGTAGAACGGTTGGGGCGAAACCCTTAATCGTGAACTCACCTTGACTGATGAGGGTCTACTTAGCATATAGGAATGCAACGTCACCCACTTAGGACAGTGGCCATTAAAAGGTACTATTGAGGGAGCTTCGGTTGTGCCTAGTAAGGAGATCGCCTTGCACTATTCTAGCCTGGAATAGGGTAAGAATAAGGAGCATTGTCAAGTGCCATTAGGGGCCTTGTCAAGTTCCATTAGGGGAGATTCTGGCTAGCACTTAGTTACTATTGAGGGAGCTCTGGCTGCCAAGAGGGGAGTTGACTTTCCACTGTTACTATTGAGGGAGCTCTGGCTGCCAAGAGGGGAGTGCCAAGAGGGGAGTTGACTTTCCACTGCTATAGCCCAGAATGATGTAGGAATGGGGAGCATTGTCAGGTGCCATTAGGGGAGCTTCCGGCTAGCGCTTAGTAGTAGGCACGTATGGAGAAATAGGTAGATTGGGAGGTCACCTATTGCAAGCAACCGATTTGCTCTACACTAGGTCAAGTCTTTCGACTCGATCTTGCCTCTACTCGGAGCCAAGGTCTCTCAATGCAACGTTGCATCCAAAATCATCTAGGTTCCCAATCAACAAGGCTCATATGTCTTGACGTCATCCAAAGTCACAAGGTGTCGTCGACCATCGCAACTCACTCGGTCATGCTATCGAGAACGGGCCCACGTGTCATTCATAATCTCGAGACATCCCAAATATCCATCCATCCAAGTTCTATCGAGGCATTGGTCCTCCCATGCCCATGTCATGTCATTTACGGATACTGTACAAGATAGCGAGAGCAACATCCAACCTCTAATAAGCAAGCAGGAGCGCAATACCAGCACACTTGTGCCGCCTGATACAGTCCTTGAAAGACCCATTTCAAAGGAAGTCGTCCAGGACACTCGTCTCGAAACGTTCGCCTTCACTGTGACACACGCATGTGCCACTGTGAAGCTTGCTTAGGCCATAAGGCCTAGGGTGGTGTTGAGCTGACACCATGCATCCCCCTATAGTATATTTTAAGGCATTTCCAAACTAACGAGTGTAGAAATGATTTTGGTGAACGGACATACGATGTCGTGGAGTGTCTATCCGGTGTCTGATTGACACCAAATTTGGCGAGGTTTCATATTTCATATGAACGACTTGACTCCAGAACCGCATGCCCAAATTTCCTCGGGAACCCCAACTTTCGAGATTAAGGCCTGGGGCCTTACCCGACTCTTCAACAAGCCTATCTATGACGCTAATGTCTACTCAGTGTCCCTATCTTGCTTATACTTCGTTTCCTCTTCAATGTACACGTTATATGGTATGCCGGATGATGCACCGTCCTCCTCGGTCGCATCATGGCATTTTTCTATATTGGCCTCGCGTGGCGGGCGCCTCTTAAGGGTCGCCACTTTGCTTGACTCGACGTGAGGGTCACAACCTACTCTCTTCATAGTATGGTTGTGACATTCTCCCACATTTAAATTAGCCATCGTCCTCATTGACTTTCTCGGGGCACAATCCCATCGTGGATTGTGACATTCTCCCCCACTTAATCTCAGCATCGTCTCGATGACGAACCGAACTCTTGGGTTGCTGCTGACACGACCTGCTGGAACTAACGTGCTTCAGACAAGTATAAATACACTAAGCACATTTCACTAATGCCTCTTGGTTAGATTGGGGACAAGTTCGAGTCAATGCTTTTGACTTTGTCTTTTGTCATGTGGCACCACTCTCGGACTCTACTCTTGGCCAATTTTGGGTGAACTTGCCCCAACTCAACTCTGGCATTTGTCTTGGCCAATCTGCGTACTCTTTGAGTGACACATAACGGTGTGGCTTGCAAGCCAACCACGACATTCTTCTTCAAGGTACCAACTCTTGTGGAAGCAGAGTCTAGACGGCTAGCTAACTGACTTGCTGGAAAATAAACGTGCTTCAGTCAAATACAAAGACTCGTGCACACTATCTACGGGTTGTCCCACTTTCGAACCTATTTCTGTTGTTTGCCCATCTTGGACTGGACCACCGAGACTCGCATCGTAGACACGACAATTCAATATTGTCATAGTTGTGGGTGAGGCTGGCACTTAAGCTCGACAGACACTCACCAAACAACTATGGACTTTCAAGGGGGCACCTCGCCTCAATCATGGCCATCTTGGCATCAATCAATTCAGTGTTGCTATAGTTGTGGGTGTGGCTGGCATTTAGGCTCGGCAGACACTCACCAGACATCTATGGACTTTCAAGAGGGCACCTTGCCTCAATCCTCAATCATGGCCATCTTGGCCTCAATCTGCATATTCTCTGAGACGCACAAACTGGTGCACCCCTCGGGGTAGGGCTTACAAGCCCAACCACAATATTTTTTCATCGTGGCCACATCCTCTATTGAAGCAAAGTCAAAGCCTTTGAAACAACCTCATCAGTTGTTGGCACTACACTTCAGCCAATTCTTTGTGTTGGCTACCTTCATGTGGCTATCGCTGCATTAACGCTTCTCTCGGTCTTCCCGTAACTTCATTCTTTTGTTGCCTTCATCCAGCTAATACTCGCTTCTCGAGTTGATGCTGGTCTTGAGCCTCTTATGAAGTCATCCACCTTAGACCCGAGGGGATGACTCAAGGAATTCACTTGTGTTCACTTCTTGGAGCACTCTCTCGGAGTGAGCAACGCATTCTTGAGGGCTCTCCTCTACTCAATTTTGGTTGCCTCTCTTGCAGCAATGTCATCCCCCATAAGGACTTGCGTTGTGCACAATCTAGCACTTGGTTGGCACGTGTCTCAACTGACCCCCGACTTCTTTGTTTGCAACCATTGACATTATTCCTCTCATGCGAATCGTTTTTTGGAAGGCAACAATCTGGTGCACCTTCTGTTTCATCTATTTTGCCCACATCGGAACCCCAAGCCCTTGGCAAATGAGCTTGGTTCTTGCTTGACGAGTAAGGACTCCCCTCAATAATGTGTCATGACCGACACTCTTGAGCTTGGGGGAGTCATGGCTTTAACCCATTACTGTCGCTAATGCTTGACAACACAACTGCCTTGTCGATACAGACACTCTTGACGCACTTGT
This sequence comes from Cucurbita ficifolia, assembly GCA_033971965.1. Lineage (NCBI taxonomy): Eukaryota > Viridiplantae > Streptophyta > Magnoliopsida > Cucurbitales > Cucurbitaceae > Cucurbita > Cucurbita ficifolia. The sequence goes on from CM066976.1 coordinate 9,156,413, forward strand.
GATGCCTTTCATTCAACCCTCAAGTTCATTTCTCTGACAATCTTGTCCAACTAGACACACAAAGAGTGGCTCTGATACCAACTGTCACGGTCGTACTTTTTCAACCGTGCGGCGTCATGGATCTTTTTCAACCCTCAGGTTCATTTTCACCTAGCTTTGTGGCTTTGTCGGACCTTAGGCGAGGTTTGTCTTTGCCAACCGAACATCACTCGTGCGGAATCCAAACTTGTTCGTCCACACACGCCGCCTGCAAGTGCATATTAAATTATCTCCGACACAACCGACTTACCTCTATACAAGGCCAAATCATTTGGCTCGACCTTGCCTCTACTCAAGGCCAAGGTCTCTCAATGCAATGTCGCATCCAACATCATCTAGGTTCCCAATCAACATGACCCATATGTCTTCATGTCATCCCAAGTAACGGGGCGTCGCAGCCATTGCAACTCACTCGATCATACTATCGACAACGGGCCCACATGTCGTTCATAATCTCGAGACATCCCAAACATCCATCCATCTGGGCTCTATTGAGGCATTGGCCATCCCGTGCCCATGCCATGTCATTTACGAATATCGTACCAGATAGCAGGTGCAACATCCAACCTCCGACACGCAGGCAGGGATGTAGTACTGACACACCTGTTTCGCCTGGTACTGTCTTTGAAAGACTCATTTCAAAGGAAGTCATCCGAGACACTCGTCTCGACCACATCATGGCATTCTTCTATATTGGTCCTCACGTGGTTGGATGGGCGCCTCTTAAGGGTATCCGCTTTGCTTGACTCGACGTGAGCGTCACAACCTACTCTCTTCATAGTATGGTTGTGACACCGTGCAACTGCAAGGGACTTCTAGAACGAGTCATCTACTTTTATGTCATTTTTAATATTATTTTAATGACATTTTCTCGAAACTTATGTTATATTGTAAATTGTTTTGTCTGACCCCGCAGACACGTTTTGTATTTTTAACACTTTTTATGACCGTTGATTGTTACATTTGATTTTAATTTCCTTGTGCCTCCCATTTTACAAAATTCAAAATTTTAACCATCCTTTTTACCCTACTCCACAAGGCAATCCATGATTCGAAGCCTCGGAAGGTGGGTCATTAAAAAAACAGAGTAATCTTTGGAAAGGACTAGTGAGTAGAAGGAAAAATATTCTTTTTTAGAAGAAAAACTAATTAAAATATCATCACAGTTTGCAATGACCTTCGACGGTAGGCCAACAACGTTTCTAAAGAAGAATAAAAATATGAGATGTACAATAAATAAGTTATTGATCATACTCCCGCACTGATTAACAAGTAGGCTAGAGGTACCTGGCTGTCGATAGCGAAGTACTCCAAATTCATCTGTAAATTGACACGGAACGAAAGGTGAAAAAGTAAATATTCATTTGCATCTAAGAATTAAAGAAAAAAAATAAAGTAACCAGCTGAACTATAATCCAGAACACTGCAACGAAAAACAAAATCAAGCAGAAACTTCAGCCTCGGCTTGGAGATCAGTAACCTCTTTTAGGGCAGCTATGCGAGGTAAAACAGTCGAATCCCTTTTGATGTGACTGACTAATTCTTTTGATACAGGTGAACTGAAGAAAACAAATGCCCTTCAAAGATACAAAAGAAAATAGATTCAACAACTATTACCAAAATAATACTCAACTAGAAGCATTACACAATTGGGAACTAGGTATACATACTTCCGGTATAAAGGAGACCTCCCTGACATGTCTGACAGGAACATGATAACACTGCAAGTTCAAAAGAGAGAGATAATGAACAATTCAACTCCAATTTATGTGATCAATCTAAAATGATAAATATTCCTAAATTTACTACATTCCTGTTTTGGAACAAAAGATAACTTCTTTTTTTACAAGAGACGTAAGATATTATCATAACAGAAAGAAAGGGAAGAAGGGTCCTTCTGACGAGGTTAGAAAAATCTCCTCTGACGAGGTTATAGATAAATGTAATAGAATCTTTTTCTTTTCTACTTCAATCTATGCAATATAAGAGCAATAAGCATAAATTAAGACAAAAACAGAATGAAACAAACATTAAAGTCATAACCATCAAAGAGAGAAAAGAAGAACTCTAAATGCAGAAAACCAAATAAAAAGTCTAATCAAACATAAAAGATACATTACGTTCCATCTTTGCAGAGTAAAAGGTAAAGCCAAAGTATGGTCTTTAAAGTTCACAATTAAATGAGACTATCACATGAGATTGTATGATTGTATATCATATAAAAGTATACGTATATTACTTCTCTCGAGAAGGCTGAATGAAATAGATAGCATCCATGGACGGCAGTGGCTGCCTTCGTCTGTATATGTCTTCTACCACTGCAGAACCAAAACAACCCAAATACTTTCAAAGCCCAGAAACTATAAAGTCCAAACGGGGAATAGATCTAGACTCCAAAAGAATTTCTTTAATAATTTACCACAATAAATATAGCTTTGAGTTATGGATGGCTAAGAAAAAGTTTTCACAAATCAACCACCTCTGTGTGGAGTCTTTTTTTATGTGTGGAAAATTCCAAAAAAAAAAAAAAAAAAAATTGTGCCAATGTTTTCTATCATTTAGTTATCATCTTCCTTAGTTTTCGCTTCCAGAGTTGCCAACCACCTCGGTGTGGAGTCCTTTTTTTTTCTTTTCTTTTCTTTTTTTTTTTTGCAGTAAATGCTACTAATATTGTGAAAATGCAATATATTGTCTACACAACACGAGTGAATTACAGAAGGCAATCTAGAATCTTCGGTAAAAAAATTCTTAGAGAATTTGCTTGTGTTTCTTACATGAAACACCTTCATCTGTGATATCAGCCATCTTGCATGAGTATGACATTATCTTGACGGTAAGTTTGTCCATGATGAGAACCTGCAAACAACAGATTCAAGCACCAACAAATTTAAAAGGGAATGTGGTGTAGTAAACCAAACGAAAAGCAAACCAATGATTCTTGCTTGTTCAAAAGAAAACTAAACAAGAATAACTTAGCAGATTTTTTCACCAGAGGAAGAGGAGGAAAACACAGAAAATTCCAAAAACTCCAAATTGAAAATTCCAATTTTTTTCCAAGTATCCACCAAGTATCCATTCGAAAAATCCAAGTAATAAAAAGCAAACTGCTACATTAGATTTTGCAAATTCCAAAGCCACGTAAGAATCATATGTTTCATGAATGAAGATGAGTAACGAGTAGGCTCAAAAGAAATTCGTTTCAACGAAGATGGCTATGAATATGACATACCTTCCAAGTTGATTTGGAATCCCCTGTTTTGGCTGAGCGAAGCATCTCATGCAGCAATCCTGAAGGTGAATTTAAAATGGATATAAGTAAACTGGTCTGGTCTATTAGGTGCAATGCACTAGCCATCCGGGAAGATTAAAGATCTAAGGTCGATCTTTCGTACTATGCAATATTATGAAAAATGAAATATTTATAACGATCAAAGTTCTGTTTCCAATCAAAAAGAAAAATGAAAAGTTGCTAGGAGGTAAGTGAAAAAATGTTTTCACAAGCCCCTCTAAAACAACCTCCAAATTAATATTCCATCACACCAAGAACTCACAGGTCTTTTGAGGTGGACAACACCTTGGATTTCAGTTAATATTAGTGGTCAGCTCACCACTTAAAAATAAATTCCAAAGAACAGTTGAACCAACCACCGAAACATTTGGGAAAGATAACTTATCTAAACCCAAAAGAAGAGTAAGGTTGTTAATAAGAAAATTTGTAATAACGTGAAATGCCCTATGGGATTTGGTAGCATGTTTTCAATAACACGTTCACCTCAAGCGCCTTAATGCTTACCAGAGCCAGGATGCATGCCAAACCAGAACTGAATGCATTATGCGTAAATGCATTGCCAAATTTAGTACAATTCACCATTAAGCTTTAGAAAGACTTCTTCCAAAACATTAACTGCCTAGAACTGGAAGGAATGTATGGACAATATCATAATAACTAGAGTAAAAAAACAGGAAAACCTCTCCATAAATTCAACTCATAAGTTAGAGCAATTTCAGGAGGCTGCAAACTAAACCTCTAGTCCAAGCTTATACATAGGGGCAGAGACTTCAAAATAACCATACTGGAACTGAAACCCCTTATCATCCAAATTAAATTCCCAGTAACAACACACCATCCTTTCCCGGAAAAAATTAAGTGTAGTGCAACCTTCCATTTCAGTCTGCGATGGAATTATTACAGATTCTAGAAAACAAAAGGCACTTGGAGGATTAATTCAACAGATATCCACACAAACTACGTGATTTATTTGAGAACTACAAAACAAAAGAAAGTAAGTGCAAAAGAGAGTTATGAGACTCACGCTCCCGGCTGATTTGCCTGAAATTTTTGTAATCGCCCCCATTAGAAGATGAATCGGAATCAGAGAACGACATGGTCAAGACCAAGAATCCCACCTATTAATCGCTTGGTTTCAACAGATAAAACAAAGATTGCTTATCAATCGAGGAAGTTCTGAAAGAAGAAGAAGATCAGGGAAGAGAATGACAAAGAAAATTTGCTATCTTCACACGGTAATGATCCTGAAAATCAATAACCCAAAAAGTACATTTAACGCCCCGACTTATTCAACTTAAACTTACTAGGAACGTTGCTAAGTGCATGCTAGAATAGTTTAAAACTACTTCAGAAAAAGCATGGAGAGAAATAATTTTCTATAGAACAATCAAAAATATTTATTTGGAATCCCATTGAAAAGTTGTAAAACATAAAACAATTATAAACATTGAAAACTTGAAAAACATAAAACAACGATGAAGTGTTAAACCAATAGAAATATTTCTATAACATTACTTCAAAGCTTAAACTATTAAAAGAATATAATGAATGCAGAAATGTAACTCTTTTAATCCTATGACACTATTAACACTTCGCCTCGTCATGCGCCATATACACTCTTGTCATTACTTGAAAAAATTTAAAAGCAAAGATTGAGTACTAAAAATACTCAGTAAGTGACTCCAATTCTATGCACATCACATTCATGTAATTAGAACTCTTGGACATGCATTACTTTCACGCAGTTAAATCTTTCATGAAGAAAAGGAAGTTACCAGTCTCAAAGTTCGTGACTTTTACGTGGAGAAACTCTCTCACGTGTATCACCCTCAGACTTTCAGCATGCATCTCATTCATAAACACTTCGTACTAACATGCACGACTCTTCATTCATAGACATAGCATAATATTCATCATGCACAGACATAGCATGCCATTTTTCACACATACCATTTTACACACAAAAACCTAGCCAACTACAGCACACAATTCCCAACCTAGCACTAGGGCCTTCCGATAGGAAAGCCACTTACTTCAGAGCGATTCCAAACCACTCAATCTTTTCTTTTGCTTACAGAAAAACATGACCTAAGACCAAAGAACATATTCTAAAATTAATAACAGCATTCGGGGTCCAATTAATGCTGTAAATTTACCCAAAAACGCTAAGAAACGTTACCCAAACTGTCCTTTATTCCAAAAATGCCCCTAGACCTCAATCGAACAATCAGAACCCAAGTACAACGAAAATTTCGAGTGTTTGGAGTCCAATTTACGGCCTTTAAATTGAGTTCAAAAGCAATTTAGAGCAAAACTACCAACTAAACTCACTCCAGAAGCCTTTAATCCTGCTGGCCGGTGTTCGAATTCCTCACAGATCCAACGTCGACACGAAGTGGGTAAAACGATCAGGGGTCAAACGAGTCGTGGATGATCGAGTGTTTTGGAGGCCCGATCTCAAGTGGGTCAATACTGAAAGTCGTCGAACAGAAGGGAAATACACGTCAATAGTCTGTTCGCCACTGATTCAATGGAGTCACTGCCAGATAGCCAAGAAGGCGTCGGTGAAGCTCGTGGATCACGCAGATCAGGAACCACCACGCAGCACTAACCGCTGTCGCCGAAAAAAAGAAACAGGGCAACTGGAGGAGCAGAATTCAACGGATACCAGGGTTCGAGCACTAGACAGGATGGCGGCGTGGCGCCCGCGCCTGGTGCTACGGTGCGCGGTGGCCGGAGGTGAGAGAGAGAGAGAGAGAGAGAGGGGGGGGGGGGGAGGCGCGTGGAGAAGAAAAGAAAACTGAGGGGGCTGATGGAGAAGAGAGAGAAACAAGAATGGGTGGGGAAATGGATATAATAAAATTGAAGAAGTTGATTGAAAAGTATTCAAATATTTAAAATTAGAGAACTATATAGAAATTCTACCCAACGGGTAAGTTTCAGTTGATAGCCATCGGATTTAACTATTTAATTTTTAAATTATTCCAAAAATTAAAAAAATAAAACAAAGATTTTCCCATTTATGACTAAAAATTGACTTAAAGAACGTACAAAATTTTAATATTTTTGGTGGTAAACTTTTTTTAGAACAATTATTTTGCATGAAATTTAATTGAAATATATAAATACCAAAAAAATAAGTTTATATGACGTCATTAATTTGCAAATTGGGCGGCTTTGATCAATTCCTATTCCGCGTCTGCTGGTTGGAAAATTATTTTTTGGTATAATTTAAATATTTTTAGAAGATTGCGTGTGAAATTATTTATTTTTTAATTCCAATTATCCTAACCTGACTACGTTGTTTTATTATGGAAATTTAGGGGGAAATTAAAGGATAATTTGTAGAATTTATTATTTTGTTAATATAAAAATTATAAATATATTGGAAAGAAAAGATGTTAGTGGTTGAAATGGGTGTTTGTCTACGTGGAGGCACGTGAAGTATTCATGGCAAGAAATTTGATGGGCCGCGCGTAAAGCCCACAACGTGTCCCTTGGCGCCAATCTGGTCGATCATTTCATCCTCCTCCTTCGGATCCAAATCTCTCTCCTCTGTTCTTCTTCTTCTTCTTCTTGCTTCAATTCCTTCCGCTCCCACTGCTCTTCTGATCTCTCTCTCTCTCAGGTGAATTCTTCTCCTTTCTACTGCTACATTTTAAATTTCTACTCTCATTTTTCTTCTCTTCCATGTTCATTTCTTACAATCTCTTCCTATTTGTTTTCTCGATTTGTCCCGTTTCCTCCTCATTTGACTCAATCCATTGCTTTTTCAGGTTCTCTTCTGCAAATCGCACAATTTCTTATTGCTAAATTTTTTATGTCTTTTGTATCGTTTCTTGCCGGATGTTTTGTTAGTTTGGTAGACTTTTCGGCACTAGTATTGTTCGCCGGAAAATATATTGATCACCACAGGATGATATTTGATTTTGAAACTATTGTTCTCAGTCTCTACAATTTTGGTTCATGTTGTTGAGGCAAACGGTGCATTTTTCTTATGCAATACATATTTTGTTTACGTTACCATCCAATTGCATCTTTGAATTTTTACAACAGAATAAATCTGAGAATTGTTCTAAATCTGTGCATTTGTAATTTGCAGTGAAGTTATGGCGTCTTCAGTTAAACCTGAGATCGTAGAAAGGGGTGATAAAGACAAAGACCAGAAGGAAGGTGAAAATGAAGAGAAGGGTGGATTCCTTAACAAAGTGAAAGGTTTTATTCATGACGTTGGCGAGAAGATTGAAGAAAAGATGAGTTTCGGGAAGCCGACCGCCGATGTCACTGGGATTCATATTATCTCGATCAATCTTGAGAAGGCTGAGATTGTCGTTGATGTTCTGGTTAAAAACCCTAATCCTGTTCCCATTCCCCTAATTGACATTAACTATTTGATAGAGAGTGATGGCAGGAAACTGATCTCTGGTCTGATTCCTGATGCTGGAACAATTCATGCTCATGGAGAGGAGACTGTCAAAATTCCTCTGAAGTTGGTTTATGATGATATAAAGAACACATATAATGACATTAAACCTGGCAGTATCATTCCTTACAGGGTCAAGGTTGATCTAATTGTGGATGTGCCTGTTTTTGGGAGACTGACATTGCCACTTGAGAAAACTGGAGAGATCCCTATTCCTTACAAGCCCGACGTCAGTATTGACAAGATACATTTCCAGAGATTTTCATTTGAAGAAACTGTTGCCATTCTCAATTTGAAATTGGAAAATAAGAATGACTTTGAGTTGGGATTGAAGGACCTCGACTGTGAAGTTTGGCTCTCTGATATTAGTATTGGACGCTCGGATCTCTCCAAATTTACACCCATTGATAAAAATGGGATCAGTTACGTCGACTTACCAATCACTTTCAGGCCTAAGGACTTCGGTTCGGCACTTTGGGAAATGATTAGAGGAAGAGGCACTGGCTACACCATTAAAGGGAATATTCGTGTCAACACACCTTTCGGTGAGATGAAGTTGCCCATCGTTAAAGAGGGCGGTACTACTCGCCTCAAGAAGAATAGGGAAGATGGTGGTGACGAGGATGAGAACTAGGTATGCGATTTATCTTCTTCTCTGTTATTACTACTGATATGCGCAACTTGATTCAAAATAGAAACTCTTGAAACTTCACACTGCTCATTGAGAAAGCATATAAAATCTGAAATCACGACAGTTACTGGATGGACAAGTTAATCCATTCATATTCTTATACAAATAAGTTAGTTAATTAGAGGGACCTGCCTCCTTTCCTAGTTTGTTCAATTTCGAATCAAAGGAGGTCATTCTTCCATAAGGTGTATAGGCTATATTAGAACTAGCTCCTGATAGCTGATAGGGACGTCAATCAGAGGAAGCGAAAAAAGTTAAGAGGGTCAATATGTTAGTTACTTGAAGGGTTCAATTTCGAATCAAAGGAGGTCATTCTTCCATAAGGTGTATAGGCTATATTAGAACTAGCTCCTGATAGCTGATAGGGACGTCAATCTGAGGAAGCGAAAAAAGTTAAGAGGGTCAATATGTTAGTTACTTGAAGGGTTCAGATAATGTGAAGGTTAGGGATGAGCGAGACTAGAACTTTCTAGAGGCTAGAACGATGTACCGGATAGTTTACACGTTCAAAAATGTATTTTGAACCAGCATCTAACTGTTACTATGGGGTAGCCCACATTTTTCGAGCAAGAATGTACATATAACAGCCATGAGGATCTAAGTGAGGGCTTTTGTTAGTATTGACTAGTGAAAGTAGAGGTTATGAATGAATCAAGGTGAATTCTACTGCATAATATTTGTTTATTTGTCTGTGGAGACGTTTATACTTGTCTGATATGGAGGTAATTGATACTGTGGGTGCAGGAGTAAATAAAAGAGCAACATCTGGAGGATGAGTGGGCGTTTTTTTTTTTTTTCTTTCTTATAAAAAGAAGTATGATGCCCTTCCATAGATATGCCGAGGGATTGTTGACTGAACTCTTTTGTCTCTTAATTGCCATGGTCACTGTGTAAGAGGCGTTTCCTTTTGTTTTAACTACTACTAGTTTTGGCACCAACTTTGGATGGTGAATTTGATGCTTTTGGAAGAGAATGAAAGTGTTGAAATAGCTAATGTTAGCATTAGGCGCCTTTCGTTTCACCTCGCTTCAGTGTAGAGTTTTAAAGTCCATTGTGCCTATAGGGTTTGACGTCGACGTATTTGACACGACACGAGATAATTTGACGTTTTTATTATATTATAGAAAAATATTCACTTAAGTGCAAGGTTTTAAATTTTATCATTGACAAGTTTGATATAACATAAGGGATGAATTGATGTTTTCGGATGAAATGTAACAAAACATTAACAAAATTTTACTAATGCAAGCATACTATTAACAATAAGAAATTTAAACTTATTTTAATCATCTTTTGCAGGATTTCTTTGAAATATTTCAAAATTACTTGCATCAATGTTTGACAAATTATCAAAGTCTAAATTTTGTGAAAATGTCAACATCCACATGTTTTTGTAAAACAAAAAACATAAATTTAAATTAATAAGTAAATATTTGACTCTTTAAATATATTAAAATACTTAAGAAAGATGAATTAACTCGATAAATGTGCAATTTTCAATAATGAAGCTTGTTAAAGTTAGTGAAATTTCTAGCAAATCTAAATAGCAAACATTGCTAACGTTGATCTTAACTCAATGGCTCAAGCACGAGTCATTAATAACAAAATAATAATAATAATAGTAAATATTACAAAAAGTCCCAAATATTTCAAACATGTATATTAAAGTAATAATAATAGGAGTGGAGTATAGAAAAAGGGATGATGAATGTATTTTACTTCTCTGTCTTCATTTAGCCAACTCAAAAACTCTCCCTATTCTCTCCCATTTTCCACCTAAATTTGGGCAACAAAAATGAACATCTCTAAATACGTATGGCTCGAAAATACGCTCTTAGATTCATTCACTCAAACGAATACAAACTATGTTGCAGAAGTCAGGGCCAAGCCAAACGGCAATAAGGAAAAGAGGCACTTATGTTCACTCGTTCGAAATGCTCTTATCAACAATTAAGACATCAACAATTCACAATCTGCCGTAGGACCTTGGGTGGCACTAAGCTTGTGAATACAGGGCAGCGTTGCTTGGCGACGCTATTGAACGTGCTTCAGGTGGCTATATCGAAATTTTAAACGCATCTTCACTTGACCTGACAATATTGAAATTTGAGAAACTAGTAAGATGTACTTCAGGTACACGATCAAAATAGAACTCGTAACCTCTAACACGTACGATTTGATTTGTGGTTAGGAAGGGCTTTTGTCATAACCTCTAACACGTACGATTTGATTTGTGGTTAGGAAGGGCTTTTGTCATACCTTTCCAGCAATCAGTAAAGTGAAACACTCATGAGGATCACAATTGAGACTGGTTTGACATCCATGTCTACACTATGGCTAAACAACCTATATGTTTGTTGTTTCTAATCAACTGAAGCTTGCTAAAAACCTTAGTTCTAAACCATATTAGGTTCTTGGAAGGATTTGCTTGTCATTCCCTTATTCCACCCAAATGCATAACTAACTTTTGGTCTTCAACTTTCTTCAGATGTTTGAGGATACTTTCAGCACAGTGAGGTTTTAAACAAATCCCTTTCTTAAGCATCAACCTTGCAAGTTTTGCAGCATCCACAGGGTGGTCGTGCTCACAAAGTCCAACTAAAAGAAGAGAATAAATATCCGAATCAATGGAAGATAAATATCCATTCCTATGGACTTCGTTGCATAAGTTAAAACCATCTAGCACTCGCTCCTCTAAGCACAATTCCTTGATCATGAGAGTACAAGCCACGCTATCTGGCTTCACCCCATTGGCTAACATGTTTCTAAATAGCTCCTCTGCCTCAGCAATCCTTTTCATCTTAATCAACGATATTACAAGTGAGCTATAGCAATCACCATAGGAAGCGCCACCTCTTGCAGCAACTCTATCAATCAACTTATAAGTCTCCTCCATGTGACCATCTTTACAAAATTCCTTTATTAACACGCTAACTGTAACACGATTTGGAGCACAACCAGAGTCTTCCATTCTGTCCAATATCTTCAATGCCTCCAGAGGCTGGCCTACTTCACATAGACTCTGGATTATGGAAGTGTACGTGACAGTATTTGGACCGCAATTTCCCCCTTGTTTTTCCATCTCTTCCAACAATTCCATTAGCTTTTCCAGATCCCCATGCCGACTGGCACCATTAAGTAGCACTGAGTAAGCCACTGTATTGGGTGCACATCCATTTTCCTTCATAACCTTAAATAATCCATAAGCATCCTCCAGACGACTCACATCACAGAATCCTTTGAGCATGGCAATGTAAGTGATCATATTAGGATCAATATCAACTGAATCCATCTCTTTCAACAACTCCATCGCCTTATCCATCTCCCCCTTCTCAGTAAATAACCTTATGACCAGATTATACATTGTAGTATCAGCACGCAAATGAAATTCAGCCATTTTCCCTAATATCGACAAAGCCTCTTTGGCAAGCTTACCTTCTTTACACAAATTTAAAATAACCTTAAACATCCCAATGTCAACAAGGCAACCCTCCCTTCTATAATCTTCAATAACATTAAAAAGAAAACATGGACTTCGATCAAGTCCAATCAGTTCACAAGCTCTAGTGTACATAAAAGAACTATGCCTATAATTAGGCTGTCGACCAGCCCATATAAAAAATCTAAGACCCATTTGGGACAGTTCTAAAGAACATTTATGCAATACTTGGTTGACACATCTGGAATCCAACTTGGTCTTTACAGTAGCAAGGGTTTTCTCCACATTACCATTGTTTTTCTGCAGATGGTCATAGAATAAATCGGCAGAAGAGACTGTACTTAGCTGCAAGGTAGACAAGGTGGAGATCGTGAAACGAAATGATGATGGTCGGGGGTAAAAGATTCGAAAGAGAGCCATTGATAGGGTAATTTCACGGCAACAAAATGCTTTCTTTCACGAGTCGCAGCTGCAAACGATTAAGATGAAATAAGTAAGCATAATAACTTTTAGAAAAATCTTATATTCACCGAAAACAGAGTACAAAAAATCGCAAATGACCTAGGATTGGAATCCGGTTCGATTTGGTTCGAATTCATTGATAGTCGCCGACGAAAGCAGAAGTATGCAACGGAAAGCAGAGGCCGATGGTGGCGTGCGACGGGCAGACGGCAAGATAAATTGCGACAGGCCGCGAGGCATCGGCGGCGGACGGCCTGGACAGAACGGGATAGCCGCGGCAGCGAGGAGGAGGAATCTTTTATTCTCGGAAAAATCTTTTGATTTTGACCCCTGAAATTCTTCATTTACCTTAGCTTAAGTATTTTTTATACTTGTTTTTTTGAAAAAAAAAAATTAAAGATATTATGTATTTTTATAGGGTCCAAGATGGGCCAAGGTGCAGCCCAAGTGATAAAGCCCAAGTGATAAAGCCCAAGGTCAGCTCAGCGACAACTCATTCGAAGTCGAAGCTCACCAGAAATGAAGCAGCTTCAATAATGAATCCTTATTCCCCCATTGACGTTGATTTAACCCAGTTTTTATATACTGGGAAGCTGATCGCCTACGCAATTACAATCAATTCTTAATCCCTCGCGGTTGAAGCCCCATAATTTTGTGAAATTGGGAACCCAATTGATAGGGAATTTCTACTTTGATTGCTTGCTTGGAGGCTCTTTTGCTGAATAGAGGATGCTGGATTTTAACGCCTTCAGAAGGTTTTTTTTTTTTTTTTTTTCCTGACGATTTCTCTCATGTTTCGGCTACTTGGATTTTTCTTCATCTCTCTGATCATGCCCTCTGATCTTCTTTTTCGTTTCTCCCTGTTTTATTTTCTGCAATTTCTAATTGGTTTGTTTGCTTTCGGTTGTGCGTTCATGACTTCGCAGTTTTATATTGAGCGAATTCTCCAATGTTTGGACTGGAGATATCCTGTTATCAGCTGTCATCATTAACTTTTTCATGTGCACGCGACTTTGAAAATTTGAAATCATTTTGGTAAAACTTGAAACATGTTTTAATCAATCATGCTCTTGCTAAACGTATTTCAGTTCCGTATATATATTCAAAGCGATTGAATGCAGCCATCTCTAAAGGTGAGCTCTTATTCTGTCTTATTTAAAATGAAAGTTGAGCATTTAACAGTTTATGATTCTTTTCTTTTAATTATTCATCAAGTTTGATGCCTCAATTTGGACGAATTTTTTTAAGAATTTGTGTAATTATCCTGTTGGTCTTATTCTTTTCCGTTGGAGCTATTTTCTGTCTTGTTAGCTCTTTAAGAAGTTCCAAGGCTAAGAACCAAAATGGCATGGCACTCATGTTGATCATTCATTTCGTGTAGAATGTTTTAAGGAGAGATGAAATGAAGTACGAATTACATTCATCTTTGTTTTCTTAGTCACTAATACACACTATTATGACTGGAATCTGTAATTTTTTGTGATAACATCCCTTTGCCCATGTTTTCTTCTGAGTCCTCTTGTACTGTATTTTCATTCCATGTGCTTTCTTTTTCTGGAACTCGCCTTTTTTTTGGGCCTATAAAAAGCTCGCCCTTTAATTTTTTCTTATCTCTATATTAACTTTGACTTGTGGGATTTTCTTGAAATAACTTCGTTTCTAGTCATTGTATTCTGAATTGTTTTCACTTTGTTGGCTAGGTAATGAAGGGTTTTCATGGGAAGGGGGAAAGATCTGAATTCAACATGCTCTTCTGAAAGTACAACTGATACTATAGATAGAACTCAGCAATCTGTTTGTCCAGAGTTAGGGTCTAAAAATCACGTATCCTCCAAAGCCTCCTTATGGTCAAGCTTCCTTACATCTACTTTAACAATCTTTGAACATCACAAAGAGCCCTCTGTTAGTGAAAAGAAGACATTTCATTCTCGACAAAATGTCTGGACGACTGTAAGAAAAGTTATGACTAGTGGCTCAATGAGGAGACTTCACGAGCGCATATTGGGTTCTCACAGGAGTGGTATCTATAGCTCCGGCGGTGATATATGGCTTCTCGGTGTGTGCCATAAAATTTCCCAGGATCAGGCTCCTGATGATGTTACTAGCAATGGTGCAGCAGGATTCGAGCTAGATTTTTCATCTAGAATTCTGATTACCTATCGTAAAGGTTTCATGAAATATGCTCTCTTTTAGTTATACTTGTATCATAAGGCCTATGTTTCCTGGACAACTTGCAGTTAACTTTTTGTCTCTCCATTTATAGGTTTCAATGTTATTCAAGATTCAAAGTACACCAGTGATGTAAATTGGGGCTGCATGCTAAGAAGCAGTCAGATGCTTGTTGCTCAGGTAGACAAATTTATACTCTAGCCATTGCTGTTCTCAATCTCGGTTCTGATGTTTTTTTTTTTTATTTATGCATTTGTACTAACCATACTTTGGTTATGAGGGTTTCCAAAAAGGTATTTTGTTATTTCCTTTTATTAATCTCTGTATTATTTACAGGCATTACTTTTCCATAGATTAGGAAGATCTTGGAGAAAGACTTCTCGGAAGGTATGGCTGTATGGTGACGATACTGAAAGATTTGTTTGACTTACTGATGTATTTCCCAAACAATTAGCATTAAAAGTAATTGTCTTTAATTGGCAGCCATTGGATAAAGAATATGTTGAAATTTTGCACCTTTTTGGTGACTCGGAGAAATCAGCATTTTCAATCCATAATCTTCTTCAGGCAGGAAGGGCCTATGACCTTGCTGCTGGGTCATGGGTGGGACCTTATGCGATGTGTAGGTCATGGGAGACTCTGGTCCGCTTAAAGAGGGAGACCCCTAATCTCCAAGACCAGCAACTTCCAATGGCCATTTACATTGTTTCTGGAGACGAAGACGGAGAGAGAGGTGGTGCTCCAGTTTTATACATTGATGATGCCTCAAGACATTGTTTTGAGTTTTCAAAAGGCCAACTTGATTGGACCCCCATTCTTTTATTAGTTCCTTTGGTTCTTGGACTTGAAAAAATCAATCCAAGGTATGTTACAGTTGTTTACTGGCTTGTATTGTTTTTAATACTTCGGGCTTAACTCTCATTTTAATAACAGCGAAATAGGATTCTCATACGAGAAGTAGTACTTTTATAGGCTATAGTTTTTCCCTAATAATTGGTTTTGCATCTTCATGCTTGAGCAGTTCTATTGAAAATTAAAAGTTTCGGTAAGAAGTAAAATTTTGACCCTCTAGGTTTAGAATTGTTGCTGTATCAAACTCTTTTAAGTCTAGCATTGGTTCATGGTGTGAGGATTTTTGGGGAAGGGTGGGGGAAGGTTGTACTTAATGTCTATTGTTAAATTGGATTTTTTAAAAAGGAAGTTGGAAAAACGAAATGTGAAGATGTCAGGTTGGAGGATTTGTTGCTTATGGATGAGGCTAATTGGAGGATAAAACGAACTTTAAATGGGAAATGTAGCTCTGATACTACATTTGTAGGAAGTGTGGCTTTAACTAGACGATTTAACTTTATGAGTTTGTTAGATTGCTGAAGATGAGATCATCATCTTAACCTGTAAATCTTCGTCAAATTTGTTGAGCTTGCCTTCGGTTTATGAGAAGTGGAATGATACATTTCCATGGGACATACTTTCCGGTTTTACTCTCCTATTTTAGTTGTTCTCAAACCATTTTACTCAATAAAATATATAGAATGGAAGTGCAATTTAGTGGATGACATACTTTCCAACTCTGCATCATAACATCTCTCCCTGAACTAGGAACCTGCTCATTGCCTTGGGATCCTTTCTCATACTAACCAAAGTTCTCTTTATGTTCAATTTATAAGCTATAATAACAAAAATGCCGATGGCTATTTACTTCATTGCCCCAGGCCCTAGAAACCATTACTTGGTTGGCTTATCACTTTCCGAATACCGTTAGTCTTAGTAGAGATCTTGAAATCTTCATTCATGTTGTAATCTTTTACTGATTGTCATAAAGAGGAACATGTATGTTTACTAGCTTGTTTGCTAAAATATAGCAGCCTCACTTGACTATTCTGGAGACCTACATGTTATTTCTGTAGTTTGACTAGTAGAAATTGGAGCTTAGAAATTTATGCTCAACATATTTATTCAACTTGTGAAGGTACATCCTATCATTGAAAACGACATTTACCTTTCCTCAAAGCCTCGGGATCTTGGGAGGGAAGCCCAGTGTTTCAACATACATTGTGGGTGTTCAAGATGAAAATGCCTTTTATCTGGATCCACATGAAGTTCAGCAGGTACATTAATTTCCTTGGAGATCCTTTTTTAAGAATATCTAAATTATCCTTGCTTTTGTATGTGTCTGACGTGTGATATCATTATGGCGATCCTAATAGATAGGTAGTGTTTCATTGGGGGATTCCATGAGAGTGAAAGAAGTTAAGCCTCTTGTTGTGAGGGTGGAACAAAAGAGGTTTGTGTTGAAAGTGAGCTAGTTTGGAAAGGAGTGGAGTTCAAAGAGTTAGTAAGGCCAAGCTCTCAAAAATTACGTTGAAGTTGGGGGTAGTGGTGTGGGTAAGCTATTGCCTTGAGAGTCTTGTCCAAAGATCGAGTGACCTTCTTTTCTTCGGAAGATGATGAGCACCTGAGGCATTGTGTTGGGTACAAGTGGTTTTGAATGTGAGAGGAACTTGGTTTGTTGTGGCAATGGAATAGTGCAAAGGACGAAGATTATCTCTTTTTGTACCACAAGGTAGAGGGGCATGGGATTCTTTTTGAGATGCGCCAAATATCATTCTCCTAAAAGCGCTTGGTTTAACTAAGATTGAAAGATTCGAGCCTCCTCCAAAATTAGAGTCATCCTTTGTGAAGGTGCTCAAAGATGGCTTAACGTGTCAGAAGTGGGGGTTCAAGACGATGAGAATGAGAAGGAGCTGGCACTTAATATCTCTACGAGTGTTTTGGTGATGAAGGAGAAGGCGACTGATTCCAGGGAGGAAATTGATAGGGGAGTGATGAAGTTATTTGGGGAAGACTTAAGTGCTTAAGGGGTTTGCAGGAATTTGCCAGTAATCCTATGTGAAGAGGCTCTTCAAAGGAAGGAATTGTTTGACTTTAGATGTGGGATGGTTTTAGATTGTGCTATTAGTTTCCAGCCATGGGACGAAGTGTTGGAGACCGAAACTCACCGATTCGTGTTAGAGAAAGGGTGGGTTAGAGTATTAGATGTCCCTCCCCATCTCCGAACGGCTGGGGTTATCCAGAACTTGGCGATTATCTGTGGTGTATTCTTTATAGGTGTTAGGCTGAGGACTTACATCACTTCTTGCGATATTTTGGTTTCTAGTGCTCCAGCTAGGGGATTTGAATCTGGTACAAGAATTAATTAAAGGCTGAAATGTTTTACAGTACCCCTTACTCCTTAGAATTTACAGGCGTTATGATCCATTGTAGGCATGTGGACTCAGCTAATAAATTGATAAAACGTAATGAATACTATAATGTCTTACCCAAACAAACGTCTCCCTGTCTCTCTTCTGGATAATTTAATGTGACATATTTGTAAATAAATCTAAGTTATCATAATGACCGTCTAACAATGTTTCCATTTTAGGTAGTTAATATTGATAAGGATGACCTAGAGGCAGATACTTCCTCTTATCACTGCAAGTGAGTTTTTCCATATCATAAATGTCTCGTGGTTTACTGTTTTTCGCTTGCCATTTTATTTTTGTTGCTCGTATATTAATGCATTGTTTTCTATAGTGTTGTCCGGCACATCCCCTTAGAATCCATGGATCCTTCTCTAGCAATTGGATTTTATTGTCGAGACAAAGGTTTGCACTCTAGCTTCATAATCGTGGATAACAACTTGATTGATGCTTCCTGATTTTTTACTTTCTTTTGAAATTTTTTTTTGGTGCCAGATGATTTCGATGATTTCTGTTATCGGGCATCGAAGTTGGCAGACGAGTCGGATGGAGCTCCATTGTTTACAGTTGCTGAAACACATTCCACGAATTCAGGGAGACACAGCAATGCATTGGGTAACTGCAGTAGGTTAGTGGAGGACGATACTGATGGCGTGGTGCACATGCCGAACGAAGAGGAGGCACAGGAGGACGACTGGCAATTTCTTTGATGAAAATAGAACCTGTTTGGGAATCTGGGAAAGCGATGGTATCCTTCCTTGATTATTGCTCCAGGCTTCCCAAGTTTCCCTGAGCTTTCTTGCTAATAGGATTGAAATGGGGGGAGATGACCAATATGTCAATTGTTTTAGTTTCTTTAGTGCTACTTTTGCAGAAGGCGTTGAGAGTTATTTGGATCTTTGTTTGTTGAATTGTTTATTCTTGGTCCACTATCGTCTGAAGTTATACATTCGTGTGTATGTATAATAATGAGGTTCAATTCAAATTCATAAATGAATTATCAATGCTCCGATTCTTCCACTGCAAATTATGTATGTTGTCTCGTGAAGAATTGGGAATGATGATTTGAAGTTATAGGCTTCTTATATGTTGCTAATGCTTGAAATCATTTGAACGGTTGGTTGCACAGTGTTTTGGTAGTTGGAATCTTTTAATACCTATATTTGTTGTGCTGAAGTTACGTAGGTTACTTCAAAATAACACTCATTTGTTAACATTTCTCAACATGACTCCTTATATTTTTTAGTTACCAATAGTTTCATCTTGATAAAGTTTTGCTAAATGCTTCTTTTATATTTTTAGTGTTTGTAAGATTTGAAATATTTCATATATTATTTATTAGCTGTGCATACTTACATTACTATCAAATTACCCTCTTTCAGGTAGCACCAGTGGGCTAATTCCTATAGCCCTGGCAAAAATAAAGTATTTATTTCGACAAATCACATGGGAGATCATAAACCTTACAACGAAGTTACTAACACATCAACCGGAGTTAATGACAACTTCATTACATTTGAAAGTGTAATAACCCAAGCCTACCGCTAGCAAAGGACTTTTTCTTTTAGGCCTCCCCTCAAGGTTTTTAAACACGTCTTTGGGAGAAGTTTCCACACCCTTAGAATGCTTCGTCCCCCCCCTCCAACCGATGTGGGATCTCACAATCCACCCCCTTCGAGACCCTGCATTCTCGCTGGCACTCGTTCCTCTCTCTAATCAATGTGAGGTCTCACAATCCACCCCCTTCGAGGTTCACCCCCCCTTCGGGGCTCAGCATCCTCACTAACACACCACTCGGTGCCTGGCTCTAATACCATTTATAACAGTCCAAGCCCACCGCTAGCAGATATTGTCTTCTTTGGACTTTTCCTTCTGGACTTTCCTTCAAGGTTTCAAAATACATCGGCTAGGGAGAGGTTTCTACACCTTTATAAAAAATGTTTCGTTCCCCTCCCCAATCGAGGTGGAATCTCAGAAAAAGTCATGTATGTTCATGTCAAGAAATGAAAACGCCTCAGTGGGAGGGTTATAAAACAGTCTAATACATAACATGGGTTCAACTAAAACTTAAGTCTCCATAACTAATGATGACATCACGGACCTATTGACTTTTTAAGAAGCAATAAATAAAATTGACTAGAACGAATAAATTAAAGTCATCAACCTCAAAATGGAGTATGCATATTCTAACACAATCTGGGAACTATTGGATCCTTGTAATGTGGTAAATCCATAAATTGCAATGGATGTACAAAAGGAAGAGAAAAAAAAAAGGTACGTAAATTCAGTACTTGGAAGTGTATTGAAGGTGTAAAATTTGATTTGTAAATCGACTCTGATTCTTCAATTAACACAAACTCAAAACTGATAGTCAGGTTTCTATATCACATCTTCAGATAAAGCTTACATGATAACAACATTCTTACCTGTAATCAAGTGTGGCATTGTTCCAATCATTTAAAAAGAATGCAATGCAAAGATGGACAATTTGAAGCAATCAGTGCATCAACACATAAATTTATAATCAGTCCATTAAAACCAAAAATAAACCAAAGGGGACCAAATCAAATCACTTTTTCACAAGGCAAATACAGGCACATCTCTAAGTACTAGTTTTTGGTAGATAGTAGAGAATGAAAAAAGAGAAGCAGGAATTACAATGCAGTCCAAGGCTTGTTCATTCTTCTGCAGCACTAGCAGCACTCAAATCCACACTCAGGTCCACAGCCTGAAAACAAACCACCATCTTTCATTACCACTTCCGCCACCAACACATTACGCTATATAATATATAAATCAAGCCCACCAAGCCCGACTATTGCAAATTTTAAGACTTCTTAAACTCCAATTCATGAAATTTACTACGTCACTATGAACCCCTTGTTTAAGGGAAAGTCTACCTTTACATGAAAAAATGATGCATCAGATGGATATGGGTCAAGGCAAAATATTCTAACCATAAATGAACTATGAATTTATTTTTCTTTCTTTAATATTTGTGACTATTCGGACTAGCCTATGTGTACCTCAACTATTCTCACCAGACAACTAACTAACCCTACTATATCTAGTTGTCAAAATAACTCGTAGAATATTAAATCCTAGGTAGATGACTACCATGGCTTGAACCTACATACCATTTTATTGTAAAAGACATGAGCTTTTATAATTCAAAACAAGATTGAGTCACTATATAATCTTCTTCTCTATAACCAAAATGTTCAAATCTAAAGTTATACAAAATGTTCAAATCTAAAGTTATACAATGGTTAGGAAAAACGATCCTCACCTTGCCAGTTATCATTGTATACATGTTGAGCACATCAATGACAGTTGACTCGAAATGTGTTGTAGCATCATAACTCTGTTGGAAGTGAGAAGTGGCAATTATGGTACACGAAATGAATTAATTCAATACACAGAGCACAAGCACACGTAGGCAGAGGAAGAGGGGCAGGTGAAAAAGTTTTCAATGTGAACATACCATGGATATAAAGCAATTGTCCAGAGTTGGTTCATTGACTGGCTCGTATCTGTCATATGTATCAAAAAATATCTCATCAACGGCCCCCAGCAAGTCAATTCCTGGCTTCAGTTCTGCCTCTGGATGATCAGTCTCAGCTTCTGTGGTAACAAAAGCAATAAACTTGCCTCTTGGAGCAACATTGTGAGAGTATGAACAACAGAAAACATACCTGCCGAACATACCAAGGATAAAAAATGTTTAAGAGAAGGGTGAAGATCGGGAGAAAATAAACAGATCAGGACACTAATACTTCTTCAGTTCTACTTGTTGAATTTTCTTTTTCTTTTCTGTTTTTTTTTTTTTTTTTTTTTTTTTTTTTTTTGGGGGGGGGCGGGGGATCATTTATAGAAGGGTGAGGTACACTTAACAAAACTCTTGAAATGAAAGATCAAGCTATAAGGTGGAAATAACTTATACCTTATCCAACAAACTGACATGCAATGTACGACCAAGATTTATAATTCTTCAAAAATATTTTATGTCAACGCATAAACCCTCCTATAACTCACATATAACTGAATAGGAAACTCAGTGACAGATAAAAACGGAAAAGTGAATTTTGGCCATGAGGTAATAAGTCTTCAAATCTTCATTAGATAAGAAAAGGCCAGTAGAAGCTATAGGTCAGTCTTAAATTATTGGGAAAAAAAAAACCAAAAGTGGAGAATTAATCATGGGGAGTGTTCCGAAATTTTGTCAAATACATATAATAAAAGTGAAAGTTATCATATTTGTAAAAAATGGAAACAAAAGAATAATCTTCAAAACAGATACAACTAATATAATAAACTAAAATACCTGCCCTTTCCTAAAACTACCCTAAATAGTTTCAGAACTTCAGTTGAATGTCGGAGAAGTGCAGAATGGAACTTTAATTACTCTAACAATAAGCACTATACAAGAGCTTACATGTCTGATCTGCGACCCAACTGCTTCTGCGGTAAAATAATTTGCACCGAATGGGAATCATTGGTGTTTGGTATGGTGTGGCTCATTATGGCAATGGCCCTAGCAACCTTACCAACCTTCCTGACCTGTTTCAAGATATGCAACATCACATAAGATGGGAAGTGTTGTCTTTTTATCTTATGCTTCAGGCTTCATAATAATGAGAAAAATAGAAGTATAATGAGTCTGGTTTAGAGACATCATCATGGTTCCTGACTGTCAAGGCTATTCCACAATGAGATGGATAAAGTTATAAGGCTCCATTTACTGATCGAGTAAGCCCAAAAATACAATAATAAAATATATGATTAAGAAAAGAAACGAATACAGGCTCACGTTATCGATGGTTTGCATATGCAGACCCAATATTAAAATTAAATCAGTCCACGAAACACACAATGATTTGAATAGGACATTAAAGTTCTTACCTTGTTGGGCAAGTAGGAAGGATCACAGACAACCTTTTTGCACCTGGCAGTTTCCCCTTCTGATGTGACACCAACAACTTTTCCTTCCTCATCGAATTCAACCTAGCATTCAAAGATCAACCCACTTTACCATAAAGAGAGATAAAACTGTTTATAAATTGTTATTACAAAAAACAACCCCAAAAATGAAAAAAAAAACTAAAAACAATGAAAAATATAGCCGAATATGAAATCAAATAGTAAAATTCATATGGGCAACCTTGCACTCAGGTTTGTTTAACATATATGTTCCACCGTAGACAGCACTAAGGCGAGCAAATGCCTGTAAGAAGAGTGAGAGTAGATATAGATTACGTAGAGCAATAAGAGGCAGATGTACAAAAAGAGAACTAAACTTATAGCTAATAATGCTAGAGTAAGTAAACAGACAGGATGAGAGAAAGACAGAGACCTGTGGAAGCTCCCCTAGTCCATATAGAGGATAGATGTACGGAGACCCTCCTTGAAAGCGTGCCAGAGACTCCGCATAAAGCTATCAAACAAATAAGAAAGGGGAGAAAAGAGATTTAAAACATGCCAAAAAGAACAGAGTAATTAGCAACTCTAGATGGCTGTCACCTTCATTCTCTTTACTGTATCTAGTGCCGGCAGATCAAGGTAGCGATCATCTCTTTGAAGTGCCAATGCATGACCAATGAAGTCAATGGTGTTGTCATCGAGTCCATATTTTCTGTTAACAATCAATTTCATATAAGCACCATTAGTCTATACAACATATTAACAAACAACTATTATAGAACAAAGACATCCAGATATACTATGAACAAGAAGATCAATGGGGCCTATTGATATAAAGACAACACACCGAAGCACAGTGGTTTAAGTACATTAAGAATCCTTTTAGGATAAAGAAGCGGAAAGCTACCTGAATAAAAAGTATGTCTAAAAAAGAGATTAGATTTTTTAAAATTAATATATTCTTATAAATAATGTGATAGAAAAAAGCTATATAAGGCAGGCTGAAAAATATATCTCGTCTCCATTCCATTCTTGAAAAAAATTAACGAAATCTATTTCCCTGTCCCCAACCCTACATATTTTAAATGAGCATTCCAACCCTGAGATGCCTAAGGTAATATCCATACCCTAAGATGCCTAAGCATTCAATTTAAGCATTAGACAACGAGTGTTTGATGATGATATTGTAGGAAATCCCAGCTGACCATTCAAATTTCGTTAGTAAGAGTTATTTAAATGTTTCTGTCACAATTTCTTTTAGTATTGAGTTCAGAGTTATGTCAATAACATGACAAAGTTATATATGGAAATTGAGGCATACGCAATCAATTCTTTTGTTGTCAGTCTTGTCAAGTCCATTCCCTCATGTGTCTTAGGATTACTTTCATCATAATCTTGAACAAAGATGAAGAACTTCCGAGCACGGCGCTTCTCAAATAAACCCATAAGTGGAGATTTAAGTGCTTCCATATCCGTGGCTGGAACTTTGTGGATCTACAAAAAGGCATTTAGCATCATTAAGTTTGATATAAGTCTTATGTTTTAATAAGAGTTTCAAGAGAAACAGTATGGAAACATAAGCAAAAGTATAACGAAAATAGAGAATACCTTTCCCTTATTATACACATAGCTACCATCAACGGCTTTAAAAGACAAATACTTGGTTACATCCGTATGAATAAGAACACGCACGAGTGTTCCATTTGCCATCATAAACTAGCCACACAGAAAAATAAGTATTAATATAAAATTGAGAATTGTGAAAAGAAAAAATGTAAACAATGAGAAAACAGGTTCATTAGAAAATAGAAGTGACGAGCATATCAGTTGACAAAGTGAGCAAGAAACTTGGAAAACCATAACAAGGTGAGGGAATGAAAACCTTTGGGATCATGTCCACGTTGTAGTCCCTACTAGAACCCAGATGGGCAGGTGGCTTGTCATCTCCCCTGAACCGTTTCCAAAGCTGCAAGTTAAATTAATACAGTAAATACATGATATGATCGAAGAATAGCACAAGAATACTGGAACTGGCTTAAATGATGGGACTAGTCAGCCGAGAGAGGACCTGAATGAGATTAAGCGATGAAGATTCCCCACCATAATAGTCATTCCTATCCATGTGCAGAACCTAGAACATGAAAAATGAATGTGAGAGAAAAACCTTCTCAACAATTCAAATAGAGAACATAGACCTGCATATCACGCAAGCCTATGGAGTCAGCATGTCAAGAATCCCACAACACCAGTAAACACCCAAAGCCAAACTTATAGATCATCGCATCGATAAAGGAGAAGATTGTAGCAGAGCATAAAAGAATTAATATCCACTGAAGCCCCGGCCAATTTCTTCACTTGATGAGCAAGTAATTACTTCGCGATAAAATGGCCAACAAAGTATGGAAGTTATTGAAATGAAATGGCTTCACTGGTGATGCAAAAAAGAAAAAAACTATGATATCCAATATGTTGATCTGGAGTGCAGATCAACTCAAGAGCGCAAAACAACGATCTCTTTGATGAAAAAATAAAGTGATAAAGAAGTAAAAGAATTCAAGGATGCAACTAAGATCAAGATAGGAAAGCAAGATAAATGCAGGAAATGAGAGGTAGAAGTAAGAGCGATCAGAATCAGAAACATATAGAAGATTGATCGCAGAATTTAAAATCGAAGCAGCTGAATTCGAGAACAAAAGAAAGAAAAAGAGTAGAGGATGTAAAATGAAGACCTTGAGGCCATCGACAGAGAGAAGACCACTGAGGATGCACTCCTTGAGACCGGTTCCAAGCACAATAACGTCATACTCTTCATCCATGGCGATCGAAGGTCTGAAAAACGAAAGAAGCAGAGAGCAATCCGGGGAAAGTGGAAATGGATCTACAGTAAGATTTGAAGAGCGAGAAGGTCGTTGCTCACTCTAGGGCTTCCTGAAGGAGTCAATAGGCATGCATACCAAAATCATTGCTTTCTTCCCTAACTTATATATAAACACCTCCACCCTTTGCCCAATCCTCATCATATTCAACCCCCCATTTTTTTAGGGGGGAAAATGTATTATTTCTTTTATTTACAATACCAAAATTATTAAATATCTCAAATCTCTTCCCTAAAACTTCCACACACACAAAAATAATAATAATAAATAAATAAAGTATATTCAAATAATAATAATAATAATGTGTGATTATCTTCTATAAAAATAGTAATATATAGTCAAATTTCAACCCAAGTTTCTTTTTTTTTTCTTTTTAAGACGACTAAAATTGAGAAAATAAGAAAGAGAAAGAAAGAATCCAACAAATATAGAAAAGGAGATATATTTAAAATATTTTTAAAAAATAAAATTAGACAAAAATATTTGAGTTTGAAAATTTGAAGACTAGGATGGGAATGTATTTTACCCTTGTTTTTAGTTTCAAATGTCAAAATTATTTCATGTATTCAATTTAATATTTGTTCTTATGATTTTTTTTATAAAAAAATTGCCAACAAAACCATATTTTTGAGTCAAGGATATTTGCGAAACGAAAGCAAGTTGGGCAGGAATGATTCTGGTTCTGCCTTGCATCCCAAACATACCCTTAATAAGCTTCAAATAAAATATACAAACTAACACCCATTGTTTGGATCATGGTTAGGAATTACGACTCTCCACAATAGTACGATATTATACACACCTCGTATCAATGAAGATGTATTTCCTTACTAATGACCATTCCCTAATTGTCTACTTTAAGCATAAGCACTCCCTCCCAACCATCCTCCTCTCGAACAAAGTACACTAATAGAGCCTCCCCTGAGATCTATGGAGCCTTCAAATAGGCTCCTCTTAATAGAGGCTCGACTCTTTCTCTAAAGCCTTCGAACAAAAGAATTTTGGCTTCTCCAAAAGGGCTCATAATAATGAAGATGTATTTTTTTTTACGTATAAACCCATCTCGGAAATCATATTTTAAATATTGTTTTTTTTGTAATTCCAAAACATAACTGGTTTCATGGATTTGGTCAAATTCCAAATTGGGTTCAATTCAAGATAAATGGGCCGAGGCCCATGTGTAATTTGTGGGTTGGGTGAACCCTTTTCACGCGTACACATAATTCATATAAAAATTTGAGTTGGTCAAAATTCATATAAAAATATTTGGTTAAGTTCAAAGCTTATCCTTTACTCGTTCATCCTAAACTTCCCCATTAAGTCTAAAATTTATCCTTCCTGTCGTTTATCTCATTCCACCGAGTTGTACCGCATAACAGCCGAATGAAATATCCAGATATACTATCTATAGTGTACTATTATTATTATTATTATTATTGAATTCCACGTTTTTCTCCCCAACATTTTTGTAAGTAAAAAAAAAACTATATTTTATATGGATGAAATAATAATAATAAACTTAAAAAGACAACTATCTTGTATCTCGTATCATATTCGATAAAGATTATAAACAGAGAATTTTCACCCAGGTGGTGTTATTTTAGCAAATATTTTCACGATCAAGAGATTCGACGATCATAGGAAAGATCAGTATAGTCAAAATTGAGAGGCGAGAGCAAAAAACATAAAGCCGGATTCATCGTTATCAAATCTAAGAACCATTTTCAAGTAATCAAAGAACCATTTTCAGTCTCAAGAACACAGAAAAAGGAAAGGAGATACAAAATTTTCAACCATTTGGCATTTACGTTACATATATGTATGAGAGGAGCTGAGATCCTTAGTGTCATTGGACGGCATAAACGCCAGCACCATAAGCATTCCCAGAAGCCCAATCGGAAGGAGTAGCAGCAGCATCAACGGCGGCGGCGGTAGCGGAGGCAGAATCAACGGAAGAATCAACAGCGACGCTGCCAGGCATATCAGCACCCCTAAATAGCTCGCTGCCGGTACCAACCGCCGCGCTTTCCCCTGTGATAGAGACCGCGCGTACTCTACTCGCCGCCGCTCCTGCGCGTAATACGAAATCCTATTGCCCGAATCGGAACTGAAATTGGAAGTGGACCTTCCGTCCATGAAATAGCATGCCTGTTTTTGGCTCCGCTGCTGCAGATTTGCCCAGTCATCGGGATTCGGAACCCCCCGATCCTCGGCTTCTGGAAATCCAAGTCTCATTGACGAAATTTCAATTGAATGGCTCCAAATCAACCCAAAATCAAAAGTGATGTACTTAAAACAATCAATCGTGAAACCCTAGAATCAAAAGAGATGTAGAGATTTGGAAGAAGGCAGAAGCGCGAACAAATTGGGGAGAAAATGGAAAGAAAAGCGCAGATCTATGCAGAGAAGTCGGGCAAAATGGAAATCGAAGAAGGGGAGGTGGAGAAATGGGGGGAATTTATGGAATGATGATGAAGGCGGTGAATGGGAGGAGAAGAATGGAGAGAGGGGATGAATAATACTGAATTGATGGGGTGGTTGGTCACAGCACACAGAACAGAGGGTTTTGGAGTATAATTTTATTTTTGGTTAAATTTTAACGTTACTGAAACGTCAAAAGGGAAGAGAGAAGGATGGGTTCAGTGAATTTCATACGCCAAGTGGAGTTTACGAAACAAATACAACTTGCTGCTTTTAGAAAGATAACGAAGAATGTGTCTTCCAAGGTTCCGAGCCCCTGCCCTCCTTTCTCTTTTCTTCTTTTATTTCAACTTTTTACACAAATTTCTTTTATTCTTTTTTTTTCTGTCTTATTCCTTTTTCTTTTTTTTTTAATAAATTTAGTACCCACTAATCAATGGATAGTAGATGTACTTTCATTTTCTATTATTATTTTAAATACTTCCAGTAATCAATATTTTTTCTTATATTTCCTCCCTCTTATTGTTTTGTGTTCATCTATGTCGAGTATTGTTTTTATTGTTTTGTATTCGAGTATTGTTTTTATGTGTTGTTGTCCAGTCCTAACATTTTTCTCCTCAATTCAACGTATTAGTATGTATTGTATGTGTTGTTGTACGGTCCTAACATTTTTCTCCTCAGTTCAACATATTAGTACAACTAAATCTTCTCTATGCACTCACTGCGACAGCTATTGCTCTTCATGCCTTCTTTCTTAGTGCTAACACAACCTTTATTCATTTTATTATCTCTAATTTTTATGGGTTATGAGACACAATCGATGGCGGACTATAGGATCTAAGGTTTGTTTCATGTCTAAATTTTACTTCTTAGGGTGTGGTCATTTTGCATAGTGTTATCGAGTTAATAGGAGATTAGGGTTTAATTTTTCGATGGAGGTTAAGGTTTTCTTTTTTGTCTTTGACTGAATTTGAATCTCAAAGTTGGATAAATGGAATGAGATGGTACAAACCTATAGTTCGTCTAATAGTAGTGTATGTTGCAGACTGAAAGCGAGAGGGAGATAAAAAATGAGAGATATGAAATCGAGATATGAAATCGAGATAGAACGTAGAATGCAGAACAAAGTCCAACAAATGGTTAAAAGAGAAATGGTTGTGAGTTACCTCGATTAGGAGCCATTAAGAAGACCATTAACTTTAATATATATATATATATATATATATAAAAGATTTAAAAGGAAAAGAAATGAGAAGGGGGTGTAGATGATGGGAAAAGAGGGGGATGAGATGCCAAAAAGATGACCACAGAAATGGAAGAAAAATAGATATGATTTGAACATGTCATGCCTTTGTTCCTATGATACACAAATCTATATTCCGAAAATGCCCCTCCATCCCACACATTCCATGACACATGTCCTTTTCATTTTCCTTGTTCCACACTAACCCAACATATCCTTCATCCTTTTCCACTCTCCCCATCCTATTACTATACCTTACTATATATACACATCAAAGAAGTGTTAGAAACAGAATTGTGACCTAATATGCAATTACAACTTTAACTTAAAAACCAATGCAAGGTGAACTATTGTGACCCAGAAACATCCACGTGATGAATGAGGTGGGAAAATATTGGGCACGACGGTGAGAGGGAAGGGGGAAAATCAGAGGAGACGGGACAGGGTTTGATTCTTA
This sequence comes from Cucurbita ficifolia, assembly GCA_033971965.1. NCBI lineage: Eukaryota > Viridiplantae > Streptophyta > Magnoliopsida > Cucurbitales > Cucurbitaceae > Cucurbita > Cucurbita ficifolia. The sequence goes on from CM066976.1 coordinate 9,186,084, forward strand.
TTATTAATGGTAAGCAAGCATGTGAGTTGCACATGCCTTACAGCTCCTCTTTGGGTCTTTCTTTTGCAATTCAATGCATCTTCCTTGCTTGCTTACCCAATCACCCAAACCGGCCTTCTAATTCCCACCCCTATCTTTCCCTTTCAATCCTTTTTCCTTTTTCTTATATTCCAACTCAACTATAAATAAATATTTTACCCCACTCCGGGGCATAATTGTAATTCCATACTCCCACTCTTCAAACTTCCTCTTCAATATTCAAACTTGGTGACTTTATAATTCACTCACTTAAATGATTGTCTAGGGAGGAGGGAGGGAAGGATTAAGATTTTGAGGCTTAAGATGTGGATGTGATCGTGTCAAATGCCACGCGTCTTAAACTGAGAGAATTAAAAAAAAAGGAAAAAAAAAAGGGAGACAAATGATATGGGAATGTAGTGGAGAATGGAAAAGAGAGATGATTTGAGAGAGAGAGAGAGAGAGAGAGAGAGAGAGGGTGCATGAATGAATGAATGAATGAATGAAAGCAAATGAGATATGGGAAAAGTAGTTTTGTGGAGAACGCCCACGGTTTTTGTTTTCAAATAATTTGGGAAGAAAGAGAAAAACATTTAATGAAGGTAGGAGGAGGAGGACAGCAGCCGTGTCATTATTACTTACGCCTATGCCAACCCAACCCAACCCGATATCTCTTTTACCCCTTTGAGCTTACGTCCCAATTTTGGTTCCATTTTCTATTTGCCTTTCCTTTCCTATACATCCCCCTCTTTTTCTTCTTTCCTAATATACCTTTGCACGCCCTCTACACGCCTTTGCCTTTCGTAACATTCATTCATCTTCTTTCTATGAGCCATTATGTCCAAGATTTTATAACCTTCTTTCTATGCTGCAAAGCTCCTAACATACACAAAATCTAATCTAACTCAAAACAAACGCTCATATCAGTATAGTCATGGTGTGTGTGTGTGTGTGTAAATCTTTAAAGAAACTCAAAATCAAAACTTTCTGTAGATGCTAAATATACACAAATTGGTAATGTTCTCATAATCACATCCATCCCCATCAACAACATTAAAAACTCATCCAAAGCAGCTCAATGATTATCATGGGTTGGTTGATTGTATGTGGGATTTACTTCACAAATGCAAACAGTTGATACAGCAACATACCTTTCCCGTCGATAAGGGCTATTCGTCATTCAAGCTACCTTTAATCTAAGTGATCTTTGAGGATTTCTCGTAGATAGTTTAGTTGCTCATCCTCACCTTGTAATTCCTCCCACTACAGGAAAAAATAACGCCATTGTATACATTAGAGAGCTTCAGACCCTTCTTTTGAAAAAGAAAACAACCACTAGATGGGGCAGTTATGGAAATTTGAAAGTCATGCTTATAAACACATTGAGACACTTGAAGGATTCAACAATTCAGAGCAACAGTCAACAAATAATTCATATTCAATATACAAGATTGCAACACAGACCTCCTGGTGAGACAATGACACCACCTTCCAGCCTGCAGCCGTTATGTAACGACGTTTCAGCACGGTGTGTCCCAAAGGTATCCCTGTAGAATAGTAGAAGCAGCTTACTTTTATTGGTTTGATTTCTAAAAGGCACATTAACCAGGCTTACAAGACTTTGGATTGCTAAAGATTTACAGAAACCTAACCTGTGTTTCTAGAGAAATGGGTTGGACCATCAATCTCCAAAGCAACCTTCTTATCTACTATAACCGCGTCTAAAGTGTAACCATCAAATACATATTCCCTGATCCACTCATGACCTGTGCTAACAAGAAGACGGGATACTTCTTTCTGAAATGATGAAGTCGTTTTCTGATTGAACCTCTTAGTTTTCCCAGCAAGACTGGCTTTCTCTTCAAGATCGGAGCTTAAAGATAACCGAAGATGCGAATATTCCCGCTTCAAGCAGTGATTCACAAGATATAGTTGAGAAGCAAACATGATATCATTCCTATGCTGCTCTGAAATATTTTCCTTCTCAAAGTAGCCTATGGTTCTCCAAATGTGGGAAAAGAAACTGCGGTCCATTTGCCCCAATACAGCATAAGACCAAGCTATATTTCCTAACTGATTCCGATTAAATTTGAGCACTGGAAAGCCTAATGCTCCATCTAATTCAAGATCACTAATGACACCAACAGTGCTTTCTTGATTACTATTTAATGTTCCTTCACTCAGGTAGCATGTAAATTGACTTGCATCACTATAAACATTGTCTAAAGATTCCAGCAAAAGGTCAGCAGATTCATTTAAAGAGGCAAAAGCCCACAATACCTGAGCTAGTTCCTGTTCTTGAAATGTATGGACTATATGTGATGCTCTTTTTGCTAATTCCGAGAAGAGATCAGAAGCAGAATGTTGCATTGAAGCAAATGCTCCAGCAATGTTAGCAACATTCTGAGAATTCAACTCCTCTATCTTGGTCAAGGTAACTTTTGCAACTCTATCCATCTCTGACAGAAAAAGTTGATCGCCTCCAATCTTGGACATTGCCCAAGTAATGTTGGAGATGCCTTGCGCCGAGCACTCTGGCAATGCCATCATGGCAATACCAACCAGCATCGACATTTCTCTTCGACGAGCGAAAGCTAACCTGTATGATTTCAACATCGAATTTTTTTCCATATTCTTAGCAATCCTATGAAGTGCTGTGGCAATGTTCAAAGGAGACAAAGGAGAAGGACTCAATCCTTTCCGAACAGCAAGGATCATATCAGAAATAAGCTCTAATGCTTCATCTGCAGTCTGTGCTTCTATAATTGCTCTGTTCAAATTGACTTCCTTTTTACGATCCGAAGGCCCCGAGTATTGGGACAATGTTTGAATAAAATCCTCCATTGTCTTCTCCTTCCTTTGTTCAAACATCCCACCACCCATTATGCTCACACTCTTGCTCAAATGGTTAGCGTCATTAATACTTAAACTATCCAACAAATCCAAATCCAAATCCAAATCTGAATCAGACTCCAGTTCTTCCTCAAAGACATTCTTATTCTTATTAACCCCATTAGCTTTGCTTCCCAAAATCTTCTTCTTCTTCTTCTTTCTTTTCTTCTTCACAGAAAACAAATCTTCCTCTGTAGAAGTGAAGCCTCTTGCCTCAATGGCTCTAAGAGAGGCCTTCCTAGCCCTCAAGCACCAATCCATGCCCTCATCATCAGCAAGAAGCTTCGATTTCATTTGTTTTTTCTTCTTCTTCGGTGGTTGAAACCCCAACGGATCAAGCTCTTCAAGCAATTCCACTTCCCACTCCATATTGTCACTGTTATCTCTAAAACCCCCATTTTCGCTGTCAAACTTAATACTGGTGGAGCTGCTGACGGCAGGGCCATCCGAGTTTACACAATTTCTTCGAATATGGCTTACATTAAGTTTTCGCGTCAAAACTCCAGATGCTAATTTAATAACCGGACGTGTTTTGTGCGAGAAAACAGAAGAATTTAAGAAACCAAGGGCAGGAAATGTGCCCAGCAACACTTCCATATCCAATTTCTTATACAACTTTTTTCTTCTGATAAGACTAAAGCACTATTTCGTAAGGCAAAATCGTGAATTAAGTGAGAATTGCAGAAATGTTAATATCTTAGAAATGGCAACATACCTCTCGGAGACCGGAAGTGCCGCTTCTTGTGATGAACAAGTGTAGTGATGCTAAGGTCCCAACCCGACGCCATCCTAATTATCATACGGTCAAGTGATTTTCTTCCGAATATTTGTAAATTCATTATTACCCAAAAAAAAAAAGCAAATAAATAAAAATGTTCGAATTTAATATTTTTTTTATAATAATCTTAACTCGAAGAAAATAAATACATTTATATTTGAAGTACTTATTTCATATACTCTTAATTACATTTTAAATCATTCCCCTAAATAACAACCTATTAAAAAAAAAACCGTAGTCCACTCACAACCCTTCCTCAATTCTCTCCGCCCCAACCAATTTTGAAAACTTGGTCGAAAATTTCCATTTGGCGGAATTTTTTTTCATATATATATATTTAAAAAATTCTTCCTTTTAAAAAAATTAAACATCTTAATAATATATATAAAAAAATATAATCTCTGTTTCTAACCATATTAGTTCTCCTTAGAAGTAAATAAATTTTTATATATTAAATTAAAAAAAAACCCACAAATTATATAATACTATGTTTTATTACTATGAGAAAAGAATATAATATCTGTTCCTTGTTCCTAGCTACATTGGTTCTCCTCTGGAGAGGTAAATAAACTTTTCTATATTGAATTAAAAAAGAAATAATGTTTTGGGTTAAAAATGGTCCATAATTAGGAAGGCAAGAGGCAACAAACTGATAGAAAAAGAAGGGGGAAGAAAAGGTATATAAATGAATAAGAAACCCCATAATCACGGCTCTCTTCTCATTGCAACACAGGTTTCCCTCTCTTCTCTTACCCCTTACAGAGCCATATATATATATAGAGAGAGGGGGAGAGAGAGAGAGAGAAAAAGAACCCTGACGATGGAAGGGGTCCACCGTCGTCCAAGCAAGGGTGGGCGGAGCCTAGAAGTGATAGACGTGAGAAAATTGAGCGAAAACCAGATGCATCTAAACCAATCGCGACGTCCAGCGGCGATGGATCCGTCGGCGGTGAAGCCACGTGTGGTGAAGACAGGGGAAGGGTCGAGAGGTTCAGGGAATTCATGGTGGAAGAACCCGGAAATGAAGAGGCAACGACGCGTGGCGAAGTATAAGTTGTATACAGTGGAAGGGAGGGTAAAGGATTCCATCAAGAAAGGGATGAGATGGTTCAAAACCAGGTGTAGCAGAATCGTGTATGGGTTTTAAAAACAAACAAAAAAAGAAAGGGAAATTCATTATTCACGTTTTCTATTTTGTAATGGCCAAAAATCTTCAACAACATTCATCGCCTTTTCTTCTCTTTTTCTATGGAATGGTTTTCAAACATACCACATTTCCATTTGTGTCCTTTCCTTGTACTCATCTCCCCAAATTCTTCACTTATTTTTTTGGGTTCTTTTCGAAATTTCACTTCATTTTTTAATATTTTTTTACCTATTCTTCTAATCACATTTTTTTAAATTTAAATTTTAATATTCTAAAATAGTTTTCAGACATTTTAAAAAATTGTGTATTTACTCTGCCACAAAATAAATAAATATATATTAAGTTATTTGGTGTGATAGTTCTTATCTATATTTATATATGAAACGAGGAAGTAAGATTGAGAATGGTAGAGATTTATATATATATATATATATATATGGTACACTTTTATTAAGATAATTTTAAATAAATAAATAATATGGAGCATTTTTTTTTAATTTATTCGTTTTCGAAACATGAAGTATTTAATTTTATATACTAAACTATCTATCTAATTCAAAATTAAAATAAACATGTAATAACAATGATTATTTGGAATCTTTTAATTTTGGTATAAAAAAAAATTCTAAAATCTTTTCGAAAATTGGAGAATCTTTTTTTTTCATCTTTAGTAGTTGTAACATTTTTATCTTTAAGTATGAGCTAAAGACTGGACTCGAGACATTCTTGTTGTCACCATCTTTGTGAGCATAGTGAGACATCAAAGAGGCACTTGACTTATTTTTATTTAAAGTGCAAGTCTGGTGCATAGAAACAAAAAGAATATTAGGTTGTCTAGTGTCAAGTCTCGAGCATTCACAAAAACGACACTACATCTCTTCTTTGCCTCCTTTGTTTATTATTTTTAATCAACGCATCTATTTATTCATTATTACATCACACTCAAATCCTTATTGGTAAAGTTGGTTTGTTCTTGGTAAAGTAAGCATGCAACATATTCGTTTCTCCTCCATTGCATATACGAATCTCGACTTTTTAAACCAATGCTATACATTGTGTCTAAACGGTCCAATCGTCCAAAAGTCATGAGAGCTCAAACCAAAGTCACGAGAGCCGGAGAATATCCGTCCCTAATTTCTAAACAGAGTACGATGGCCGTGGGACCAAGAGAGAGAGAGAAAAAAGGGCCCGCCCTTGAAAAAGTCGAGTCCTAAGTCTTTGAAGCTAACTCGATTTTTTTTATATATTTTTTTTAATTTTTTTTTTGTGGACTAAAGAAGTAGCTGAAGTGAACGGAGAGGAGTTGATCGCCGGTGCAGAAGATCAGTTGTGCAAAATTGAGAGGAGATGGAGATTGAGAGCAGGGAAGATTTGACGTCCATATTGCCCTTTCTGCCGCTGGCGCTGAGGTCGTCGACGTTATGCTGGCCCCCCCAAGTAGTGGAAACTCTCAACTCTGTGGCGGCAGGGCCTGATCAGAGCGGTGTAAATTCTGGTGAAGCCCTCTTCCATTCCATCTCTAACATCAGACGCACACTCTCTGTCTCCGATCAACGCCTCGCTTCTTCTGCCCATCATGGCTACGTCCTTTTCTTCGACAAGGTACTTCGCTTTTTCCTGCTTCTCACAACTCCATACAAAAGGAAGGGAGCTTATTGGATAATATTTATTTCCACAAGTTTCTGTAAGTCCCTTTTATCCCACCCATCATCCTCCCTACAATTTAGTGCCAAAGCGTGTTAGGCTCAACAGGGAAATGACAAAGCCATTTACCTAAAAGGACTTCGTTACGAGTCCTTAAATTCCCCGTCCCTTCCCAACTTTCGTGTTAAAAACCACGAATCTCCACAATGGTATTATATTGTCCACTTCGAGCACAAACTCTCGTGGCTTTGCTTTTGGTTTCCCCAAAAGGGCTCATACCGATGGAGATAGTATTCCGCACTTATAAACACATGATCTTCCTCTTAATTACCCAATGTGGGAATACTCCTCTCAATAATCCTCCCCTCGAACAAAGTACTCCATAAGCCTCCCATGAGGCCTCCTTCTCTGGAGCTCTCGAACAGCCTTCCCTCGATCGAGGCTTGACTCCTTCTTTGGAGCCCTTGAACAAAGTACACCGTTTGTTCGACACTTGACTCATCTTTGACTACACCTTCGAGGCTCACAACTTCTTTGTTCGACACTTGAGGATTCGTTTGCATAACTAAGTTAATGACATGACTCTGATGCCATGCTAGGAATCATGAACCTCCACAATGATATGATATTGTCCATTTTGAGTATAAGCTCTCGTGGCTTTGCTTTTGGTTTCCTCAAAAGGCCTCATACTGATGGAGATAGTGCTCCTTACTTATAAACCCATAATCTTCCTCTTAATTAGCCAATAATCCTCAACAGATGGGCGCCTCTTCTCTCCTCGATCCCTTCCCTAAAATGTCTCTCATAAGCTTTTTTAAATCCGTGCAAACAGAACAAGGAGAAAAAATGTATCAGGATTGTGCTCGTGGCCTTCGGTTATCTGTTACCACCATTAGCTTTTTGGTTGTCGAATGGTGGCCGTGAAACTTGGATATATTTTTAATCATGCTTGAATGCAAGATGCAGTAGTTACTGCCAACATAAATATGACATTGTAATATGAACTTCTAGACTAAATCAAGTTGCTATGAACAGCTTATGTCCGAAACAGAATCCATGCAGTGGTTTGGTGAGGTTATTCCGGCATTGGGAGATATGCTTCTTAAGTTACCATCTTTGCTGGAAGCACATTATCAAAATGCCGACCAGCTTACTAGTAAAGGAAGTGGCAAATCCAAAACTGGTCTTCGTTTGTTAGCTTCTCAAGTTGCAGGCACTGTGTATCTTAGCCAGGTGTGCCAATTCGTTTGCTATTTTATATAAAATTTGGCCACTCTTCACAGAAATTTAATTTTGTCAGTTGTTTTCGTGTTGGTTGGTGGCAATGTTAGCAGAGTCCTATCATTAATTATGTGGAATCTAAACATGAATTTCTATATTCAAAAGTTCTTTAATCACCATAGGTTCACTTATTGGTTAATAAAGGCCAATGTAAATAGTAGAGGACTAGAGTGATTGAATTTGTGACAACCAAATTTAGTAGGGCCAGGTGGTTGTCCAAGTGAATATTGAGGTGCAGCCAAGCCCATACCGTCACAGATATAAAAAAATGATCAATAATTCTTTACTTTTGTTGCAAAAAAATGTGTTGGGGTTGAAACTGAACTATATTTCAAAACACAAATTTTTGGTTCAGGGGTGAAGTTTTAGGAATTAATGGTTTGGGCAGATTTCTGGTGCTAAGTTACTATTTGATTCGTGGCCATCATTATCTATCAATGATTTTATTGACGTTGTTAAGAGAAAATAATGGCGCATGTTTTTTGACTAGTTGGACAAAGATCATTTTGCTTCATGTTTTGCATTCTTGTTTCTGGAAATAATTGTGTCCCTGAATCACGATAGAACTCCTTGAATTTTTTTTTTCTGATTATTTCGTCCTCTCCTCGAGTCAACTTCTGCGACCTCTTTCTGTCTTTCCATCTTACTCAGATGATTGAATAGAAATGGATGGATTGTATGCTTGGCTTGTTTGAGCCACTCTATGTCCTTTCTTCCATGTTCTTTGTACTGTCAACAAATGCTTCCTTGCTAATCTTCTTCTGCTCAGTTTTATTAATGTCTGTTAATCGGTTTCCATTTTGATTTTCAGGAGCTGATTAGTGCGCTTCTTGCTTGTGCTTTCTTCAGTTTGTTTCCAGTCATCGATAGACACGTCCAAAATCTTCCAACAATTAACTTCGACTATTTATTTGCGTATGTGAACTTTAGTTCTTTATTTCAGTTGCTGACATCATGAAATATAAGTTATCCATAAAATGACAAATGACACACTTGATGTTTATATATATTTTCTGCAACCACATGATAAATTTTTGTTTTAATTTTAGAAAATTTCAGAAACGTTTGTTTAATCATCGTCGTTCAAGTTTATATTGTGATTCAATAGGTGTGTATTACTGCCCTAGCTACTGTATGTTAGTGTCAGCTTTAGTCAATGGTTAATTTGTTATTTGGCTGACGGCCTTATATAAAAGCCTCTGTGTCCTTGTATGTACTCAATTATAATTTCTCTACTCTTAACTCTCTGCACTTTATTTTGTGTTTATCTTAGCTTCCCCAGATTTTTTGCCATCTTATCCTGTAATCATATATTTTTAATAATAAATATGTATTCCCGATTTCTATGAAGAAGATTGTAAAAATATTTCAAAGCAACAATGTAGGTATTAAGGTAAGTTCTTGTTGTGCCATTTTTCTTTAGATTACAAGAAGCTTTAAAAAGAATCATTGAAGTTTTTGTACTTGTAGGATTCTCTATGACGGACGTAGTAAGATGCAGGAGAATAAGATACGATGTATTATACATTATTTCAGAAGGGTATGTTCCAATGTTCCGGTGGGCTTTGTCTCTTTTGAAAGGAAAGTGCTTCCTTTGAACAATTGTGCGGAATATTTTTGTTGTCCAAAGGCCAATTTTTGGATCAACTCCACTATTCCTCTCTGTCCATTCAAGGTTATAATTGACTTTGATTAATATGATGGTTTAACTATTGTGTGGCACCATACTTGAATGCTTTAATCTTTGGTGGATGATGGAGTTGGTTCTTTTTTCCCATATAGGTTAAAGATTCTGGCCTAATAGAAGATCAAACATTTGGAGCTCTTGAAGTCGATTTTGCTAATGAGTATCTCGGTGGTGGTGCTCTTCGTTCTGGCTGCGTGCAGGTCTAATTTATAAGCTTATGCCTATTTCATTGAAGTAAGTGGAATATACAAAAGGGTTAGCTGAGAGGGTTACATTAAGGATCTCCATGTGGTTTGTTTAGAGGTAATACAATAATTCGGTCCCTTTGGGGATATCCAATAAAATTGGTACGATACAGACGCCACCAAATGATTTTTGGAAGAAGACAACTGGAACACAGAGCAAAGGGTCTGTTCCTTAATGATAGAAGGTTATCATGGCTATCTTTTGAGAATAAAAACTGTAGCGTTGAGGGTTCATAGACCAAGTAAGGGCGTCAAATAACTTGTTATTACAAGTTATCAATTTTGAGTGTGGCCAGTCAAATTCTGAACAATCCTTTGAATGAGCATATGGAAGCTGTGTAGAATATTGAGACATCTCAAGGACGACCCAGGAAAGGGCTTCATGCTCAGAGTGACTATGAATTGATTCTTAGAAGTCTCACCGATACAGATTAGACGGACTCTCCCATTGACCGTAAGTCACTTTAGGGTATTGTTCCTATGTGTGGAGAAGCTTTGATGTGGCACAACAAGAAGCAATTTTTCACTAAAAGGAAGTGGTAAGACTGAGTTTAGTTCATTAGCTGAAGGGATTTGAGAATGAATTTTGTTAAAACGCTTCCTCACCGAGTTCAAAGGTAGGATTAAAGGTGGTATAGAGTTGATGTGTGATAACCATTCTGCCATAGCTATTGCAAAAATCCAATATATTATGAATGATCGAATGGAGCACATTGATATAGACTACCACTTCATTACTGAGAAGATTGAGAACAACACAAATCAATCTAAGATATGTGCCTTCTCAATTGCGAGTTGCAGATATATTTTACCAGGACATTGCATTGAACAAGCGTTGCTAGTTTGAGATTTCTATGCTAGGAATGACTAGTATATACCATCCAACTTGACGAGGGTAGAAAGTCGAGCTGCAATTTTAAATTTCTATATATTTCCTTGTATATTTGTTAGCTATAATTTCTCCTTACTTGTTTAGACCTAGGCTAATTGTTAAGTGCTGTTTCTAGGGATCTATGATTATAAATATTACTAATCTTACTCTCTGAAAGATAAGCTAAAATTTCCTTCATACATAGCTTCAGAGATGATTGGAGTCTTCTTTACTAACTCAACACATATAGTACTAGTTTGGACTAAGGCACAGAAACTTCAGTGAGGTCTGCCCTTTCCTAACTCACTTAAATCTTCTATAAGCGTCTCTCTCCTCTTTCCTTCGTATTTATTCTTTTGTCACTTCATAACCAGAACAGCACAAAAGTTGGGTCTCTAATTCTAAGCTCCTACAATTAGTTTCTGTCAGCCTGAAAACAACCGTAGATACCAAATAGTTAATGAGATACATTGCCCAAAAAATTACTTTGCGAGGGAAAAGAAGCCTTGAATGACCTCCACAACAAGCAGTCACTTAAGCGACGTATTAGGAGTTCCTTAAAGATCTGAAAGTTCTCTTAACCGCTGTTCTTGTTTGGTTTTAGTAACAACAACAAAGTTCAATTTTTCCTATTGGATGGAAGATTTGACCATGATTTACTTTGCTAGGGACTTAATGTGCTAGACCCCCTATTGTGAAAGTGTATAGATGTAAGTGAAAGAAGAGAGGGACTGTGTAAGTCGTGTTGCAAATAATTGCATGTGGTCCTAGGGTGTCTTGGTTGGTTATGTGGGTGTGAGGCATCTGGCATCTGCTTGTCAGTACTTATAGGAAAAGTAAACAAGGGATTACACCTTGACAGTTAGTGGGACAATTGCACTTGAATTGGCTGGGAGGTTCTTGCATGGTGTTTGGCTCTTGTTGTTTGATATATCGAAAATATCGTGAGGGCTCTACCTTACAAATTGGTATAGTAGCACATTCATTCTAGCAAAGCTTGGGAAAATGGTTAAAAAATACTGGAGGAACTAAGAAGCTTGAAAAGATAATGACCTTAAGAAATCTTGAATGACCTTAAGGTGTAATACCATGTAAAAGTACAAGGAATTTTTTATTTAATGAACTTCATTATCTAAGCTGTTTACAACACTATAAGCTAATATACATGTTATAACATTTAAGATTGTACATCTTACATGATTTGCAATATATTTATGTTATTTTGACAATCCATTGTAGGAAGAGATCCGTTTCATGATCAACCCTGAATTAATTATTGGCATGCTTTTCTTGCCAGCCATGGCAGATAATGAGGCGATAGAAATTGTTGGGGCAGAGAGGTTCTCAAATTATACGGGGTGAGTTATAATCACTTCATCATTAATTTTAATCTTCTTCGATTAGGCATCGAATTAGAATGTTCTTAGTTCAACCCCTACAATGTCATTTTATTGCCATTTAATATTAAGAATATGTTAAAAATATTAAATATACCATAATCTATCAATTTAAGATTGGTAATTTGCTGATATTTTGCAGAACTCTTAGGGTAATTCACCATTAACTTTAAAAGTTTAAGTCCGATAATTATAATTTATCAACTTAAGTAGGGTTGACTAGTAATTTAACCTAGTATTAATACCATATTAAGTTGATACTCAGCCTTAAAGCTTAAGCTTAAGCTTAGGTTAGAGTAAATTAAATCTTTTCAATATATATATAGATTGCTTTGGCCTCTGCCATATCTTTTCATGTTAGTAATTTATTGCCCATTCTTCATATTGCTCCGTGTTTTTTTTTTTTTTTTTTGGCTTTTTAACCATTCACACATCAATTTTGTAGCTTGAAGCGTCAAATCCAAAAAAAAATTCTTTGAAAATTCCTGGACATTCATTTATGAAACCAGTGTCTACTTCAAATTCCTGATAATGAAATCATCTGCAAGAGATGTAGGTATGCTTTCAACTTCCGTTTTGCTGGAAATCATGAGGACAAACAGGAGATAGATTCACTTGGAAGGCGTAAGACCTTCATCACAGCTATAGATGCATTGTGCAGTCCAGGGATGAGACAATACAGATTAGAATTCCTTCTTCGGTAAGCAAGCCTGTCTGGAATGGCATTTCATGCAGAATCCTTTATTGGTTTGAATACTGATTTGCATCTTTTAGTTTGTTAACAATGTCTGAGATAGCTGAAACTATCCTTCGTCTCTCGCAAAGCACCTCCTCTTTATGCAGCGACGGATGTCCCCTTAGTGGACTGCTGGAGCTTGCAGCTAATAGAGGTTCACGAGATTTTAGAATGGGAGTGGGAAGTAATGGTATACCCATTTTTATTTAGGAAACTTCTAAATTTCTGTATGTTATTAAGATACCCTACTAGAAGCTATGAGTTAGGTAGATAAGATACCCTACTAGATGCTGGTATCTCCCCCTATCCACGGAGTACTCACATCGTTGAATCCAAATTTCTTTTATGGTCCACAGGAGAATCTGTTGTTTTGATGTTTGTTTTTTTACCTTTTGTTGTTACATTTTTCGTTTAAAAGACTGACGAGGTTTTTGGTTCTGAATGGATTAGAATAGTCAGGTAGGATTTGTGGTGAGCTAAGAAACTAAGACTAATGTGCATGGTGTCTCACAACAAACCATTTATTCGTTACAATGGTGCTTAGAAATTTGGACTCGATCTTTCAATACTGATGTGGAAGTCTTATCGGTGAATGCTAGTGTATTCCGTTCGTCCTGATCTTTATAAGCTGATATTTTACTATGCTTACTGAATTCAACAGGGAAGTCAATAAGGCATTCTGTGGTTTCTTTGATCAATCAAAACATAATCAGTACGAGAATCTTTTCTTAAAAAGTAAGGAGGATGTCACGGACCATAATGACACGTCAAGAAACAATCTCCTGGTAAAATTGCTTTTTTTTTTTTTTTCCTGTTCTCTGCTTTTTGACATTATTCTCAAATGATAAGTTAAGAACCTTATAGAGAGGACAGTGATCATAATTAGCAGTCGAAAATGATCCCATTCTAAGTTCTTCTAGATTCTTTAGTTTCAAAATTTTCTTATTAGAATGATCTTTTTGGTCAGATGCACATCAATATTTTTTCTTCTGTTGCTAATTTGCTTGCATGGGTGTAACGGCCCAAGTCCACCGCTAGCAGATATTGTCCTCTTTGGGCTTTCTCTTTCGGACTTCCTCTCAAAGTTTTTAAAACGCGTCTGCTAGAGAAAGGTTTCCACACCTTTATAAAGGGTGTTTCGTTCTCCTCCTCGACCAATGTGGGATTCTCACAATGGGTTTGTTTATGGGGTTTGTTTATGGTGCTATTATTTTAGGTGCATGAATCTAGCTCAGATACTGGAGAGAATTATTTTGGTACTTCTCTTACTCCAGAATGCTTGAACCACAAAGACGATATTGGGATTGCAACTGGCAATTGGGGCTGTGGTGCCTTTGGAGGAGATCCTCAAGTGAAGTCCATAATACAATGGCTTGCTGCTTCTCAGGTACCTTCCAAGTGTTTGTATGAATCCACATTGATTGATTGTTGGGAGGGAGTCCCACATTGGCTAATTTAGGGAATGATCATGAGTTTATAAGTAAGGAAATGATCATGAGTTTATAAGTAAGGAATACATCTCCATTGGTACGAGGCCTTTTGGGAAAAAGCCCAAAAGCAAAACCATGAGAGCTTGGGCTCAAAGTGGACAATATCATACCATTGTGGAGAGTCGTGGTTCCTAGCACAGCTCATATTATGTCCCAATATCATCCTCCAAAACTCTTTCCACTTTCTTGGTTCTAAGTGTTCTTAATAACCAAGTATATGTTTTTCAGGCATTAAGACCCTTCCTCGTGTATTACACATTTGGCACTGGAGCACTGCAGAACCTAGAAAAGGTACGAAATCCCTTCGTATGAACTAACTAAATATATATAATCATGAAGTAAGAAAGGTTGTTTTTTTTTATGCAAAGTTCATCCATAAATAGAAATGAAGATTGGTGTATGTTTTATGATTGGTTTATTGAATATTTTGGGACAGATGAGTGAATGGATTTTGGCACATAAATGGACAGTTGGTGATCTATGGAGTATGTTGGTGGAGTACTGTTCTCAAATATCAAAGGGACAAACTCACGTTGGTTTCTTCGATTGGCTCCTCCCACCCTCCTCCAAAACTAACTTATGTTGCTTCTCTTGATTTGGCAATCAGTTGGCTTATCAATTGTCTTTTATTGTTACATTATATTATTTCTAACTATACATAAAAATATTGGTTTAATTTTTGTTTGTCTGAAAACCTAAATAAAATGTTTATTTTACTTTTTTTAGCTTTGAATTAGGTTCTATTTTGGTCTCGAACTACCATTTAGAATGAAAATTTATGGACTTACCTATTATAAGCTTGAATGATATAAAATTAATTAAATTGATAAATGAAACAATTTTATTCATTAACTAAGTTTACTATCCTCATTATACACCTCTATAAATACATGAGGTCATGACCTATATAGGTTGTCATTCAACCTAACATGGTATCAGAGTCATGCTCTAAATTTAGTCATGTCAATAAAATCTTCAAATGTCTAACAAAGTATTGTGAGACTCGGAAGAATAGTAAAAAAATAACTAAGACTTCAAAAGAAAAGAAGTCGAGCCTCCCACCTCGAAGACATAGTAAAAAATGACTAAGACTCCAAAAGAAAAAGGAGTCGAGCCTCGATTAAGGGGAGACGTACTTTGTTCGAGAGGGGAAGTGTTGGTGTGAATGGTCATGAGTTTATAATCAAAAAATAGTATCTCCATAGGTGTGAGGCCGGGAAGCCCAAAAAATGCATTGACAAAAAAAAAAAAAAAAAAAAATTTGATCTTTTATATACAATCCGATCAAACCAATCACTTTTAGAAGCATGATCAATATCAACAGACGTTTTATGTGTTAAAAAATGAATATATGTTGGAATTTTGGGGTTCTGAGGGGTTTTACAGAGAAACTCGATAGCCATTTCAGCTTCGTTTTCAGTTCTTATCCATCTCTCCCATGAAGCCACGCCTTTCGCTTCTCCTTCCTTCTTTATACTTCTTCTCCTTATGAAGTTCTAGGCTTACTTTGTAAGCTAACAAGTTTGTTTGGCGAAGTTGAAGTTCCATTTAGCCAAAACCAACTGGAAATCGAGACTTTCATTTACAACTGTGGAATTTCTTTATTGTTGTATTCTGAACCCTATTCCCAAGCAATATTTGAGGTTGTAATCTTGTAGAAATGGCGCTGCAACATACACTACGTTTACCGTTTCTGGTTTTGCCTTCTTCTAATTGCCGATTCCAAGGGGGTGCTTTATTTGCGGCCACGAATTCGCAACCCAGCGATGCTTTCGCTTCATGGAGGTCGAAGTCTTCTTATCCTTCATCCATCGCTTCGGTGAAGTTGTCTTTCCTGGTAATCTCGTTCTCTAATCCGTATACTTATAGTGTGCTTGGCATATGATGTACCTTCGATTTAGATAGCTAAAAGTGTTTTGTAGTTGATTTGAAAACTTCTTTTAAGAAACATCTGAAAGTTGATAATCCAAAAAGTGATTTTAGAGTGATTTTCTGGGAATCGTTTTAAATTCAATTTTGGTAATTTGATATTTGTAGGATTATTCTTAGACGTGGTGCAACTAAAAAAACTTGTATTCAAGTCATTTTTAATAGAACGTAAGTAATCAAATGATTTTAGAAAAAGTAAAATGTATGCCAAACTCACCCTTAGTGCTTGTTTCTTGTTACTTGGGGAAATTAAATGTGAAACGCTTCATGTTTTGATCTGTAGGGTAGTTTTTCAAGAAGCAGCACTCGAAGGGCCTATAAAACTGCTGGGTCCCTCTGGTCAGGTGATGGAAAGAAGAAAAAAGGACAAGCAGATATGGACTCCGACGAGGAAGATGATTCTTCTTCAGCAGAGCAGCAAGACCCTGAGCTTATGGATGTAGAAGAGAGACGGGAATGGAGGGAGAAGATTAGGGAAGTGGTTGATATGAACCCTGATGTTGAGGAGGAGATAGACATCATGGAAAGGAGAAGGAAGATGCAAAAGCTTCTAGCTGACTATCCTCTTGTTGTGGAGGAGGAAGATCCTAATTGGCCTGAGGATGCTGACGGTTGGGGTTTCAACTTGGGTCAGTTTTTTGATAAGATCACCATCAAAAATAAGAAAAAGGATGATAAAGATGATGATGATAAAGACGACACTGATGATGAAGTAGTTTGGCAAGATGACAACTACATTCGTCCAATTAAGGACATAGCAACTGCTGAATGGGAGGAGGCTGTGTTTAAGGACATTAGTCCACTAATCATTCTTGTACATAATCGCTACAAAAGGTATGCTCTTTGAAGTCATCTAATTGCCTGCGGTAAGATTATTAACATTAGGATCTTGTGCGGGTTGACATTTGTCTTTATGGCCATTGATCTCATTTATATATATTTTTTCCCGTGGATTCCAATCCTACAATGCAATGCAAGGATCTCTATTCGTAGAGGTTGAAATTATTTTATTCATATTTGCATTTTGTACACCCAAATGGTTGTCCGATGGTGAGAAGTTAGGAGGTCTGCAGATACTCTCTGGGTTCAAGTCTTGGGTTGAAAACTTAATAACTTACAATAGATGGGATCTTTTGGGCTGGCAACACGAGCATAGTGCAAGAAGTAGGCTCTTTGATATTTGTCGGTGTCTCTACCCATTGTGATTGTAATGTGGTAAGCTCCCCTATATTCACACTCTTGTGCCACTACCAGTACCCAACCAATGTGATTTTCTCTTCAATTACTTTTCGGGTGTTGTGGAGGTCCTGTTTGTTGATCTTGCAAAACTCTCTGTGAGACGTTTGGAAGGGAAAAAAGACGGTCAAGTGAATAATATAATTAGAAGGAATTATTTGCAGGACTTTGGAACCATGAAAAATTATTCTTTTTTATTTTCTTTGAAAGAAGTAGAGTGCCCTCTGCTAGAGGCCCTCACATTTCTTGGTTAGGAATGATGCGAGGGAAAATTGGGGGTCAGATACAAAATTTTGATATGTATTTTTTAACATTTTATTTTTACTTATGCTTAAACTGTTATTTGATGGCTGTAGTGGTTTAACAATAACATGGATCATAAGATGATCTGTATGTGGCAGAAATTTGCATATTTTGAGAATCCTGTCTTGTATGTATTTACCTTCACTCAGGCCAAAGGAAAATGAAAAAGTTCGCAAGGAGCTAGAGAATGCCATCCACATGATATGGAATTGCAATCTGCCTTCGCCAAGAGTAAGCCTCTCCTATTTGTTGACTGTAGTTTACTCATCTCTCTACCTTTAGCAAATGTCATTAGTTTAAACATATTGTTGTTGACTGCAGTGCGTTGCTGTTGATGCTGTTGTTGAACGCAACTTGGTCTCTGCTCTTCAAGTGTCTGCCTTTCCAGAGATTATCTTCACAAAAGCAGGGAAGATTTTATACCGTGAGAAGGGTAAGTGCGAAACCAAGAGAACAGACATTCTGTGATTTTTTTATTTGTTGGGCTCCAAATTTTGTGACTGTAGAATGAAACCTATTTCAATGTATGAGCTGAGCTCTGAGTTGTGGTTTGGTTCAGGATTTGTAAGTGCAGATGAGTTGTCCAAAATAATGGCGTTCTTCTACTATGGAGCAGCTAAGCCACCATGTTTAAGTGACGTTAGGGATTATCAGGAGGCGATCCCATCAGTTTCTATTGATACCTGATTATGCCATAGGAGGATAGGCAAAGTATATGCTCTTTTTGGTTTGTTGTAGATGAGGAGTTTCAGCAATCGGTTTGTTGGGGCAATCTTTTTTGTATTGAAAGGCCAATGTTCTTTGTCTTTTAGTCCTGCAACTTCATGAGCTGTTCAAGGCTATTACCCAAATATGAAATGTATCATAGCTTAAGATGACATAGCGACAAGAGCAGGTAAATGAGATCCTTGTATTATTTTTTAGGTCAATTCGATTGGGTTCTTAATTAACTGCTCTTGCCACTATTTTAACCTAGTTTTTTTTTTGTTTTTTTTTATTTGTTTCTCTACTACTTCCGTAAGCTGTTTATTCGAATTCCCTCTAATAAATAGGTGCTCTTCTGGATTCAAAATCTTGTTGGCGATGAGTGATGATGCCTTCGGTTACTGACCATCAACCAACGTTTCCATGGAAAAGGTAATATTTTTCAGGCATCTCTTAACATTTGCACTCTTTCTACGTGCTAATTTGCATACATTGTAACATCTTCTCGAGTCCACCCTTGTATGAAATTTATGAAATTCTTTGATACCGTTGTTGCATCATTTTAATTTAACAATCAGCTGGAATAATCACATGCAGCTTAGCTAAGTTCTAAGTTCGAGGCAGAGAATGAGCACTTTCAAAATTTTCGATTTGGTCCTTAAGTTTTCAAGTTCGTTCTGTTTTGAGCCTTCAACTTCCAATGTCTACTTTAATTTCTAAACTTCTAAAAACCAATCATTTTGGCTTGAAGTCGTACTCGTAAATAACAAGTTACGGTGGTCGAAGTTATAATGTCTATTATTTGTATTTCATTTACATTAACAACATTTTGTTGCTTATATTTTATGCTTTATGAATCTTTTAGGATATAGTACAATGTGAAAAATATGAATAGAAATGTGCATAGGTGACCCAAAATTTAATAGGGAAGAGATGAGTAGGTAAAATGTATAGTTTATAATAGAAGAAATTTGATGGGCATCCATATTAGTTAATTTTGGGAAGAAAAGGAACGGTGGAAATTGCTTGGAAAGAGGAGTAGGTGAGTGGGCGATGGATGCCGTGTGTTGTGGGGTGTCTCGCAATAGTTGAAGACATCAATTGTTGACTCATCATTGTGGTTTTTTAATTTGAGTTTGACTCCATATATAACTAACCAGTTGATCTTTAGGAACCCACTGTGGAACCTTCTTTCCCTCTTAAGCTAAAAGGCATAAAATGGTAATAGATCAGAACTCGGATAGGTGGAGGCTAACCAAGGCTTGGACCCATTTCAATCACACCTTGAGATCATTTAGGCTCGGGGAAAGGTGCGTCTTATGCTAGGTAAGCTCGAGACTAAGGCTAGCCCTAACTTCGGGAAAGGTGCGTCTTATGCTAGGTAAGCTCGAGACTAAGGCTAGCCCTAACTTCTTTATGGTCAATAGGGAACAACTCGAGCGTCTGGTCTCATTCCCTCTAAGAAAGGAAACATGTCAAAAACTCCAAGTCAATCTTAGGTAAGTACATCATTATAACCTTATAAAAGGTAAATCCAATCTAAGCTTACAACCCTAAACCTACTACACCATTGTGTCTTTGTTACCTTGTGAATCATTTCATCTCCTAAATTACAAATCTATGCATAAAGATGACGAACAATTATCATCTTACCATCTAATCACTTTTCTAAAACATTCTTGAAATCCTAGTTGAATTAAAAAAGGAAAAAAAAGCAAGTTTATGGAAAGTGCGTTAATTAATCCTCCTAAGCTATCAGGGCATGATTATAGTCGAAACAAAAAAAAAAAAAAAAAAAAAAAAACCAATATTACCATTTAAGAAAGTAATAAGGATTGTAGACATGGATGACTGCGAAAAAAAAGTTGTCAATTTTGCCCAGCAATTCCAATTTGACTCACTTTGCAATGCGATAACAATCAAATAAGCATAAATTTGCAATAGAAAAACCTTTAATGGGTTTGAATATCAACTAATTTCCAGAAAGGAGTGAAGATGATTATGCTGTACACATTAAGTTCAATCCCTGAATTGAATCACAAAATCAACAACAAACCCATAAAATCTCACTGCCCAGTCAAGCACGACAGAATCCTCTGGCTTCTGAACCTAACAAGCTGCGGCGGCGGTGGCCCATGATGACTGGCACTCCTCCTCCACTCCTCCGGCGTAGATCCGCCGAATGAGTTGTATCTCCGGTGAGCCCTGGTGGCGCCAGGGTCCTCAGATTTGGAAGTGGGAAAGACGTGGGCTGAAGGGGGATCCACGTAGAAATCAGCAATGTTGAAAGATGGAGAAGATGCTGCTGCTGCTTCAGGGGAAAGTACTGAATATTGGCTTCTGATTCTGGTTTTCTTCATCGCTCTGTAGAACATCGGAATCAAACCCTCCATTTTCCTTCCCTCTTTTTCTTTTTGTTTTTTTGTTGTGTGTGTGTGTTTGGTTGGTTGGGTTTTGGGTATATATTTAATTTGGAATGCGATGGCTAATGGGCACTCTGCAAATTCATTATTGCCCAAACTTAGTCCAACACGTCTTTCCCAGTTTTTTATTTTATTTTTTATCTTTTTATTTACTAAACAAATCCATGGGCTGATGATTCGATGTTGATCACAAATAACTATGGACTTGGTGTATATGAATTAAATATAGTTTTTTAAATTTACAATAGACTCTAAAAAAAACAATAAAATATGGTTTTAATGAGTTTTTTTTTAATTAAAAAAACAATAATAAATTAGTCTATGATTATGTTGATTTGTTCATAACACTTGCATTAAATAATTTAATTAGAGACAACTCAAAAATAAATAATGCAAGGAAAATTGAATGATATAATATAGGATTGGGATCGTCTAATTCTTCAACCCTTATCTTATCGTTGAATTAAAAGAAAAGATAAGAAAAAATACACAAGTTCTCACTTCTAATGACTCGCTTACCATTTAATTAATAAAATAAATTAAATTAAAGAAAGAAATGAAAAGGCATTTTCCATTCAATTGGAGAGACCATAGAATTAACCAAACAAATAATAATAATAATAATAATAATAATAATAGTAATGCTTTGGTTTGGTGATTTAAAGTCCAAACCAAACATAGTCCACTAAAATCCAATCATCTTCATTTGTTCTTAATTTTTATACCATAAAATAGAATCACACACGTGGGTGGCTGCCAGTTCTTTCAAACACTAAATAACACCATAAAATTTAAAATAAAAACGTTACTAAAACTCAATTTTCCTTACATAGCTTTTATTTATATACATACATATATATATATATATTAATCATAGCTTATATATATGTATGTGGCTTGATAACATATCAGTGTTCAGTATTAATTTCTGAGAATAGAAATTCAAGATTGATCCATTTGTTCATATCAACTGATATCATAATTCTGTGAAGCAGATTTAAACCTATTAAATTCATGAAGTGTAGCACATAATGTTACTCCACAAAATCATACAATATTCAATACATTTCCTTTAGATGCGATTCCTTACTTCCTTTCTCAGCATTGTGGCTCCTATCACACATCTCCTTCCTTTCCTCAAGATCCTTTTCTTATCGGCTTAAAAGTTTCAAACCACAATTTGAAATTTGAAATTCAAAACAAAGCAGCAGCAGCACCATAGCAATAAGATTAAAAGTTGTAATGTGCATGTGTATGTGTGTAGAAATGCAGTATATACCTGCCACAATTCTTTCTACACCAGCAGCCTGCATAGCAAAGAGATAGATAGATGACCTTGAATCCCCAGCAGCACAAGAATCCGCTGTCTTTATAATATGACAAACAGAAAAGATTCAAATATTGTGAATATCAAATTCAGTTCAAACAAAACATAAACTCAGCGCACGTAATGGATACGATTAGTGGGAGCATTCTTCCTCAAACAATCAATTTTTGTTGGTATCATTTATTCTGCTACCAATAGGAGTGGAACTAAGAGGTTAACAATCAAACAATCCATTTTTGTAGCATAAATGCCAATCTGAGTCCCCTGATGCCATCAACCCACCCCCATCCGTGCTAATGGATTCCGCACAACAACATGCTACTTCATTACTTTTCTCATATTCTTCGGCTTCCTCATTGACTAATGATCCAGGAGAACAAGAACAGTTGGAAATTATAGGATCAGCCTCACAATCATTATGTTTCAGAGGAGTCTTCTTAAGGATATCTGACAAGCTAATGCTGCAAGTATCAGCATTCTCTTCTTCGTCGTCTGATAAGCATCGACAACTATCGAACTCGTCCATCTCGTAGATCCGGCTCATTAACCCTTCCCTCCATGATACTCTCATTTGGGATTTTGACAAATTCTCACACGAAGAATTGCTATTCCTAAACGCCTGATCTTCAAGAATCTTTTGAAATTGGTTAAGATCCATGGAGTTGGATATTGTGGCCAGACAATCAAATTGGAAACTTAAATCCGTTATACTTGTCATTGCTTTATGGCTGTCAGACGCTGAATTGTGATCATGTTTATCACAACTGTCAGCAGTTAACCATGGAGGGAAATGTTTTGGAGCTGAATTTGAGTCTGATTGTGGTGTTCGGATGACATTGTCACTACTTAACGAGTCAATTGAGAAGGGAGAATTTTCCCCATTGACTTCATACCTCGGTTGTCCTCTTCCCTCCGTTAATATCACATCCAAGCAATTAGGAGCGCATGAGGGAGAGATGTCCTCAAAGGATAATGGCTCCAAGAAACCTTCAAAGTGAGATGAAGCATTTGCAGACTTGTCTTGGTGATCCTCATCCTCCTCGTTACAGGGGGATAGAAGCCAATTCATAGAAGCTTCAATGGGTGAAGGGACCTTTAAAACAACAGAATTGGAAGTGCCCCTTTTGTTGCTTCCATCTTCTTCCTCAAAATTCTGAATAGGCTTGACATTAGAAATGGATGGAGTATTGTCTCCCACAATAAGAACCCCTCTGGGTCTACACTTTCTCTTGTCAGAGACCCCAGAAACGACATAGCCAGCGCCATAGCAGACAGGAGTAAGTGTAGGCATAAGTGCTGAACCACATTGTAATTCAGGTGACACAGAGGCTTGAACAGGAGGCGTTTTAGCATGATCTTTGTCTGAAGTCTCTAGGGCTACAACCTTGGCAGCTGTTGGATCCAAACCAGAGCCGTTTTCGATTTCACGCATGGGAGTGAAGTTGAAATCGGAGGGTTCACATTTTCCATCATCAACCATCCTCACTACACTATGTGCCACATGCCTCTCCAACTCCTCACCATCAGATGCCAAGATTTTAGGTTTGTGGGTACCTAATGAACAGGGCTTCTTCCCGGACGGCCATCTATACAGAGAGGGGGAGTTTTTCTTCAATGGCTCCAACTTTGTGGAGGAAGGTTTTGCGGGCGCCCTAGAATTGTGTGTAACAGCGCGTTTGAGAGCATTCTCCTTAAGCGGCTTAGATGTAAGGGGCTTGATGGGGCGAACATGAGAAGTAGATTTAGGGTTTTTGGAAGATGATTTAAGCTTATTAGCAGGGGTCTGGGTGTTAGAAGATGAAGAGGAATGAGAGAGAAAGAACCTGAGACAGCCTCTGGGAGCATCGGTGGAGGTGGAGGAAGCGTCACTGCCGACGCTGGCGGTGTTGCAGGCGGGGGAAAAGGAAATGGCATTAAGAACACGGAAGGGGCCTCGAGGACCCTGGTGCTGCAGCTGCTGCTTCTTGTTAGCGGCGTGGATTTGAGACGAAGGCGAAGAAGAAGAGGAAGAGGAAGAAGGTCTCATGGTGAAA
The DNA here is from genome assembly GCA_033971965.1 of Cucurbita ficifolia. NCBI lineage: Eukaryota > Viridiplantae > Streptophyta > Magnoliopsida > Cucurbitales > Cucurbitaceae > Cucurbita > Cucurbita ficifolia. Next base: position 9,210,226 of record CM066976.1, read on the forward strand.
TGGAAAAAAAATCTGAGATTTGTGGAGAAGGAAGGAAGATCTGAGAGAAGAAGTGTAGAGTGTTGAAGCTGTGAATCAAGATGCATATTTTGAAATTCGGGATTTTTCTATTTGGTGCTTTCTTGAATTCAAATTTCAAATATTGACCTCCATTTTCTTCCCTATTTGCTCGCCTACCCTTTCTTCTACTCTAAATTTAAGCCAATATTAAAATAAAATTGGAAACATTAAGTAGATATTAATTTCAATATCAAAAATGGAAACCTTATTTATTGTACCAAATTAATAGTTTTCTAAGTTAAAATGTCAAAGTTAAAATTCAATCGTTAAGGCAAACAGATTTTAGCTGAGTGTGTCCATGTAAAGCATTATACTTTTATGAAACTAATGTCATGGGACAGCGGCTACCAACAAATTCTCCCTCCAACCAAACTTAAACCAACACCCCATTCCCATCTGCCCCGCAAAAATCAAATGGAAATACAAATCCACGCCCGATGAGAAGCCAAAATTTTCTATTCAGAAAAGGGGCAAAAACCAATTCTAATCTTCTCATTTGCTGTCGGTAAAATCAGCATCAATGACGTCTCCTTCGGGTCCTTTGTTCGATGATGGTTCCGATGGCCCTGCTTCGCTTCCTGCGCCCGGTCCTGGAGCAGCAGCGCCTGGCTGATTGTACAAGGATTGTCCCAGCTGCATCACCTCTTGATTTAGAGCAGCCATAGCATCCTTAATGGCTTGGGTTGAGCCACCTGAAATTGCTTCCTTCAATTCCCCAAGTTTTGATTCCACCTTCTCCTTCACCGCCCCAGGCACCTTGTCTCCAAGTTCCTTCAGTTGCTTCTCCGTCTGGTACACAACAGAATCAGCCTGGTTCTTTGTGTCTATAGCATCTCTCTTCTCCTTGTCCTCCTTTGCAAACTTGTCTGCTTCGCTAACCATCCGCTCCACCTATAGCCATACAATTTTTTTTCATATTCGTCAACAAGGCAACTAATTAATTGTACTTGCGCTCGTGAAAGCAAATGCTTTAATCGTACCTCATCACTTGGCAATGTGCTAGCACCAGTAATGGTGATATCCTGCTTCTTGCCTGTGCCTTTGTCAATTGCAGTGACCGAGAGGATTCCATTGGCATCAATGTCAAATTTGACTTCGATTTGAGGAACCCCACGTGGCGCAGGGGGGATACCGTCTAGTCGGAAGCTACCAAGTGATTTGTTGTCCCTCACAAACTCTCTTTCCCCCTGAAGAACATTAATCTCAACGCTGGTCTGTCCATCAGCGGCTGTGGAGAATACTTCTGACTTCGAGGTAGGAAGTGTAGTGTTTCTTGGGATAATTTTCGTCATTACACCCCCAAGAGTCTCAAGACCCAAAGATAGCGGACTCACATCCAATAGCACAATGTCACTAACGTCTCCAGACAAAACACCAGCCTACAAACAACAAGTACCCGTCTTCAACAATAATCCACAGTTCACATTACACATATAATAGTACCAACTATGTTTAAACTAATTACAACCATGTTTAAACTAATTATCCCAAGAAAGTGAGGGTAGCAGAGAGAGACATTCACAATAACAAACAATTAAGCGCAGCCCTGGACCCCTACCTGAACAGCAGCACCTAAAGCAACAACTTCATCAGGATTGACGGTGACATTAGGTTCCTTCCCAGTCATCTTCTTGACAAGCTCCTGAACAGCAGGAATACGTGTTGATCCACCCACAAGGATCACCTCGTCAATATCCTTAAAGGAGAGCTTTGCATCCCTCAAGGAGTTTTCAACTGGAGTCCTAAGCCTGAATAGGTAACCAATTAAAACAAATACAATATATTAGTAGACGCTTGTACCACTTTCTTCCTTTTTTCTATTAAAAAGTTAACCCCTCAGTCAGTGATTTAAGATTTAAAATAATAATCAGTAAAAAGTAGTAATGGTCGGTACCTATCAAGAAGATCTGAGCACAGTTCCTCAAACTTGGCCCTGGTAATTGTGGTCTCAATGTGCTTAGGGCCATCTGCCGTGGCAGTGATGAAAGGCAAACTGAAAGATGACTCCCATTACCAATGTGTAGTATTAAAAATAAATTAATGAAACACAGGTCAACATAGACCACTAGGATATAAGGCATGTTATGTACCTAATGTTAGCCTGGGTCAAAGATGATAGCTCCATTTTCGCCTTCTCTGCTGTCTCAGTTAGCCGCTGAAGAGCCTGTTTGTCTTTAAGCAAGTCTATGCCTTCATCCCTTTTGAAATTTACAGCGAGCCAATCAACAATTCTCTGCAGATTACACAAGAGAGGTTCAAAATTTTCAACCCTTATTCATATGGAAGAAAAAAAGAGGGTAAATTTATCAGTCCAACGGCAATTCAACCTTATCGAAGTCATCACCACCCAAATGCGTATCACCCGATGTAGAAAGCACTTCAAACACTCCATCACCAACCTCAAGCACTACAAACAAAAGAGATATTCTAGAATTATTGTTGGGACTTATGTAATAGTGCGTGAGGTAGTAACGAAAAAGGGACAAGTGTAATTAAGAAGCCATAAAGTCGAGGTAGCAGTATGTACCAGAAACATCAAAAGTACCCCCACCAAGGTCAAAGACCAAAATAGTTTCATTGCTCTTCTTTTCAAATCCATAAGCTAATGAAGCGGCAGTGGGTTCATTGATAATACGCAAGACCTCAAGACCGGCAATACGACCAGCATCCTTTGTGGCAGTTCTTTGAGAATCGTTGAAGTAGGCAGGCACTGTCACCACAGCTTTGGTTACTTTATCATTCAAAAACTTCGAAGCATCGTCCACTAGCTTCCTTAAGACCTAAGCAAACACCAAATGCAACAAAAAGAAAGCCATATCATCCTTCAGCATGCTAGAGTGATAGAGTATCTTTCACATAATCCATCTATTAAGTAAAATTCAATAAGCAAACGTCGTATTCTACAGACATCTTAAACAATTTCTAAATGATAAATCTCTTTATTTCACCATTAAAATCAACCACATTATGAGAAACCAAAATGAATGTACGGTGATAAAACAAAGAATTAAGTAATACCTGAGCGGAAATTTCTTCAGCGGCAAATTGTTTTCCAATCGCTGGGCATTCCAACTTCACATTTCCATTCTCGTCGCGCACTACTCTGTAGGAGACCTGCTTGGACTCCTCATCCACCTCCGACATCTTCCTACCAATAAACCTCTTCACCGAAAAGAATGTATTCTCAGGGTTTACAACTGCCTGTCGCTTCGCAATTTGACCCACAAGCCTGTCTCCGTTTTTCGTGTAAGCCACCACCGACGGCGTCGTTCTCTGCCCTTCGGCGTTGGTTACAATAGTCGGCTTCCCACCTTCCATGGCTGCAACTGCGGAGTTAGTGGTTCCAAGGTCAATTCCCACAACTTTCTCACTAACAACCCTCAATGGCCGGACAGTCGAATTCCTACGGCTAATATTGCTCCTCAAGTTCAAGAATGCGGCGGTCGGAAATCCAGATGAATTTCCGAGTTTCTGGCCGAAGAACACAGTCCGTGAAGAGACATGGTTATGTTTTCGCATGGACGCCGCAGCAAAGGACGGAGCTCCGAGGCCATGGATCTGGGCGGCGGAAGCAGCCATTTACAAAGAAATTACAGAGAACAACAGGAGAAAGGAAGCGGGTAAAATCGGAATCAAAATGGAATGGACTAAGAAATCGGGGAAGGAGTCTGGCGGATGAAGGAGATAAAGGGGAAGAACGGAAGGGTTTTTGAAGAAAATGAAAGGGTTAGGTTATGACACGTGGGTTAGGGTTCTAGAATATTCTTCACCAATCTAATCTTCTGCCCTCAGTTACATGAATTCTACGCCCTTGGATTTAATATTTTCCTCAATACAAATTGGGCCTCAAAACTCGTTTTGGGCCCTCTCAATTTCAGCTTAAAGCCTTCAGAAATTTTCATATTATTAGTTTAGTCCCTCTGAATTTTGCGTGGACTTCAAATTTTAATTCTAATTTGACCTTTTTTTTATTGTCTTAATTAGATTTGAACAAATAATTGTACCCAATTTATACAATTCCAATAATTATTTTAATTATGTTGAGATGTCAACCTAGGTGTTCTTTCCAAAATAAGTTTATTCATCATCAACTGCCCAAATTCATGATTCTAAAACACAAGTTATCGATTATTTATAGAAAAATAAGCTTTATAGATTAATAATAAAAAAATTAACTAATAAAAAGTTGACAATACTATATATATATATTAAGTGAGGCAAGGATGAGGAATATAATTTCATCTCCGATCGGAACAAAATATTCCCCACTCTCTCCCTCCATTCCCGATTTAAATTCAGAATTCCCTCCCTCTAACAGACCCTATTATCTACCTCATCGCTGAACACCATCACGCGAGAGTTCACCTTGAATGGTTGTAGAAGAGGTAGAGACCATCTTTCAAAAGATTCGTAGGAACAGTAGAGTTGTCTAGGCAAACATCATCTATGTCATTATGACGTGGCTTGAATCTTTCAAACACTTCTAAAATCTAAACTATTTCTAGTTGTTTGTGGTCTTGGTTTGAAGGAATAAAAGTCGTTCAAGTGCAAAGAAGAGAAAAGTAATAATATGAGTTGAACGAGAAGATACCGATAATTTTATTAAGTTGAATAAAACTCTCTCACAAATGAGAAAAATATAGAAGAAAAGAGAGTTCCTATCTTAATCTATAAATGGACTCAAGAAAAAGAATTAAATAAACAAAAAAAAAAAGAAACTAAAAGACAAAAAGTTTCTCCCTTTACTCCTTTATTATATAGATTTTTGTATTTCTCAAAATAAAAGATAAAATAGATTTTTGTCACAATTTTAAAAGAAGAAATATTAAAAAAAAAAGAAAACGTCTGCATTTACCAAATCACCCCTCCAACAAAAAACAAAAAACATTACGAAAGGAGGCGAAGTAGAAGAAAATGATTATAACACAGCGTAGACATCATCAAATAATAAGAAAATATTTGTTGTCGTTTAGTGTGAAGCTAAAAGGCTATTTATGGAATTCAAGGGGCAATAAAGAGGGGTGCGTGGGCTGCCCCATTCATCAAAAATGGTGTTCAAGATTCCATATGAGCCGCCCACATCAATTTCCTTTTATTTATTTTTTAATTTATTTAATTACCACATCACTTCCACCACAATTTCTTTCTTCTCTTCCACTTGGACTTGAGTTCATAGTTGGCTACTTTTTCTGTTTCCCCCATTTCTCTCAATCTCCACCAAGATTTCAACATGCCTTAGATTGCTCCTTCAGTTTCCACTCTCTCGGATTATCATCTACAAATTTCTGTTCCACGGTACATCATTTGCGTTTGCTTTTCCTTCCTCCGATTTCCTGATTTTGCCTTTTCCTTTCTCTTAGATTTTTGTTGTGTTTTGAGGTATGTTGTTCTGGATTTGATTTCTATGTTTAGTTTTGTTTCTGTTTTACTTGAATCTATTAGAATTAGCAATAGAATCTTCTAGTGTCACTGATTATCCATGTGTGCTGTGCATTTTCTGGCTACAAATCTGAACTTTTGTTTTCGAGTCGCATCGTCTTTCGGTATGATGATTATGATTAAACGCACACATCTTGATTTTGAATCTCTCTCCCTCTCTGTGTACTATAGCTTTTTTTTTTCTTAGTCATTGAATTGAGATGTACAGTTGAAGATCTAGAGAATGCTCTCGTTTAATTGATTTTTTATTTGCATGATTAAGGCCTTTTTATTTGATTTGCATGATTTAGCCTTTTTAATACCTAAGAGTTCGTTTTCTTGATTTTCTGTGGGATTGCACCTTGTGATTCGTGTCGTCTATTTTGGTTGAAGCGGGTTGACTTTATTTCTATTATTGGCTTGGTGTACGATTTGAGTGAAGTTCGGTTTTCTTCTTGGTTAAGAAATCCTATCCAAGCCTAATCAGTGATTGCTGTAAATTTAAAAGGAAATTAGTGACCAGAACAGGTTTACTGCAGATGAATCCTTATTGCACTTTAATACTAATTCTAGTTCCTTGTTCTTTTTTATCAGGAAGTTAGGAGCGAATTAGAAAACCAGTTTTTGTTAAGAACATGAAAGAACAAAATCTAAGGAGAGACCCTCAGAAAAGATTAAAAAGGGATCTGCCTGAAACAAGGGGGACAGCCTCACAAAACAATTATAAAATTGGCTCCCAACTTTTGGTAACTAAAAACAAAAGGATAATTACAGAATAAAGAGCCCATAGAGAACTATTGGAAAATACCACACTCCACACATCTTCCCAAGAACTATCTTTTCCGACGAACACTTGTATTTCTTTCCAGCTATATAAACCAAAAAGATAGCCAAAGGAACTGGCCTGCCAAAGAATCTGATTCCTTCTCATCTGCTTAGTTATTAGTTTTCTTTTACATTTCTCTTGCATCCACATGACTTAGAGAGATTTTGGCCACATCTACCATGTGTCCAAATGTGTTTACAATGAATATGCATCTAAGTTTGTATATAATTGGTTGTGCCTTTATGAGGTTGTAAAGAAGCAACGATAATAAATAAAAAGGTCCGAAGTAATGTTTCTTTAAGTGTTGAAGTTGTGAATTGATATGTTATCCCATGTTCCTCTAGTGCTATTTTTAAAGCATGTAACCAACCAAAGAATTGAACTTAAATTTTGGACAATATAGTGATAGATGTTGTCGTGTACATCCTGCCAATGCATTCATTCCAGATTGGTCATTATTGTCTGTTCATAACTTCATGTATATTTCAATCAGAAAGCCTTTTAATTCAGAAAGTTGGGATGTATAATCTTGTGACATATTTCTGTAATGTTCTCAGAGTTGTATTCACAGTAGTCATGTGATTGGAGGTTTATTTTAAAAGCATTCTTCCTAACATCTACCTTAAATTCCTCTTTGCTCTGACAGTACCTACTATTCTGCCATTGTTGTGTCCAAGAATGTATGTGAATTGATGGAGAGGCGTCTTTTCATTGAAATTGGTCGTGTGGACTGTTTTATAAGATGTACTACTTTCAGGGTTCATGAAGCTGAATGAGTTCTCATCAAGGAGTATAAGGAGCTCCGAAGATCTTTGCATATCAACATTACTCGTTGTCATCAAGGGGTTCTATCCAAGAAACGTCATTAGATATACTAGGAATTGATTAAAAAAATTGCTGCATTTCGGGAAGATCTTTGGGTAAGCATATACGCGAATGGATAGATCAGATACATCGGGCTTTGTAAGTGGTGGAGGCAGTAGTAATCTGTTAAAATCTGTTTTGGACGTTGTTACATATATCTGCTTTTAGTATTCCTTAAACCTTTTTGGTGAGATTATCCTTTTAGTTTAAACTTCAGGGTAGAGAGAATGGATTTGAACAAGACTGTTGCACATTATTCTCAAAATGGTGATCTCACAAAAGATGACAACTTTGGTGATACTACTTTGAGCTTGAATTGTTTTGGATTTGGAGGAAGAAAATCCTCTGGATGTGAGGTTGCTTTAAATGACCTGAATTTTAACTTTAGTTATGCTCCAGATGATGGCTGTAGGCTCGTACTTGGACTTGGCCCAACTCCTAGTGCTAACTGTGATGATTATTACAATGTTGGATATAAGAAGGACAAAGCACTAGTTACATCTCTACCTGAGGAAATATCGCCAAGTGACTCCATATTGCAGCTCGGTCTTTCTGGAGGGACTAATGAAGCTTCAAGTGTGGTCGAATGTTCACTTTCAGTGGATACTGATGTCAGTGCAACTTATCTGATAAACCAATGGGCTGCTGAAGCTAATCAACTGTCTATCCCGCTAGTCGATGAGGGTTCTACCTCAGCAAAAAAATCAGGTGGGTATATGCCATCACTTCTTTTTGCTCCAAGAATGGGCACTTCAAATGTTCTGATTCAGCAGCTTGACACTGATACTGAAAATCAGCTGAGCCAAGAACTATCACCTACCATAGAATACTCCTTAGGATCTGTAATCGACCAAACAATCAAAAGCGTGTGTTCAGATCATCAGCTAAGCAATCCTAAAAAGTGCAAATACTTTGGCTGTGAGAAGGGTGCGCGAGGGGCATCTGGTCTTTGTATTGGTCATGGAGGTGGACATAGATGTCAGAAACCTGGGTGCAATAAGGGTGCTGAGAGTCGTACTGCTTATTGTAAAGCTCATGGTGGAGGGAGGAGGTGCCAACATTTAGGGTGCACCAAAAGTGCTGAGGGGAAGACAGATTTTTGCATAGCTCATGGTGGTGGTAGACGTTGTGGATATTCAGGTGGATGTGCCAAGGCAGCGCGCGGCAAGTCAGGCCTTTGTATAAGACATGGTGGGGGGAAAAGATGTAAGATGGAAAGCTGCACTCGTAGTGCTGAAGGACAAGCTGGTCTGTGCATTTCTCATGGTGGTGGACGCCGTTGCCAGTATGAAGCGTGCACAAAGGGTGCCCAAGGAAGTACCATGTATTGTAAGGCCCATGGGGGAGGGAAGAGATGTATATTTGCTGGATGCACAAAAGGTGCTGAAGGGAGTACTCCTCTTTGCAAGGGACATGGTGGGGGGAAGCGCTGCCTCTTTGATGGGGGTGGGATTTGCCCAAAAAGTGTACATGGGGGCACAAATTTTTGTGTTGCTCATGGTGGTGGAAAGAGGTGTGCTGTGCCAGGATGCACAAAAAGTGCCCGTGGCCGCACTGATTGCTGTGTCAGACATGGCGGAGGCAAACGGTGCAAATTCGATAACTGTGGAAAGAGTGCCCAGGGGAGCACAGACTTCTGCAAAGCCCATGGCGGTGGAAAACGATGCACATGGGGAGAGGGCAAGTGTGAAAAATTTGCACGGGGTAAGAGTGGCTTATGTGCTGCTCATAGTAGTATGATTCAAGATCGAGAAACGAACAAGGGAAGCCTGATCGGACCAGGACTTTTCCATGGCCTTGTGTCTGCTTCTGCTGCCTCTACAGTTGGAGATAGCTTGGACAACCATAATTCATCTTCTGGAGTGAGTTTCATATGCGATTCGATGGATTCAGCAGAGAAGCCTCGAAAGCGACATCAGCTTATTCCACCACAGGTATTGGTTCCATCTTCAATGAAGTCATCAGCATCATATTCTAGCTTTTTGAGTACAGAGAAGGGAGAGGTAGATGGGAATGGATGCTGTGTTGGCAAAAAATCCCTCGACTACTCAATTCCTGAGGGGAGGGTGCATGGAGGTGGGCTCATGTCATTGCTTGGTGGGCATCTTAAGAAGAAGAATATAAATAATAATGGCATTTAAGGATATCTATCTGATCCGAAAGCATCAGGTAATTTGGGATTTTGATTACGCATTGGAATCATGTACATAGACTTCAGTTGGGTCCCCGTCTGTGAATCTTGTACTGTATTTATGATTAGGTTTGTAGTTTTATATTATGGTGTTGTCAGGCTATCTGATTAAGAACATGATCAGCACTTTGGTGTCAATAGCTCTTTTATTTTGATATCTTTATAAAGCCAAGCCCCTATGCCTATGCCTAGGTTGTTAATAGTGGTGTTGCTTTCTAAAAACCATGTCCACAGGTGTACTGTTTCAATAATTAGGACCCAAGTTTTGAGTGTTTGTTAGTGCTTTCTATTGATGCAGAGTTTGAAAATGTGTTTATATGCTTCTTTCACTCATAATTTTCTGATCTACAGATTTACATCTTCCAACTACTGTGATTGCTACGTGTTAAGCTGTTGTACACGAAGTCTACAATATTTATTTTATTTTATTCTATTTTTAAATTTGTGTGTAACAGGTCTCAACATTTAAAATTATATTATCCACTTTTAATTGGTATCACATCAACTCATGTTTTGATAAAGTCATTATATGTACATAAATATTTTTAAAATGCTTGTCCATTGTATTTTGCTAGTGTTTTTTTTTTATTAAATTGATTACAATAGCTTCAATCTTTTAAAAATATGTATTGAACATTGATTGAAAAAAATAAACTAAAAGAAGTATCTTGACTTTCTTCTCCATAGATGTTATAAACAACATAACCAGAATTTGGTTCCAAACACAAATAGAAATATGAAACCATTTTCATCTTTTAAAATCCTCCAATTTGAAATCAATTCTGTTCAAATCCTGTCGGAGCATTAATAACCCACAAGGTAACACTAGTTACATCTTATTCATAATACCTTGAAATACGATTTCTCCACAAGATCCAGAGAAGAAACACACTTTAAGGGCTTGCCTTTTTGAAGTTTTCATACTTGTTCTTGATGGCTTCCCAGAAAGCAGGTATTGCAATGTCATCAGGAACTTCCTTGAAAGAGGGCAGATAATTTACATCCACAATTACATGATCACCACTCTTGTCTTCAACCTGAAAATTACCACACCCAAATCTTTAATTCAGAAACGAACCATATCTTCCAACTAAACCCGATGGATCTACTGGTATGTAAAGCAAAGGAACCAAAACATCAAAAAATACCATCAGAATTTGACAGATCCAATCGGCAACTTCCTTGATTGGATGAACATGAAACATAAACAAACCCTCTCCCACAAACCAGAAGGAAAAAAAGAATAATAAATAACAAATAGAAACAAAGAAGAAGAAGAGAAGAATTACTTACAACAACATCGAAACCGAAGATTGAAAGATCAAGTACGCTCCTAAGCCAATTTGCAGAATTTTGGACTAGCTCAATATTGATGTTCTTGTTTTTTTTGTCAGAACTTTGGCCTTCTAAATGCTGCTGGTTTTCATTCACAATGGGCAGAGATTTTAAGCTGTTCATAAAGCGATAACGTTATGTGCTATTCACTCCATTATCCTAAGTTCTTGTATTAAAGAGCTACAAACAGAAAGTAACAGAGCAAAAGCGCGACCTGTCAAAGATTAATGGTCCAACACCTTGGTTTAAATTGGTCAATGTACTTATGTTTGGTGTAGACTTCTTTACTGCGTGAAAAATCTTTTCACCAAGCACATAAAATTTGTAGAGAGTTGATGAATGATCCACGTATTCCTGCAGTTTCAGCAGCGCCAATTTCCACAAAATTCTTGGATCAATGAACCACAAGAAGAATGTCAAGTTTTCAAAATGCAAGCTAGCAGGCTATTGAAGGTCAAATGGATAACTTTGTCAAAGAACTCATGAAACTTCTCCTCACCTGAATAATAGCTGGAAGAGGAACATCCAAGTTCTTGAGATCTTCAACATCAAAAATGATTGCCTGTTACATGATGACAGATTGCAATAAATTCTTCTAAGTGAATGGTTGATTAGAATGATTGTCATACCGGAGTGGCATATGGGGTATGAAAAATAGCTTAATTTACACACCCAAAAAAAACAAAAAAAAAAACAGCAAAATTGTTAGCAGAAAATAATGATACTGAAGGAAACCATTCATGGTGTGATGCTAAACCAGTCCACCAGGCACATATCTTCTGCTTTCACAACACAAGAAATCAATTTTAAAAATAATAATAAAAGAAAACAAATATATCGATACCATTTTGTGAGCATCAGAAACTCCGCAAGCAACTTGGGGCTTCACTATACAAGGAAGAGTGAGTTTAGCTTCAGATAGCTTTTGCACCAAAATGGCCTCATTAAAATTATCAACCTGCACAGTTGGGTATCACTCACATAAGTTTAATAGAAGGAAACTCCACATATTCCACACAACATAGGACAGAACCAACAAACAGTTCTTACAGGTTATACCAAGTCTATTTGGGTAAGAATTTTCAAACCCCCTCAAATTATCTATCATCTGCTGATTCTCAGAAAACAAAGTGACCAAAACATGGAACCACAAAATTTAATGCACGTCTAAATCATTTCATGCTTTAATGATAAACGTAAATCATAAAATAAGAGGCCACACGAGGAATGACTTGGACATTTTAATTTATTTTCTGTCAGAAGACGATGAATCGTGGACATTTGATTACCATTCTCAGACCCTTCAAGCATATGAGAAACATGACAAGAATCAGACCTTGAGAAAATAAGGACCCCTGATTATGCAGCCTTCAGATTTGAGAGCCTCCAGCCTGAGAAGAATCTGTTGAGTTTCTAACCGATCCAATACAGGTCTTATATTATTAAGTGGGTCAAGTACGCATAAATCTGGGTGGACTTCAATATGCCTGTGCGAGCACAAAAATTATGTATTACTTTAAAATCCATTTCTGAATAAAGAATTTGTCAGGAATATCACTAAGGTGGGAGGGGATCTTGTTTCAAAGAGAATATTAGTCGTTGACTGAAGTGTTTGCTAGCAGGAGTTTGTTAGTGCTTAGAAATTGTATTGAAAGTACATATCCCACTGCATTATTGCCAACCTTCATCCTCTCCACTTCCTCTTTTTATAACCCACTCCCTCCGAACAAACTTTCTGTGACATCACAACTTCATATAAAATAGAAGTACCATAGTTTCCGAAAACATGTTTTTTTCATTGAAGAACATGATTCCATGAAATGTTAGTGTTACCTTTGCAATTCTTGCATTCTACTGGAGTAGGTTATTTTGTTAGAGAGATCTGAAGAGTTGCTAAGCTCAACATATAGAATTTCATCTGTTGCTTTATGGAGAATCATATCAACCTCAGGCAATTGAGATGATAAAGGGAGATCAAACGTCAGGGGCAGGAAAATCAACCCATTGTCTGTAGGATACAGAGGAAAGGCACCCCTCTGCAACATTCAGGGTAATGCATAAATTTCAAACTAACCGAATAAAAATAACACATAAACATGTAGAAATAAAGGAATTAGCAAGTACTAAAATTACAGTACAGAGCTGTTACGAACAGTACAAGTTAAATTGAAAATCAAACTTCAAATGTCAAAGGAAGAAATTACTTGATTGCATGGTTGAACTCAGTAGTTTGGAAAAAAAAAAGAGGTGCGTGTGTGTGTGATGAGTAATTACCGATGGTTTGAGGAGTATTACAAAATTGATTCTAGTGGTACAGAGTAACAGAGAAACTAAATTTCCCATGAAGCACATAGATTCTGATACCTGACTGAAGTACTTTTCCAAATAACTAATGCATGGAAATAAGCATAAACGATTCCATACAAAGGAATCAATCATATTGTTTCTAAGACAACCAATTTAGAAGAATGTCTTTTTTTATAAGAATGCTCACCTTAGCAAAATCAAGTTCACGTGAAGGCTTCATTGTATAACCAACTACGATGAGGCTACAGTCAACTGCCTGTTAGAAATGTGAATTGAAGAGCCCGATAAGAGATGTAGGATACAAGATTCCATTAAAAGAAAACAGAACTCTACACAACGGTAGAACAATAGGTAGTTATCAAGTGCTATCCAAGGCAAACACATTAACTTGATGCCCTTTGACAAAATAACTGAAACAAATACTTCCCAGCAGCCATATGATGGAATAACGTATGGATTGCAAGCTTTGCAAATTTTGAAGATGCATCAAAATTAAACGTGTGAGAAAAAAATAAAATGTATTCCATATTTTCCGTTTCTATGTTTTTCCATAAATAATAGTGTCTTTAGGAAAGAGAGAAAAGTCTAACAGCACTTAAAGTTGGTGGGAAGATGCCTTTCATTGCCAACTTGCAATCAATTTGTGAAATAATACTTTTGGTAGTCCTCAGTCAACGCATAAACCATTTTATCCATTGGTGGAAGATAGAGAATACATATTAGACCAATTATTGTAAAAGACAAAACGAAAGAGTACAAAACAGAAAAAGGCAGGTGATTTCTTCTTTTTTAATTGTTTTGTGTTTTATGGAAATAAAGTCAATTTGAGGACGCTGTTTATCATGGAAATATACAACTCTTAGATGGTCAAAGGATCCAAAGGGTAAGAGTGAGTTTAAATGCCATCTTTTAAGAACTCCGTAGTGTATATTTTGAAGGATCAAGCCCCTTGGTGTTGACACTCCGAGGCTTGTTGACGGAGGCACACTTGTTCAGGGTTACATTGGATTTTAATGATAAAGAGGCAAAGTATGAGACACAATATCATTGATAAGAGATAAGGTAGCCAACTTCATTGACCTTTGAATGCAGCTCAATGTTATTGGAATCCATCCCTTTTCTACAACAAAAAATAAACAAATTTGAGATATTGAAGTAACAAATGGTTTGCGTTTTGTCACCTCTCACCTCGAGAGACAATCAAGGGGATTGTCATGTTGGAGTGTGTACCTTGCACTTTGAAAATACTTCCAATTTCCAATTGTTGGTATAACTTTGAGTTTCGATTTTTCCATTTCTTATCATTGTAGCTTTCTGACTTGATGTCAGAATAGCTTTAACACAATATCACATTGATACAAGTAGGACGTTTGGCAATCATCAAGGAACAACAAGTGATGACTGCAGGATCCAACTCCTACAACTAAAAATAAGGAAAACCCAACAGTTATTCTACAACTTTCTGATGAACATAATCAACAAGGTCGGCTGTCCCTATGATCCATGCAGCTGTCTAATACTAGTTTGAGTGAAACCACATACACTGAGTAGAACTGATACTTATCTGCAATACCAGAGGCCAATCAAGAATTTTTCTATAGGGTGCTAGGGTGCTCACTTACAATTGGGCGAAAAACATTTACAGGTTAGCCATCCAAAACATTCATAAATATAACTGAAAATTGAAGTATTAATTTAATAATAAAATTGTCCTCTACAAGTTATCATATTATGAAATTGTCATACAATAACTTCGTTGTCTATCTTATCAAATAATCGTTTTTCTCAATATATCCTATCAGACTAATATTATCTATCTTATCAAATAGATCTTTCTCAACCCAAGCACGAATAAAAATAAGCCCCTAAACCCCTAAATACTATTGGTAACTGCAGGGAGTTGGAAGCAAAGTTAAAACCTCAAACCTCTTATCTAAAATTGGCTCCATACTCGATGCTCTAGGTAAATTATTGAACTAATAGTCTCAAACTTCATAGATACGATAATGATAGCCCCATTTTCCCATTTTCTTCAAGGAGAAGAATATAAAAATTAATATAATATTATCGTAACAAAAGCACAGGAAAGGAATTACCTTCCTATTTAAGCGACAGATACTCAAAGGCAACTCTTCTAGCTTGCTAATACAAATCCTTCCCAAATTTTCACATGCACCGTCACCTTGAACATCTGAAAGAAAACTACCATTATTAACCACATCACACTAAAGTTATTATTTTAGTCTTGTTTGAGTTACCTCAAATGGGACAAAAACCAATCATTCTCCCTACTCATTTTCTTCTATAGAGTAGACATACAGCAGCAGAAAAAAAAAAGTCCATATACTTATAGGATATGTAATGGTTAACATTAAAGTTCAGATTACAAACAGAGTTTCTCGGCAATATTGTGTAAAATGTAGTTTGAAAAAAAAGTAGAACTTTTAGTAGAGGAGAACTCAAAGGAGGTCATATGGATTATGTTGATTGTAATTTATAAATATATTAATTAGCTGTAATCATCCATTAACGGTTTTATTTTCTTCTTATTATGAATTTTTTACCTTTATATATTGAGTCTTTCTCCTATATAAGAAGGCTTCTATGTATCTTATGATTCCAGTATTGGAATACAAATACTTTCTTAGTTTAATATTATTTGGTTCTTGTACTTTTCGTTTTTATTCATTTTGGTCCCTATATCTTCAAAATGTTCATTTGGGTCCTTATAGTGACAATTTTGGTTCCATTTGCAAAATTTTAACATAAAATTTAGAAAAGAAAAAAAAAGAGTTAAAATGAAAATTAAGGGACCAAAATGGTCCCTTTTCAAAAGTATAAGGACCAAAATGATCCTTGTGAAAGTGTAGGGATCAATGGTTTTGGTCCTTATTAAAAGTATAAGGACCAAAATGAACCTGGATCAAATTTGGTTGTAAATTAAGACCAAATTGAACATTTTGAGAGTACATAAACATTTTGAAATAGAAAACCATATTTTATTCCGGTAACATTTGGAGCTTTAAGAAAATAAATAAAAGAATATTTTTAAATTAAAAAAAAGAGAAGGAAGGAAAGCAAAATGGCAAGCACGCAAGTTGGAGAAGATGACCGTACAGTCAACGGTTAGTTTCTCGACAATACAGTCAACAATTAGTTTCTCGACCTACATCCTTTTTTTTAACCAATTTGAAAATTTATGTAGTCCGTTCTTTGAGCCATTTTTACCAATTTTATTCTTTTGATTTAATTTAGGACATGTTGAGGAATTTTGGAGAATTTGAAAATTTTTAAAGATTTGAACCAAGCTCGGGAAGTTGACAAACATGTAAGTAACCACACTGAGCAAGTTTTAAGAAATACTTGTAGGAGACGAATAAGACCATGGGCAAATAATTAAAAATCATGTTTTAGAAACTAGTTAAGTTAGGTTCATGATAGCTAAGCCTAGAAAACTTAATAGTTTACGGTGTAGCACGATACTTAGTTTTACAGCTTCCCTGTGCATATAATTGGGAACTCCGATAGAGTTAATATTTTTATAATTTTTCCAACATACCTCAATTGATTTACTTCCAATTGTAAACTCTAATAATGGTGAACTTTGATAGAGTTAATATGTTGAGCATGCTGTATGTTTATATATGTTTATACATGTTATGAGTATGTTAGACCATGTACCTCTATTTTACGTTATGGTTCTTAAAGCTGGTTTTGGATTTCACAAAACATTGGGTTGACTAGGTATCTCGTAGGGGCGATTAAGGCACAACCCCTATTCGTAAAGAGCCAAGAGGGGTTAGGGTCTACTTGATACACAGAGTTCAGTTGTCACCCATAAAGAAATCCAAGAGTCATAGAGGGTATACTACTGAGGTAGATACAGTTCGCCTAGTGGGGAGCCATGACCTTATACTGTTCTAACTCGAGAGGGTGTGTGAACGGGTAGATTACTATCTCCGCTTGCTTGAAAAGGTGATGCAACAAACAGATTAGTGTTTCCGCCTAAAAAAACAATGCAACAGGTTGTTTACTATTTCCACCAGAAAAGCTGAAACATCAGGTAGTTTACTGTTTCTACTTGAAAAGGCGATGTAACAGGTAGTTTACTATTCTAACCCGAGGAGGGTGTAGGAATAGGCAGCTTAATGTTTCTGCCTGAAAAGGCGCTGCACAGGTAGTTTATAAATCTTAGGAACAGATAGTTATTGGCGGGTGTCACAATTGCACTCTGTGGCACAGGACAACAATTGTGCAACACTTGTTCTAACCAAGCAAACAAGTTAGCTGTGTGAAAATCAAACTTTGTAGACAATCTTGACGTATGATCGAGTCTCAAGGCATGTTTGACAGGAAATGTTATATAAAACGTGAGCGAGGATAAGCGTTGAAAACAATTTGAAAGAAAGCAATGTTATAGGCTAGAAGCGAATAAGTAACAACCACAACTTTGATAGCATATAACCCAAGTAAGAAAAATTGACAACTAATCACATGCCCCTATAGTACATTTTGATGCATTTCAACCCTGGTGGGTGTAGATATGATTTTAGTGAACAATCATACACCCTAGTACTGACATAAGAGGTATAGTAAGTACCTAACTACACATGAAATCAAGTAAAAGGGGTTTGGAACGGGCATACAACCATGGACAACACGCCATAAACAAGCATGACCAGGAGGTTTTTGCATCGCAGTATTCCTATAGCAACCGCGAGGTTTTTGTTGGAGTTAGCTTACTCAAACTCCCCTCTTCAACCATAGTAATGGCAGCGAGCGTCGGTTCATCATGGGTAAGATCCCTACTAACTGTAGTGCTGACATCATCTTCACCCCTTTTGGTTGACGGGAGTTAGTTTAAATGATTGTCGGGTTGGATCTCGTTACTAATAAGCATTTCTCTAAGGACATGGGAATGACTTTGTGTTCAAGCAGGAAATCCATCCCTAACACGATGTCAAAATCGTCCACCTTGACAATCACAAAATCAGTTTGTCCAGTCCAAGTCTCCAGTTTGATTGGAGTTCTCTTTGCAACTCTTGAGACAAGTAGAGCTGTCGAATTGACGGCTTTCATTTGTCCTGTGTCTCGATGCGGAAGGATATTCAAGCATTTCGCTTCAGTCTTCGTCATGAAGTTGTGGGTGGCTCCAAAGTCGATAATAGTGTTCTTAGCCGCTCTGTGGTTAATCCAGGCCTCAACATACATAAGACTGCGTTCCACTAGTTCTTCTATCTCTCCCACAACTTCCACCATCTCATGCTCAGTTTTCGAACTTATTTCAAGTTTTGCTTGGAAGGCATAAAGTGCAGGCTTTTGTGGGCACCCAATTTCTCGGTGGGCCCCCTTGCATATAAAGCAAGACAAGGGGCCTTGACTGTGACGGCTTTGTCTATGAGGTCTCTTCCATTAAGATACCTCCCTGTTAGGAGGACTTGCATTCCCCCACCACCTTTAGGGGAGTTTGGTCGATAGTTTCTATTACCCCCACTTGCAGAAGCCTGGTTCTACCTTACTTATTGGGATTGACCGTCTCTAAGGTTGAACAATCGTTCAGCTGTAGCATATGTCGTGAAAAGGTCTTGAACTCTTTGTTCACAATGCTTGGTTTTCGCACACAACTCAGCCCCTTCTGAAGACCTTATCTTTCTTGAACATGTCATGAATATCCAACATAAGCCTAGAAAACAAACATCTTTGCATTTCATCTCCGGATAAACAAAGTCCTCTCTCGATTCTAAAGATGGAAGGGAGAAAGGATAGCTCTCTCTTTCCCTACGTCAAACCAGTAAGAATATTTATAGGTTTATCGACTATTGGCAATTTCAGAAAGCTCTCTCTACCTTGACCGTTTGTGTTAAGAGGAACTCATTATTTTGTAAGACTTGATTTCTCTCTTGGTGTGACTTATGCAAAGCTACCCCTTTTAATAGTCCAGACTACAATGAACTCCTAAAGACTACAATCAACTCCTAAGTGAGTTCAAAAGAATTTAGTACTCCTGACTCATAACTTAATTTCCTTTTGAATCAATCTCTATTACAAGATCTTATCTACGTACAGAAACAAAGAGCCCATCAGGAAGAAAAAGCCATTAAATACCAAGCTATATAATTAATCAATGTCTATGGTTAAGAGGTAAACTCAGGAAAGTAAGAAGCCATGAATCTGGAACAGAAAGAATACAATTATACTCACTTAAAACAACAACCGGCCATCCCTGATCAATTAGTTGATTTATATCATCCTTCCTCTCACTTGAGATGACATACAAGATGGAGTTACGAATGTCCCCCCAAGATAGCATGATTTCATTAATATCATCTTCTGTTAAAAATGCATTCAAGGAGAAGCAATCTATTGAGTGAGACTCTGCTTTCTCTTTGATAATATCCTATAACAAGATGATATTTATGTTAAAAACTATGTAATATTTTACATCACAATACTAATACCAAAATATATTGGAAAGTCTGGAAAATCAACTAGCAGCAATAAACATGGATGTTTTTTTTTTTCAAACAGAGCAGCTTATTTAAAATGTTATCTGAATATTGCAATAATTCTTTAGATGTAGAGCTATGTCAATCTATCACAACACTGTCTTCTTGTGATATAAATTCATAGTATGCTTAGGGATGAGGGTATCCAAACAAAGTAAAATAGAATCCACCTTACAATCTGAAGAGTCCAGCCTGGAAGAAATTCCCTGCCAAAATGAAAACCAGTAGCCAGGTCAAATATTAAAATGACATGGCATCAAAAGCAACAGAGAGTTTTATACAATTACTCTAACCTATGATGTAGGAGTCTTTTGCTCTTTTAAAAGGGATGTCCAGAATAGTTCTCAGTCAATTTTTTCCTAGCTGACTGGATTTTGCCCTCATGTCGATTTCTGCCTTTTACTAACTACTATTTTTGCCTGGATAGGGGTGTTTGTATTTGAAGTACTAGTCCGACGGATGGCTCAATGGCTAAGTTATTTTCTTTTTTACTTATTAGAAATTGATGTTTGTGCCATTTATTTATAGGTTAGTGGTATAGTTATTTAGTTAGAGGTTGATTATTTGTTTTCCTATAAATACATTTATTCTCACTTCAAAGCATAGAACAGAATTTAAGCACTTCTTTGGTGCATTCTCTCTTGTTTGCACTCTTTGTTCTCTTTTTTTCTTTTCTAGTTACAAGTT
Source organism: Cucurbita ficifolia (assembly GCA_033971965.1). Lineage (NCBI taxonomy): Eukaryota > Viridiplantae > Streptophyta > Magnoliopsida > Cucurbitales > Cucurbitaceae > Cucurbita > Cucurbita ficifolia. The sequence goes on from CM066976.1 coordinate 9,230,420, forward strand.
TATATCAATAAGACAAATGACCAATTAGTGGCACGTTGAATTGGAGGGATAAAGGGGCAACGCAAGATCAACTGAATATTATGCCCATTCGGAATTTGTAAGAAGCTGTAAATATTGCCAACACTTGGGCACAACAACACTTCAAGAACGCAGTAAAAGCAACTCAAAAAAATAGGCAGTTGTACGAAATATTCTCAAAAAAAAAAAAAAAAAAAAAAAAAAAAAAAAAAAAAAAAGAAGGCAGTTGCAGAGCGGGCTACACAAAATCGGTTTCAACCAAAACCACTCCCAAAAGTAATATAAGTATTCGACCTGCCTAGAAACAACCCTTGACCGAGCAGGACAATTTGTACTCTTGACCCATGTTTGAAAATGTTACAGGCATTACTAAACCAGCCAAATGAGTGTCCCTGGCATAGACAAAATTAAGATTATTGGAGAAATAATAGAATTTGAAATCGAGAGTGAACCAAATGGACAAAGTGAAGTAGTTTCTAGTGATGAGAATGAGTGGGTAACTTGAACTGTAACGGCCAAGGTCCACCGCTAGCAAATATTGTCTTTTTTGGGCTTTCCCTTTCGGGCTTCCCCTCAAGGCTTTAAAACGCGTCTACTAGGGGAAGGTTTCCACACCCTTATAAAGGGTGTTTCGTTCTCCTCCCCAACCAATGTGGGACATCACAATCCACACCCCTTCAGGGCCCAATGTCCTTGCTGGCACTCGTTCCTTTCTCCAATCGATGTGGGACCCCCGCCAAATCCACCCCCCTTTGGGGGCCAGCGTCCCACCGCTCGTGTCTACCCCCTTTGGAGAACAACCTCCTTATTGGCACATTGCCCGGTGTCTGGCTCTGATACCAACTGTAACGGCTCAGGCCCACTGCTAGCAGATATTGTCCTCTTTGGGTTTTCCCTTTCGCGCTTCCCCTCAAGGCTTTAAAACGCGTCTACTAGGGGAAGGTTTCCACACCCTTTATAAGGATGTTTCGTTCTCCTTCCCAACCAATGTGGGACATCACATGAACAGTGTTAGCTCGAGTCAGAGGCATGCCAGTTCCAGAAGCTAATGCACCATAACTCAGAAGATTGGCATTGTTATAATTGATAGCAGAAGCTGTGATAGCATGGTGTCAATCCTAAGTGAGGGCCCAAGTCACTAACACTAAAATACATCCCCAACCCTGTAAAATTGGTTGGAATAAGAAAATGATGGAGGCTAGAGTTTGGGAAAATCTTATCCCGATACCGCAAACAGTTAATCATCACTCACAAGAGTATGAACCACATTACCCAGATCAAGCTGACTACAGTTCATTGATCAAGAACTAAGTCTCCATCACTCAAGCCATCAACCTAGCTCAGTTCACAAGTTCAATCCACCTAAGCTCGTCATCAGTTGAGAAACAAACAGAATTGTAAGTCTCCAAAGGGTGTGCTGAGCAATTTTATTATGTGAGGCACCTAGCATCAATGTTGCAGCTATACAGATACTCGAGTCCAAGAGCATCCCGCAAGAATCGCCAGCATGCACCTCAATTCTATCAACGGACTGGTGGAAGATCACGGACTTGATCAGATAACAACTGCTGATGTTATCAATTCAAGGTCAAATTTTCTTAAAGGGAGGACAATGATGCGGGAGTTCTACGGTCATTTGATGGGGCTGTACAAGGCAATTCTTCCTCTGTCGTTTCTTTTTATCTCCTCTCTGCAGGCAAGCTGGCAATACCAATCTATCACCTTACACTCTAAATTGAATAATAATTGAACACTACTATTTACGCCCTCTCGATTTCATACCAATAATTTATTTGTTCCATCTTGAGAACTAAATAAGCATAGTATCCGGAGAGTGTTACAAAATGCTGAATTGGTTAACATCAATTCTATTTCAAATTTATTTTCTTTCTTTAGCATCCTCAATTTCATGAGTCCCTTTCTTCTTTAGGATCCTCAATTTCTTTAGCATCCTCAATTTTAGAATAAGAAAAATGGGAGGCATGCATAGATGAACATAAACATACATAAATCACAACAAGAAAATTAAAGAACATCGATCCAACTTTTATACTCAAAATTCATAAAATAACCAGGCATAATTCCAGATAGTGAGTTGAGATTGTAAAAAAAAAAAAGTACAAAGGAAGGAGACAGGTACCGTTCGAAACATGGAATACTGGAGGTGGCGCAGGAGAGCATCGGTAGCGGGTCGTAATGAATGATTGGGATTGTCGCCATTAGAATTGAGAAATAGTACAGAATCATCCAGTACTACGCCCTTCACCGCTTGCTCAACCATGATTGAAAGAGTGGAGAATTGGAAAAATCTTGGATTGGAATGAGTTCAGTTCAGCTCATTGTCGATCTATCCATGTTCGCCGCAGGTTTGGTTTGTGGAGACTAGGTTCAAGTGCAAGGGGGACGTGGTTCAGGTGGCACTCTCTATCGATAGGTTGATGGAAATTGGAAAACGGCAGCAATAATTTGTACCCAAGAAAAATTAAAATGAGACACACCAACTCAATTTCACAATTTTTCAAACATTAAATAATTTGTTTTATCTCCGAGAGTGGGTTTAGTGTTTTAGGGTTTGAGAGTTTAGGCTTTCAGGTTCAGGGCGGGGTTCGAGGTTTTCAGATAGGAGTTTCGAGTTTAGGGTTTAGGTTTTGGAGTTTAGGGGTCAAGGGTCAAGGGTCTAGGGTCTAGGTTTATTGGGTTTTTAAAGTTTAGGGTTTTTAGGGGGTTAGGGTTAGGGGTTTAGGGGTGAGCGGTTTCAAGTTTCGGGTTTAGGGATTAGGGTTGAGGGGTTTAGGGGTTGGGAGTTTTAGGGTTCAGGGGTTTTAGGGTTTTAGGGGTTTAGGGGTTAGGAGTTTTAGGGTTCGGGGGTTTTAGGGTTTAGGGTTTAGCGTTCCTTACAATTTTGTTGAAAAATATTGAAAGTAACTTTAGTGGATATGGTATGATACTTAAATGAGAAAACAACTTTTCTTAATGAGTTAATGACCATCGTCTCAAAGAGGAAATAAAGTGTCAATGTTAACACCTATGAAAAATGACTCGAAAATGGCTCGAAAATGAAGGTGTTTAAGTTTTGTATTTTAACTAAACATATGTGTCATATTCATCAAATTTGAGCATTGCTTACAGTGTCGTTGAAAAATATTGAAAGAAACTTAGTTTTTTAACCAAATGATTTAAGTGCCTCAATTAGGGTCTTCACGGTGGGGTTGAGGTTGTGAGGTCTTATAGAAATGAGTAAATATTTTTTTCTTTCTTATTCTACGCTTAGGACAATAGTATGAGATGTCTGAGATGTATGAGATGTCTGAGATGTATGAGATGTCTTAGATGTATGAGATGTATGAGACGTCTGAGATGTATGAGATGTATGAGATGTATGAGATGTATGAGACGTCTAAGATGTTTGAGATGTATGAGAGGTCTGAGAGGTATGAGATGTATAAGATGTCTGAGACGTCTGAGATGTATGAGATGTATGAGAGTTTTGAGATGTATGAGATGTCAGATATGTCTGAGAGGTCTGAGATGTTTGAGATGTATGAGATGTATGAGATGTATGAGATATCTGACATGTCTGAGATGTATGATATGTCTGAGAGGTCTGAGATGTCTAAGATGTCTGAGATGTATGAGATGTCTGAGATGTCTGAGATGTTTGAGATGTATGAGAGGTCTGAGATGTATGAGATGTATGAGATATCTGAGATGTATGAGACGTCTGAGATGTCTGAGATGTCTGAGATGTATGAGAGGTCTGAGAGGTCTGAGATGTATGAGATGTCTGAGATATCTAAGATGTATGAGACGTCTGAGATGTCTGAGATGTATGAGAGGTCTGAGATATCTGAGATGTATGAGATGTATGAGATATCTGAGATGTATGAGACGTCTGAGATGTCTGAGATGTATGAGAGGTCTGAGAGGTCTGAGATGTATGAGATGTTTGAGATATCTGAGATGTATGAGACGTCTGAGATGTCTGAGATGTCTGAGATGTATGAGAGGTCTGAGATATCTGAGATGTATGAGATGTATGAGACGTCTGAGATGTTTGAGATGTCTGAGATGTATGAGAGGTCTGAGATGTTTGAGATGTATGAGAGGTCTGAGATGTCTTAGATGTATGAGATGTCTGAGATGTATGAGATGTCAGAGATGTCTGAGAGGTCTGAGATGTCTGAGATGTGTGAGATGTATGAGATGTAAGAGATGTCTGAGATGTATGAGATGTCTGAGATGTTTGAGATGTATGAGAGGTCTGAGATGTCTGAGAGTTTTGAGATGTCTGAGATGTATGAGAGGTCTGAGATGTCAGAGATGTTTGAGATGTATCAGAGGTTTGAGATGTCTGAGATGTATGAGAGGTCTGAGATGTTTGAAATGTATGAGACGTCTGAGATGTCTGAGATGTCTGACATGTATGAGATGTTTGAGAGGTCTGAGATGTCTAACATGTATGAGAGGTCTGAGAGGTCTGAGATGTATGAGATGTCTCAGAGGTCTGAGATGTTTGAGATGTATGAGATATCTAAGATGTATGAGATGTCTGAGATGTTTGAGATGTCTGAGATGTATGAGATGTTTGAGAGGTCTGAGATGTCTTAGAGTTCTTTGATGTCTAACATGTATGAGAGGTCTGAGAGGTCTGAGATGTATGAGATGTCTCATAGGTCTGAGATGTTTGAGATGTATGAGATATCTAAGATGTATGAGATGTCTGAGATGTCTGAGATGTATGAGATGTTTGAGATGTCTGAAATGTATGACATGTCTAAGATGTATGAGAGGTCTGAAATGTATGAGATGTCTGAGACGTCGAAGATGTATGAGATGTATGAGATGTATGAGAGGTCTGAGATGTCTGACATGTATGAGAGGTTTGAGAGATCTGAGATGTGTGAGATGTGTGAGATGTATGAGATGTCTGAGATGTATAAGACGTCTGAGATGTCTGAGATGTTTGAGATGTATGAGATGTATTAGTCGTCTGAGATGTCTGAAATGTTTGAGATGTATGAGACGCTTGAGATGTCTGAGCGGTCTGCGATGTATGAGAGGTCTGCGATGTATGAGAGGTCTGAGATGTATGAGAGGTTTGAGATGTCTTAGATGTATTAGAGGTCTGAGAGGTATGAGATGTATGAGAGTTCTGAGATGTCATAGATGTATTCGAGGTCTGAGATGTATGAGATGTATGAGAGATCTGAGATGTATGAGATATCTTAGATGTCTGAGATGTCTAAGATATATGAGAGGTCTGAGATGTCTGAGATGTATAAAATGTATGAGAGGTCTTAGATGTCTGAGATGTCTGAGATGTATGAGAGGTCTTAGATTTTTTAGATTCCTGAGATGTATGAGATGTCTGAGACGTCTGAGTTGTATGAGATGTTTGAGATGTATGAGATGTCTTAGATGTCTGAGATGTATGAGAGGTCTGAGATGTATGAGAGGACTCAGATGTTTGAGATGTCTGAGATGTATGGGATTTAAGAGAGGTCTGAGATGTATGAGATGTATGAGATGTCTGAGATGTCTGAGATGTATGAGATGTATGAGAGGTCTGAGATTTCTGAGATGTATGAGAGGTCTGAGATGTTTGAGAGGTCTGAGATGTCTGAGATGTCTGATATGTCTTAGATTTATGAGATGTATGAGATGTCTTTGATATCTGAGATGATGTTTGTGAGGTCTGAGATGTCTGAGATGTCCGAGATATCTGAGATGTGTTAGATGTCTGAGATGTATGAGAGGTCTAAGATGTATTAGAGGTCTGAGATGTATGAGAAGTCTGAGATGTCTGAGATGTCCGAGATGTTTGAGATGTATGAGATGTCTGAGATTTCTAAGATGTCTGAGATTTCTAAGATGTCCGAGATGTTTGAGATGTATGAGATGTCTGAGATTTCTAAGATGTCTTTTAGTTTTGAGATAACTGAGATATATGAGATGTCTGAGATGTATGAGATGTCTGAGATGTCTGAGATGTCTGATATGTATGAGAGGTCTGAGATGTATGAGAGGTCTGAGATATCTAAAAGTTCTGAGATGTCTGAGATGTCTTAGATGTATGAGAAGTCTGAGAGGTATGAGATGTATGAGAGTTCAGACATAGATGTATTAGAGGTCTGAGATGTATGAGATGTTTGAGACGTCTGATATGTCTGAGAGGTATGAGATGTCTGAGATGTATCTTGATGTCTGAGATTTCTAAGATGTCTAAGATGTATGAGATGTCTTAGATGTTCTAGATGTGTGAGAGGTGTGAGATGTATGAGAGGTATGAGATGTCTGGGATGTATGAGAGGTCTGAGATTGTTGAGATGTCTGAGATGTATGAGATGTATGAGATGTCTTAGATGTCTGAGATGTATGAGAGGTCTGAGATGTCTGAGATGTCTGAGATGTCTGAGATGTATGAGATGTATGTGAGGTCTGAGATTTCTGAGATGCATGAGAGGTCTGAGATTTCTGAGATGTCTGAGATGTATGAGATGTATGAGATGTCTGAGCTGTATTTGATGTCTTTAATGTCTGAGATGTTTGAGATGTCCGAGATGTATGAGATGTCTTAGATGGCTGAAATGTATGAGAGGTCTGTGATGTCTGAGACGTCTGAGATGTCTAAGATGTATAAGAGGTCTTACTTCGGACAATCTTTAGTGGATATGGTATGATACTGAACGAGAAAGAAAACAACTTTTCAGATCGAGTTAACGACCGTCACTCGAAGGAGAAAAAAGTTCCAATGTTAACACCTATGGATTTTGAAACCAAAACGGCCCGGAGACCAAATGTGTTTAAATTTCGTATTTTAACCCAACTTATGCCTCAAATTCGCCCAGGCAAACAACTTTTCAGATCGAGTTAACGACCGTCACTCGAAGGAGAAAAAAGTTCCAATGTTAACACCTATGGATTTTGAAACCAGAACGGCCCGGAAACGAATGTGTTTAAATTCCGTATTTTAACCCGACTTATGCCTCAAATTCACCAGGCATGAGCGTTGGTTACTGTTTCGTTCAAAAAGATCGAAGGACCCTTGGGTTTTCCACATAATGATTGAGGTGCCTCCACGAGGGTCTTCTCGACGTGGTTGAGGTTGTGAGGTCTTACAGACACGAGTAAATGTTCTTTTTCTTCCATACTCTAAGCTTCGGACAATCTTTAGTGGATATGGTATGATACTGAAACGAGAAAACAACTTTTCAGATCGAGTTAACGACCGTCACTCGAAGGAGAAAAAAGTTCCAATGTTAACACCTATGGATTTTGAAACCAAAACGGCCCGGAAACGAATGTGTTTCAATTCCGTATTTTAACCCAACTTATGCCTCAAATTCACCAGGCATGGCATGAGCGTTGGTTACTGTTTCGTTCAAAAAGATCGAAGGAACCTTGGGTTTTCCACATAATGATTGAGGTGCCTCCACGAGGGTCTTCTCGACGTGGTTGAGGTTGTGAGGTCTTATAGACACGAGTAAATGTTCTTTTTCTTCCATACTCTAAGCTTCGGACAATCTTTAGTGGATATGGTATGATACTGAAACGAGAAAACAACTTTTCAGATCGAGTTAACGACCGTCACTCGAAGGAGAAAAAAGTTCCAATGTTAACACCTATGGATTTTGAGACCAAAACGGCCCGGAGACGAATGTGTTTAAATTTCGTATTTTAACCCAACTTATGCCTCAAATTCACCAGGCATGAGCGTTGGTTACTGTTTCGTTCAAAAAGATCGAAGGACCCTTGGGTTTTCCACATAATGATTGAGGCCTCCACGAGGGTCTTCTCGACGTGGTTGAGAGGTTGTGAGGTCTTATAGACACGAGTAAATGTTCTTTTTCTTCCATACTCTAAGCTTCGGACAATCTTTAGTGGATATGGTATGATACTGAAACGAGAAAACAACTTTTCAGATCGAGTTAACGACCGTCACTCGAAGGAGAAAAAAGTTCCAATGTTAACACCTATGGATTTTGAGACCAAAACGGCCCGGAGAGACGAATGTGTTTAAATTCCGTATTTAACCCAACTTATGCCTCAAATTCACCAGGCATGAGCGTTGGTTACTGTTTCGTTCAAAAAGATCGAAGGACCCTTGGGTTTTCCACATAATGATTGAGGTGCCTCCACGAGGGTCTTCTCTCGACGTGGTTGAGGTTGTGAGGTCTTATAGACACGAGTAAATGTTTCTTTTTCTTCCATACTCTAAGCTTCGGACAATCTTTAGTGGATATGGTATGATACTGAAACGAGAAAACAACTTTTCAGATCGAGTTAACGACCGTCACTCGAAGGAGAAAAAAGTTCCAATGTTAACACCTATGGATTTTGAGACCAAAACGGCCCGGAGACGAATGTGTTTAAATTCCGTATTTTAACCCAATTTATGCCTCAAATTCACCAGGCATGAGCGTTGGTTACTGTTTCGTTCAAAAAGATCGAAGGACCCTTGGGTTTTCCACATAATGATTGAGGTGCCTCCACGAGGGTCTTCTCGACGTGGTTGAGGTTGTGAGGTCTTATAGACACGAGTAAATGTTCTTTTTCTTCCATACTCTAAGCTTCGGACAATCTTTAGTGGATATGGTATGATACTGAAACGAGAAAACAACTTTTCAGATCGAGTTAACGACCGTCACTCGAAGGACTCGAAGGAGAAAAAAGTTCCAATGTTAACACCTATGGATTTTGAGACCAAAACGGCCCGGAGACGAATGTGTTTTTAAATTCCGTATTTTTAACCCAACTTATGCCTCAAATTCACCAGGCATGAGCGTTGGTTACTGTTTCGTTCAAAAAGATCGAAGGACCCTTGGGTTTTTTCCACATAATGATTGAGGTGCCTCCACGAGGGTCTTCTCGACGTGGTTGAGGTTGTGAGGTCTTATAGACACGAGTAAATGTCTCTTTTTTCCATACTCTAAGCTTCGGACAATCTTTAGTGGATATGGTATGATACTGAAACGAGAAAACAACTTTTCAGATCGAGTTAACGACCGTCACTCGAAGGAGAAAAAAGTTCCAATGTTAACACCTATGGATTTTGGGACCAAAACGGCCCGGAGACGAATGTGTTTAAATTCCGTATTTTAACCCAACTTATGCCTCAAATTCACCAGGCATGAGCGTTGGTTACTGTTTCGTTCAAAAAGATCGAAGGACCCTTGGGTTTTCCACATAATGATTGAGGTGCCTCCACGAGGGTCTTCTCGACGTGGTTGAGGTTGTGAGGTCTTATAGACACGAGTAAATGTTCTTTTTCTTCCATACTCTAAGCTTCGGACAATCTTTAGTGGATATGGTATGATACTGAAACGAGAAAACAACTTTTCAGATCGAGTTAACGACCGTCACTCGAAGGAGAAAAAAGTTCCAATGTTAACACCTATGGATTTTGAAACCAAAACGGCCCCGAAACGAATGTGTTTAAATTCCGTATTTTAACCCAACTTATGCCTCAAATTCGCCAGGCATGAGCGTTGGTTACTGTTTCGTTCAAAAAGATCGAAGGACCCTTGGGTTTTCCACATAATGATTGAGGTGCCTCCACGAGGGTCTTCTCGACGTGGTTGAGGTTGTGAGGTCTTATAGACACGAGTAAATGTTGTTTTTTCTTCCATACTCTAAGCTTTCGGACAATCTTTAGTGGATATGGTATGATACTACTGAAACGAGAAAACAACTTTTCAGATCGAGTTAACGACCGTCACTCGAAGGAGAAAAAAGTTCCAATGTTAACACCTATGGATTTTGAGACCAAAAAACGGCCCGGAGACGAATGTGTTAAATTCCGTATTTTAACCCAACTTATGCCTCAAATTCACCAGGCATGAGCGTTGGTTACTGTTTCGTTCAAAAAGATCGAAGGAACCTTGGGTTTTCCACATAATGATTGAGGTGCCTCCACGAGGGTCTTCTCGACGTGGTTGAGGTTGTGAGGTCTTATAGACACGAGTAAATGTTTCTCTTTTTCTTCCATACTCTAAGCTTCGGACAATCTTTAGTGGATATGGTATGATACTGAAAACGAGAAAACAACTTTTCAGATCGAGTTAACGACCGTCACTCGAAGGAGAAAAAAGTTCCAATGTTAACACCTATGGATTTTTGAGACCAAAAAACGGCCCGGAGACGAATGTGTTTAAATTCCGTATTTTAACCCAACTTATGCCTCAAATTCACCAGGCATGAGCGTTGGTTACTGTTTCGTTCAAAAAGATCGAAGGACCCTTGGGTTTTCCACATAATGATTGAGGTGCCTCCACGAGGGTCTTCTCGACGTGGTTGAGGTTGTGAGGTCTTATAGACACGAGTAAATGTTCTCTTTCTTTCCTACTCTAAGCTTCGGACAATCTTTAGTGGATATGGTATGATACTGAAAACGAAAAAACAACTTTTCAGATCGAGTTAACGACCGTCACTCGAAGGAGAAAAAAGTTCCAATGTTAACACCTATGGATTTTGGGACCAAAACGGCCCGGAGACGAATGTGTTTAAATTCCGTATTTTAACCCAACTTATGCCTCAAATTCACCAGGCATGAGCGTTGGTTACTGTTTCGTAAAAAAAAGATCGAAGGACCCTTGGGTTTTCCACATAATGATTGAGGTGCCTCCACGAGGGTCTTCTCGACGTGGTTGAGGTTGTGAGGTCTTATAGACACGAGTAAATGTTCTCTTTCTTCCATACTCTAAGCTTCGGACAATCTTTAGTGGATATGGTATGATACTGAAACGAGAAAACAACTTTTCAGATCGAGTTAACGACCGTCACTCGAAGGAGAAAAAAGTTCCAATGTTAACACCTATGGATTTTGAGACCCCAAAACGGCCCGGAGACGAATGTGTTTAAATTCCGTATTTTAACCCAACTTATGCCTCAAATTCACCAGGCATGAGCGTTGGTTACTGTTTCGTTCAAAAAGATCGAAGGACCCTTGGGTTTTCCACATAATGATTGAGGTGCCTCCACGAGGGTCTTCTCGACGTGGTTGAGGTTGTGAGGTCTTATAGACACGAGTAAATGTTCTTTTTCTTCCATACTCTAAGCTTCGGACAATCTTTAGTGGATATGGTATGATACTGAAACGAGAAAACAACTTTTTCAGATCGAGTTAACGACCGTCACTCGAAGGAGAAAAAAGTTCCAATGTTAACACCTATGGATTTTGAGACCAAAACGGCCCGGAGACGAATGTGTTTAAATTCCGTATTTTAACCCAACTTATGCCTCAAATTCACCAGGCATGAGCGTTGGTTACTGTTTCGTTCAAAAAGATCGAAGGACCCTTGGGTTTTCCACATAATGATTGAGGTGCCTCCACGAGGGTCTTCTCGACGTGGTTGAGGTTGTGAGGTCTTATAGACACGAGTAAATGTTCTCTTTCTTCCATACTCTAAGCTTCGGACAATCTTTAGTGGATATGGTATGATACTGAAACGAGAAAACAACTTTTCAGATCGAGTTAACGACCGTCACTCGAAGGAGAAAAAAAGTTCCAATGTTAACACCTATGGATTTTGAGACCAAAACGGCCCGGAGACGAATGTGTTTAAATTCCGTATTTTAACCCAACTTATGCCTCAAATTCACCAGGCATGAGCGTTGGTTACTGTTTCGTTCAAAAAGATCGAAGGACCCTTGGGTTTTTCCACATAATGATTGAGGTGCCTCCACGAGGGTCTTCTCGACGTGGTTGAGGTTGTGAGGTCTTATAGACACGAGTAAATGTTCTTTTTCTTCCATACTCTAAGCTTCGGACAATCTTTAGTGGATATGGTATGATACTGAAACGAGATACTGAAAAACGAGAAAAACAACTTTTCAGATCGAGTTAACGACCGTCACTCGAAGGAGAAAAAAGTTCCAATGTTAACACCTATGGATTTTGAGACCGAAACGGCCCGGAGACGAATGTGTTTAAATTCCGTATTTTAACCCAACTTATGCCTCAAATTCGCCAGGCATGAGCGTTGGTTACTGTTTCGTTCAAAAAGATCGAAGGACCCTTGGGTTTTCCACATAATGATTGAGGTGCCTCCACGAGGGTCTCCTCGACGTGGTTGAGGTTGTGAGGTCTTATAGACACGAGTAAATGTTCTTTTTCTTCCATACTCTAAGCTTCGGACAATCTTTAGTGGATATGGTATGATACTGAAACGAGAAAACAACTTTTCAGATCGAGTTAACGACCGTCACTCGAAGGAGAAAAAAGTTCCAATGTTAACACCTATGGATTTTGAGACCAAAACGGCCCGGAGACGAATGTGTTTAAATTCCGTATTTTAACCCAACTTATGCCTCAAATTCACCAGGCATGAGCGTTGGTTACTGTTTCGTTCAAAAAGATCGAAGGACCCTTGGGTTTTCCACATAATGATTGAGGTGCCTCCACGAGGGTCTTCTCGACGTGGTTGAGGTTGTGAGGTCTTATAGACACGAGTAAATGTTCTCTTTCTTCCATACTCTAAGCTTCGGACAATCTTTAGTGGATATGGTATGATACTGAAACGAGAAAACAACTTTTCAGATCGAGTTAACGACCGTCACTCGAAGGAGAAAAAAGTTCCAATGTTAACACCTATGGATTTTTGGACCAAAACGGCCCGGAGACGAAATGTGTTTAATTCCGTATTTTAACCCAACTTATGCCTCAAATTCACCAGGCATGAGCGTTGGTTACTGTTTCGTTCAAAAAGATCGAAGGACCCTTGGGTTTTCCACATAATGATTGAGGTGCCTCCACGAGGGTCTTCTCGTGGTTGAGGTTGTGAGGTCTTATAGACACGAGTAAAATGTTCTTTTTCTTCCATACTCTAAGCTTCGGACAATCTTTAGTGGATATGGATATGATATGATACTGAACGAGAAAACAACTTTTCAGATCGAGTTAACGACCGTCACTCGAAGGAGAAAAAAGTTCCAATGTTAACACCTATGGATTTTGAGACCAAAACGGGCCCGGAGACGAATGTGTTTAAATTCCGTATTTTAACCCAACTTATGCCTCAAATTCACCAGGCATGAGCGTTGGTTACTGTTTCGTTCAAAAAGATCGAAGGACCCTTGGGTTTTCCACATAATGATTGAGGTGCCTCCACGAGGGTCTTCTCGACGTGGTTGAGGTTGTGAGGTCTTATAGACACGAGTAAATGTTCTCTTTTTTCCATACTCTAAGCTTCGGACAATCTTTAGTGGATATGGTATGATACTGAAACGAGAAAACAACTTTTCAGATCGAGTTAACGACCGTCACTCGAAGGAGAAAAGTTCCAATGTTAACACCTATGGATTTTGAGACCAAAACGGCCCGGAGACGAATGTGTTTAAATTCCGTATTTTAACCCAACTTATGCCTCAAATTTCACACCAGGCATGAGCGTTGGTTACTGTTTCGTTCAAAAAGATCGAAGGACCCTTGGGTTTTCCACATAATGATTGAGGTGCCTCCACGAGGGTCTTCTCGACGTGGTTGAGGTTGTGAGGTCTTATAGACACGAGTAAATGTTCTCTTTCTTCCATACTCTAAGCTTCGGACAATCTTTAGTGGATATGGTATGATACTGAAACGAGAAAACAACTTTTCAGATCGAGTTAACGACCGTCACTCGAAGGAGAAAAAAGTTCCAATGTTAACACCTATGGATTTTGCGACCGAAACGGCCCGGAGACGAATGTGTTTAAATTCCGTATTTTAACCCAACTTATGCCTCAAATTCGCCAGGCATGAGCGTTGGTTACTGTTTCGTTCAAAAAGATCGAAGGACCCTTGGGTTTTCCACATAATGATTGAGGTGCCTCCACGAGGGTCTTCTCGACGTGGTTGAGGTTGTGAGGTCTTATAGACACGAGTAAATGTTCTCTTTCTTCCCATCTCTAAGCTTCGGACAATCTTTAGTGGATATGGTATGATACTGAAACGAGAAAACAACTTTTCAGATCGAGTTAACGACCGTCACTCGAAGGAGAAAAAAGTTCCAATGTTAACACCTATGGATTTTTGGACCAAAACGGCCCGGAGACGAATGTGTTTAAATTCCGTATTTTAACCCAACTTATGCCTCAAATTCACCAGGCATGAGCGTTGGTTACTGTTTCGTTCAAAAAGATCGAAGGACCCTTGGTTTTTCCACATAATGATTGAGGTGCCTCCACGAGGGTCTTCTCGACGTGGTTGAGGTTGTGAGGTCTTATAGACACGAGTAAATGTTCTCTTTCTTCCATACTCTAAGCTTCGGACAATCTTTAGTGGATATGGTATGATACTGAAACGAGAAAACAACGTTTCAGATCGAGTTAACGACCGTCACTCGAAGGAGAAAAAAGTTCCAATGTGTTAACCTATGGATTTTGAGACCAAAACGGCCCGGAGACGAATGTGTTTAAATTCCGTATTTTAACCCAACTTATGCCTCAAATTCACCAGGCATGAGCGTTGGTTACTGTTTCGTTCAAAAAGATCGAAGGACCCTTGGGTTTTCCACATAATGATTGAGGTGCCTCCACGAGGGTCTTCTCGACGTGGTTGAGGTTGTGAGGTCTTATAGACACGAGTAAATGTTCTTTTTCTTCCATACTCTAAGCTTCGGACAATCTTTAGTGGATATGGTATGATACTGAAACGAGAAAACAACTTTTCAGATCGAGTTAACGACCGTCACGTCACTCGAAGGAGAAAAAAGTTCCAATGTTAACACCTATGGATTTTGGGACCAAAACGGCCCGGAGACGAATGTGTTTAAATTCCGTATTTTAACCCAACTTATGCCTCAAATTCACCAGGCATGAGCGTTGGTTACTGTTTCGTTCCAAAAGATCGAAGGACCCATGGGTTTTCCACATAATGATTGAGGTGCCTCCACGAGGGTCTTCTCGACGTGGGGTAGGTTGTGAGGTCTTATAGACACGAGTAAATGTTCTCTTTCTTCCATACTCTAAGCTTCGGACAATCTTTAGTGGATATGGTATGATACTGAAACGAGAAAACAACTTTTCAGATCGAGTTAACGACCGTCACTCGAAGGAGAAAAAAGTTCCAATGTTAACACCTATGGATTTTGGGACCAAAACGGCCCGGAGACGAATGTGTTTAAATTCCGTATTTTAACCCAACTTATGCCTCAAATTCACCAGGCATGAGCGTTGGTTACTGTTTCGTTCAAAAAGATCGAAGGACCCTTGGGTTTTCCACATAATGATTGAGGTGCCTCCACGAGGGTCTTCTCGACGTGGTTGAGGTTGTGAGGTCTTATAGACACGAGTAAATGTTCTTTTTCTTCCATACTCTAAGCTTCGGACAATCTTTAGTGGATATGGTATGATACTGAAACGAGAAAACAACTTTTCAGATCGAGTTAACGACCGTCACTCGAAGGAGAAAAAAGTTCCAATGTTAACACCTATGGATTTTTAAACCAAAACGGCCCGGAGACGAATGTGTTTAAATTCCGTATTTTAACCCAACTTATGCCTCAAATTCACCAGGCATGAGCGTTGGTTACTGTTTCGTTCAAAAAGATCGAAGGACCCTTGGGTTTTCCACATAATGATTGAGGTGCCTCCACGAGGGTCTTCTCGACGTGGTTGAGGTTGTGAGGTCTTATAGACACGAGTAAATGTTTTTTTTCTTCCATACTCTAAGCTTCGGACAATCTTTAGTGGATATGGTATGATACTGAAACGAGAAAACAACTTTTCAGATCGAGTTAACGACCGTCACTCGAAGGAGAAAAAAGTTCCAATGTTAACACCTATGGATTTTGAAACCAAAACGGCCCGGAGACGAATGTGTTTAAAATTCCGTATTTTAACCCAACTTATGCCTCAAATTCACCAGGCATGAGCGTTGGTTACTGTTTCGTTCAAAAAGATCGAAGGACCCTTGGGTTTTCCACATAATGATTGAGGTGCCTCCACGAGGGTCTTCTCGACGTGGTTGAGGTTGTGAGGTCTTATAGACACGAGTAAATGTTCTCTTTCTTCCATACTCTAAGCTTCGGACAATCTTTAGTGGATATGGTATGATACTGAAAACGAGAAAACAACTTTTCAGATCGAGTTAACGACCGTCACTCGAAGGAGAAAAAGTTCCAATGTTAACACCTATGGATTTTTTGAGACCAAAAACGGCCCGGAAACGAATGTGTTTAAATTCCGTATTTTAACCCAACTTATGCCTCAAATTCACCAGGCATGAGCGTTGGTTACTGTTTCGTTCAAAAAGATCGAAGGGACCTTGGGTTTTCCACATAATGATTGAGGTGCCTCCACGAGGGTCTTCTCGACGTGGTTGAGGTTGTGAGGTCTTATAGACACGAGTAAATGTTTTCTTTCTTCCATACTCTAAGCTTCGGACAATCTTTAGTGGATATGGTATGATACTGAAACGAGAAAACAACTTTTCAGATCGAGTAACGACCGTCACTCGAAGGAGAAAAAAGTTCCAATGTTAACACCTATGGATTTTGAGACCAAAACGGCCCGGAGACGAATGTGTTTAAATTCCGTATTTTAACCCAACTTATGCCTCAAATTCACCAGGCATGAGCGTTGGTTACTGTTTCGTTCAAAAAGATCGAAGGACCCTTGGGGGTTTTCCACATAATGATTGAGGTGCCTCCACGAGGGTCTTCTCGACGTGGTTGAGGTTGTGAGGTCTTATAGACACGAGTAAATGTTCTTTTTCTTCCATACTCTAAGCTTCGGACAATCTTTAGTGGATATGGTATGATACTGAAACGAGAAAACAACTTTTCAGATCGAGTTAACGACCGTCACTCGAAGGAGAAAAAAGTTCCAATGTTAACACCTATGGATTTTGAGACCAAAACGGCCCGGAGACGAATGTGTTTAAATTCCGTATTTTAACCCAACTTATGCCTCAAATTCACCAGGCATGAGCGTTGGTTACTGTTTCGTTCAAAAAGATCGAAGGACCCTTGGGTTTTCCACATAATGATTGAGGTGCCTCCACGAGGGTCTTCTCGACGTGGTTGAGGTTGTGAGGTCTTATAGACACGAGTAAATGTTCTTTTTCTTCCATACTCTAAGCTTCGGACAATCTTTAGTGGATATGGTATGATACTGAAACGAGAAAACAACTTTTCAGATCGAGTTAACGACCGTCACTCGAAGGAGAAAAAAGTTCCAATGTTAACACCTATGGATTTTGAGACAAAAAAACGCCCCGGAGACGAATGTGTTTAAATTCCGTATTTTAACCCAACTTATGCCTCAAATTCACCAGGCATGAGCGTTGGTTACTGTTTCGTTCAAAAAGATCGAAGGACCCTTGGGTTTTCCACATAATGAATGATTGAGGTGCCTCCACGAGGGTCTTCTCGACGTGGTTGAGGTTGTGAGGTCTTATAGACACGAGTAAATGTTCTCTTTCTTCCATACTCTAAGCTTCGGACAATCTTTAGTGGATATGGTATGATACTGAAACGAGAAAACAACTTTTCAGATCGAGTTAACGACCGTCACTCGAAGGAGAAAACAGTTCCAATGTTAACACCTATGGATTTTGAGACCGAAACGGCCCGGAGACGAATGTGTTTAAATTCCGTATTTTAACCCAACTTATGCCTCAAATTCGCCAGGCATGAGCGTTGGTTACTGTTTCGTTCAAAAAGATCGAAGGACCCTTGGGTTTTCCACATAATGATTGAGGTGCCTCCACGAGGGTCTTCTCGACGTGGTTGAGGTTGTGAGGTCTTATAGACACGAGTAAATGTTCTCTTTCTTCCATACTCTAAGCTTCGGACAATCTTTAGTGGATATGGTATGATACTGAAACGAGAAAACAACTTTTCAGATCGAGTTAACGACCGTCACTCGAAGGAGAAAAAAGTTCCAATGTTAACACCTATGGATTTTTGGACCAAAACGGCCCGGAGACGAATGTGTTTAAATTCCGTATTTAAACCCAACTTATGCCTCAAATTCACCAGGCATGAGCGTTGGTTACTGTTTCGTTCAAAAAGATCGAAGGACCCTTGGGTTTTTCCACATAATGATTGAGGTGCCTCCACGAGGGTCTTCTCGACGTGGTTGAGGTTGTGAGGTCTTATAGACACGAGTAAATGTTTTCTTTTTCTTCCATACTCTAAGCTTCGGACAATCTTTAGTGGATATGGTATGATACTGAAACGAGAAAACAACTTTTCAGATCGAGTTAACGACCGTCACTCGAAGGAGAAAAAAGTTCCAATGTTAACACCTATGGATTTTGAGACCAAAACGGCCCGGAGACGAATGTGTTTAAATTCCGTATTTTAACCCAACTTATGCCTCAAATTCGCCAGGCATGAGCGTTGGTTACTGTTTCGTTCAAAAAGATCGAAGGACCCTTGGGTTTTCCACATAATGATTGAGGTGCCTCCACGAGGGTCTTCTCGACGTGGTTGAGGTTGTGAGGGTCTTATAGACACGAGTAAATGTTCTCTTTTCTTCCATACTCTAAGCTTCGGACAATCTTTAGTGGATATGGTATGATACTGAAAACGAGAAAACAACTTTTCAGATCGAGTTAACGACCGTCACTCGAAGGAGAAAAAAGTTCCAATGTTAACACCTATGGATTTTGAGACCAAAACGGCCCGGAGACGAATGTGTTTAAATTCCGTATTTTAACCCAACTTATGCCTCAAAAATTCACCAGGCATGAGCGTTGGTTACTGTTTCGTTCAAAAAGATCGAAGGACCCTTGGGTTTTCCACATAATGATTGAGGTGCCTCCACGAGGGTCTTCTCGACGTGGTTGAGGTTGTGAGGTCTTATAGACACGAGTAAATGTTCTTTTTCTTCCATACTCTAAGCTTCGGACAATCTTTAGTGGATATGGTATGATACTGAAACGAGAAAACAACTTTTCAGATCGAGTTAACGACCGTCACTCGAAGGAGAAAAAAGTTCCAATGTTAACACCTATGGATTTTGAGACCAAAACGGCCCGGAGACGAATGTGTTTAAATTCCGTATTTTAACCCAACTTATGCCTCAAATTCACCAGGCATGAGCGTTGGTTACTGTTTCGTTCAAAAAGATCGAAGGACCCTTGGGTTTTCCACATAATGATTGAGGTGCCTCCACGAGGGTCTTCTCGACGTGGTTGAGGTTGTGAGGTCTTATAGACACGAGTAAATGTTCTCTTTTTCTTCCATACTCTAAGCTTCGGACAATCTTTAGTGGATATGGTATGATACTGAAACGAGAAAACAACTTTTCAGATCGAGTTAACGACCGTCACTCGAAGGAGAAAAAAGTTCCAATGTTAACACCTATGGATTTTGAGACCAAAAACGGCCCGGCCCGACGAGACGAATGTGTTTAAATTCCGTATTTTAACCCAACTTATGCCTCAAATTCACCAGGCATGAGCGTTGGTTACTGTTTCGTTCAAAAAGATCGAAGGACCCTTGGGTTTTTCCACATAATGATTGAGGTGCCTCCACGAGGGTCTTCTCGACGTGGTTGAGGTTGTGAGGTCTTATAGACACGAGTAAATGTTCTCTTTTTCTTCCATACTCTAAGCTTCGGACAATCTTTAGTGGATATGGTATGATACTGAAACGAGAAAACAACTTTTCAGATCGAGTTAACGACCGTCACTCGAAGGAGAAAAAAGTTCCAATGTTAACACCTATGGATTTTGAGACCAAAACGGCCCGGAGACGAATGTGTTTAAATTCCGTATTTTAACCCAACTTATGCCAAAAATTCACCAGGCATGAGCGTTGGTTACTGTTTCGTTCAAAAAGATCGAAGGACCCTTGGGTTTTCCACATAATGATTGAGGTGCCTCCACGAGGGTCTTCTCGACGACGTGGTTGAGGTTGTGAGGTCTTATAGACACGAGTAAATGTTCTCTTTCTTCCATACTCTAAGCTTCGGACAATCTTTAGTGGATATGGTATGATACTAAAAACGAGAAAAAACAACTTTTCAGATCGAGTTAACGACCGTCACTCGAAGGAGAAAAAAGTTCCAATGTTAACACCTATGGATTTTGGAACAAAAACGGCCCGGAGACGAATGTGTTTAAATTCCGTATTTTAACCCAACTTATGCCTCAAATTCACCAGGCATGAGCGTTGGTTACTGTTTCGTTCAAAAAGATCGAAGGACCCTTGGTTTTCCACATAATGATTGAGGTGCCTCCACGAGGGTCTTCTCGACGTGGTTGAGGTTGTGAGGTCTTATAGACACGAGTAAATGTTCTTTTTCTTCCATACTCTAAGCTTCGGACAATCTTTAGTGGATATGGTATGATACTGAGACGAGAAAACAACTTTTCAGATCGAGTTAACGACCGTCACTCGAAGGAGAAAAAAGTTCCAATGTTAACACCTATGGATTTTGAGACAAAAACGGCCCGGAGACGAATGTGTTTAAATTCCGTATTTTAACCCAACTTATGCCTCAAATTCACCAGGCATGAGCGTTGGTTACTGTTTCGTTCAAAAAGATCGAAGGACCCTTGGGTTTTCCACATAATGATTGAGGTGCCTCCACGAGGGTCTTCTCGACGTGGTTGAGGTTGTGAGGTCTTATAGACACGAGTAAATGTTCTTTTTTCTTCCATACTCTAAGCTTCGGACAATCTTTAGTGGATATGGTATGATACTGAAACGAGAAAACAACTTTTCAGATCGAGTTAACGACCGTCACTCGAAGGAGAAAAAAGTTCCAATGTTAACACCTATGGATTTTGAGACCAAAACGGCCCGGAGACGAGTGTGTTAAAAATTCCGTATTTTAACCCAACTTATGCCTCAAATTCACCAGGCATGAGCGTTGGTTACTGTTTCGTTCAAAAAGATCGAAGGACCCTTGGGTTTTCCACATAATGATTGAGGTGCCTCCACGAGGGTCTTCTCGACGTGGTTGAGGTTGTGAGGTCTTATAGACACGAGTAAATGTTTCTTTTTCTTCCATACTCTAAGCTTCGGACAATCTTTAGTGGATATGGTATGATACTGAAACGAGAAAACAACTTTTCAGATCGAGTTAACGACCGTCACTCGAAGGAGAAAAAAGTTCCAATGTTAACACCTATGGATTTTTGGACCAAAACGGCCCGGAGACGAATGTGTTTAAATTCCGTATTTTAACCCAACTTATGCCTCAAATTCACCAGGCATGAGCGTTGGTTACTGTTTCGTTCAAAAAGATCGAAGGACCCTTGGGTTTTCCACATAATGATTGAGGTGCCTCCACGAGGGTCTTCTCGACGTGGTTGAGGTTGTGAGGTCTTATAGACACGAGTAAATGTTTCTTTTTCTTCCATACTCTAAGCTTCGGACAATCTTTAGTGGATATGGTATGATACTGAAACGAGAAAACAACTTTTCAGATCGAGTTAACGACCGTCACTCGAAGGAGAAAAAAGTTCCAATGTTAACACCTATGGATTTTGAGACCAAAAAACGGCCCGGAGACGAATGTGTTTAAATTCCGTATTTTAACCCAACTTATGCCTCAAATTCGCCAGGCATGAGCGTTGGTTACTGTTTCGTTCAAAAAGATCGAAGGACCCTTGGGTTTTCCACATAATGATTGAGGTGCCTCCACGAGGGTCTTCTCGACGTGGTTGAGGTTGTGAGGTCTTATAGACACGAGTAAATGTTCTTTTTTCTTCCATACTCTAAGCTTCGGACAATCTTTAGTGGATATGGTATGATACTGAAACGAGAAAACAACTTTTCAGATCGAGTTAACGACCGTCACTCGAAGGAGAAAAAAGTTCCAATGTTAACACCTATGGATTTTGAGACCAAAACGGCCCGGAGACGAATGTGTTTAAATTCCGTATTTTAACCCAACTTATGCCTCAAATTCACCAGGCATGAGCGTTGGTTACTGTTTCGTTCAAAAAGATCGAAGGACCCTTGGGTTTTCCACATAATGATTGAGGTGCCTCCACGAGGGTCTTCTCGACGTGGTTGAGGTTGTGAGGTCTTATAGACACGAGTAAATGTTCTTTTTCTTCCATACTCTAAGCTTCGGACAATCTTTAGTGGATATGGTATGATACTGAAACGAGAAAACAACTTTTCAGATCGAGTTAACGACCGTCACTCGAAGGAGAAAAAAGTTCCAATGTTAACACCTATGGATTTTGAAACCAAAACGGCCCGGAGACGAATGTGTTTAAATTCCGTATTTTAACCCAACTTATGCCTCAAATTCACCAGGCATGAGCGTTGGTTACTGTTTCGTTCAAAAAGATCGAAGGACCCTTGGGTTTTCCACATAATGATTGAGGTGCCTCCACGAGGGTCTTCTCGACGTGGTTGAGGTTGTGAGGTCTTATAGACACGAGTAAATGTTCTTTTTCTTCCATACTCTAAGCTTCGGACAATCTTTAGTGGATATGGTATGATATACTGAAACGAGAAAAACAACTTTTCAGATCGAGTTAAACGACCGTCACTCGAAGGAGAAAAAAGTTCCAATGTTAACACCTATGGATTTTGAAACCAAAACGGCCCGGAGACGAATGTGTTTAAATTCCGTATTTTAACCCAACTTATGCCTCAAATTCACCAGGCATGAGCGTTGGTTACTGTTTCGTTCAAAAAGATCGAAGGACCCTTGGGTTTTCCACATAATGATTGAGGTGCCTCCACGAGGGTCTTCTCGACGTGGTTGAGGTTGTGAGGTCTTATAGACACGAGTAAATGTTTTTTTTTCTTCCATACTCTAAGCTTCGGACAATCTTTAGTGGATATGGTATGATACTGAAACGAGAAAAAACAACTTTTCAGATCGAGTTAACGACCGTCACTCGAAGGAGAAAAAAGTTCCAATGTTAACACCTATGGATTTTGGGACCAAAACGGCCCGGAGACGAATGTGTTTAAATTCCGTATTTTAACCCAACTTATGCCTCAAATTCACCAGGCATGAGCGTTGGTTACTGTTTCGTTCAAAAAGATCGAAGGACCCCCTTGGGTTTTCCACATAATGATTGAGGTGCCTCCACGAGGGTCTTCTCGACGTGGTTGAGGTTGTGAGGTCTTATAGACACGAGTAAATGTTCTTTTTCTTCCATACTCTAAGCTTCGGACAATCTTTAGTGGATATGGTATGATACTGAAACGAGAAAACAACTTTTCAGATCGAGTTAACGACCGTCACTCGAAGGAGAAAAAAGTTCCAATGTTAACACCTATGGATTTTGGACCAAAACGGCCCGGAGACGAATGTGTTTAAATTCCGTATTTTAACCCAACTTATGCCTCAAATTCACCAGGCATGAGCGTTGGTTACTGTTTCGTTCAAAAAGATCGAAGGACCCTTGGGTTTTCCACATAATGATTGAGGTGCCTCCACGAGGGTCTTCTCGACGTTGTTGAGGTTGTGAGGTCTTATAGACACGAGTAAATGTTTCTTTTTCTTCCATACTCTAAGCTTCGGACAATCTTTAGTGGATATGGTATGATACTGAAACGAGAAAACAACTTTTCAGATCGAGTTAACGACCGTCACTCGAAGGAGAAAAAAGTTCCAATGTTAACACCTATGGATTTTGAGGACAAAACGGCCCGGAGACGAATGTGTTTAAATTCCGTATTTTAACCCAACTTATGCCTCAAATTCACCAGGCATGAGCGTTGGTTACTGTTTCGTTCAAAAAGATCGAAGGGACCTTGGGTTTTCCACATAATGATTGAGGTGCCTCCACGAGGGTCTTCTCGACGTGGTTGAGGTTGTGAGGTCTTACAGACACGAGTAAATGTTCTTTTTCTTCCATACTCTAAGCTTCGGACAATCTTTAGTGGATATGGTATGATACTGAAACGAGAAAACAACTTTTCAGATCGAGTTAACGACCGTCACTCGAAGGAGAAAAAAGTTCCAATGTTAACACCTATGGATTTTGAGACCAAAACGGCCCGGAGACGAATGTGTTTAAATTCCGTATTTTAACCCAACTTATGCCTCAAATTCACCAGGCATGAGCGTTGGTTACTGTTTCGTTCAAAAAGATCGAAGGACCCTTGGGTTTTCCACATAATGATTGAGGTGCCTCCACGAGGGTCTTCTCGACGTGGTTGAGGTTGTGTGAGGTCTTATAGACACGAGTAAATGTTCTCTTTCTTCCATACTCTAAGCTTCGGACAATCTTTAGTGGATATGGTATGATACTGAAACGAGAAAACAACTTTTCAGATCGAGTTAACGACCGTCACTCGAAGGAGAAAAAAGTTCCAATGTTAACACCTATGGATTTCGAAACCAAAAAATCCCGTAGACGAATGTGTTTAAATTCCGTATTGTAACCCAACTTATGCCTCAAATTCACCAGGCATGAGCGTTGGTTACTGTTTCGTTCAAAAAGATCGAAGGACCCTTGGGTTTTCCACATAATGATTGAGGTGCCTCCACGAGGGTCTTCTCGACGTGGTTGAGGTTGTGAGGTCTTATAGACACGAGTAAATGTTTCTTTTTCTTCCATACTCTAAGCTTCGGACAATCTTTAGTGGATATGGTATGATACTGAAACGAGAAAACAACTTTTCAGATCGAGTTAACGACCGTCACTCGAAGGAGAAAAAAAGTTCCAATGTTAACACCTATGGATTTTTGAAACCAAAACGGCCCGGAAACGAATGTGTTTAAATTCCGTATTTTAACCCAACTTATGCCTCAAATTCACCAGGCATGAGCGTTGGTTACTGTTTCGTTCAAAAAGATCGAAGGACCCTTGGGTTTTCCACATAATGATTGAGGTGCCTCCACGAGGGTCTTCTCGACGTGGTTGAGGTTGTGAGGTCTTATAGACACGAGTAAATGTTCTTTTTCTTCCATACTCTAAGCTTCGGACAATCTTTAGTGGATATGGTATGATACTGAAACGAGAAAACAACTTTTCAGATCGAGTTAACGACCGTCACTCGAAGGAGAAAAAAGTTCCAATGTTAACACCTATGGATTTTGGGACCAAAACGGCCCCCCGGAGACGAATGTGTTTAAATTCCGTATTTTAACCCAACTTATGCCTCAAATTCACCAGGCATGAGCGTTGGTTACTGTTTCGTTCAAAAAGATCGAAGGACCCTTGGGTTTTCCACATAATGATTGAGGTGCCTCCACGAGGGTCTTCTCGACGTGGTTGAGGTTGTGAGGTCTTATAGACACGAGTAAATGTTCTCTTTTTCTTCCATACTCTAAGCTTCGGACAATCTTTAGTGGATATGGTATGATACTGAAACGAGAAAATACTTTTCAGATCGAGTTAACGACCGTCACTCGAAGGAGAAAAAAGTTCCAATGTTAACACCTATGGATTTTGAAACCAAAACGGCCCGGAGACGAATGTGTTTAAATTCCGTATTTTAACCCAACTTATGCCTCAAATTCACCAGGCATGAGCGTTGGTTACTGTTTCGTTCAAAAAGATCGAAGGACCCTTGGGTTTTCCACATAATGATTGAGGTGCCTCCACGAGGGTCTTCTCGACGTGGTTGAGGTTGTGAGGTCTTATAGACACGAGTAAATGTTCTCTTTCTTCCATACTCTAAGCTTCGGACAATCTTTAGTGGATATGGTATGATACTGAAACGAGAAAACAACTTTTCAGATCGAGTTAACGACCGTCACTCGAAGGAGAAAAAAGTTCCAATGTTAACACCTATGGATTTTGAGACCAAAACGGCCCGGAGACGAATGTGTTTAAATTCCGTATTTTAACCCAACTTATGCCTCAAATTCACCAGGCATGAGCGTTGGTTACTGTTTCGTTCAAAAAGATCGAAGGACCCTTGGGTTTTCCACATAATGATTGAGGTGCCTCCCAGGGTCTTCTCGACCGTCACTGGTTCCAATGTTAACACCTATGGATTTTGTGAGGTCTTATAGACACGAGTAAATGTTCTCTTTTCTTCCATACTCTCCATACTCTAAGCTTCGGACAATCTTTAGTGGATATGGTATGATACTGAAACGAGAAAACAACTTTTCAGATCGAGTTAACGACCGTCACTCGAAGGAGAAAAAAGTTCCAATGTTAACACCTATGGATTTTGAAACCAAAACGGCCCGGAAACGAATGTGTTTAAATTCCGTATTTTAACCCAACTTATGCCTCAAATTCACCAGGCATGAGCGTTGGTTACTGTTTCGTTCAAAAAGATCGAAGGACCCTTGGGTTTTCCACATAATGATTGAGGTGCCTCCACGAGGGTCTTCTCGACGTGGTTGAGGTTGTGAGGTCTTATAGACACGAGTAAATGTTCTTTTTCTTCCATACTCTAAGCTTCGGACAATCTTTAGTGGATATGGTATGATACTGAAACGAGAAAACAACTTTTCAGATCGAGTTAACGACCGTCACTCGAAGGAGAAAAAAGTTCCAATGTTAACACCTATGGATTTTGAGACCAAAACGGCCCGGAGACGAATGTGTTTAAATTCCGTATTTTAACCCAACTTATGCCTCAAATTCCAGGCATGAGCGTTGGTTACTGTTTCGTTCAAAAAGATCGAAGGACCCTTGGGTTTTCCACATAATGATTGAGGTGCCTCCACGAGGGTCTTCTCGACGTGGTTGAGGTTGTGAGGTCTTATAGACACGAGTAAATGTTCTCTTTCTTCCATACTCTAAGCTTCGGACAATCTTTAGTGGATATGGTATGATACTGAAACGAGAAAACAACTTTTCAGATCGAGTTAACGACCGTCACTCGAAGGAGAAAAAAGTTCCAATGTTAACACCTATGGATTTTGAGACCAAAACGGCCCGGAGACGAATGTGTTTAAATTCCGTATTTTAACCCAACTTATGCCTCAAATTCACCAGGCATGAGCGTTGGTTACTGTTTCGTTCAAAAAGATCGAAGGACCCTTGGGTTTTCCACATAATGATTGAGGTGCCTCCACGGGGGTCTTCTCGACGTGGTTGAGGTTGTGAGGTCTTATAGACACGAGTAAATGTTTCTTTCTTTTTCATACATACTCTAAGCTTCGGACAATCTTTAGTGGATATATGGTATACTGAAAACGAGAAAACAACTTTTCAGATCGAGTTAACGACCGTCACTCGAAGGAGAAAAAAGTTCCAATGTTAACACCTATGGATTTTGGAAACCAAAACGGCCCGGAGACGAATGTGTTAAATTCCGTATTTTAACCCAACTTATGCCTCAAATTCACCAGGCATGAGCGTTGGTTACTGTTTCGTTCAAAAAGATCGAAGGACCCTTGGGTTTTCCACATAATGATTGAGGTGCCTCCACGAGGGTCTTCTCGACGTGGTTGAGGTTGTGAGGTCTTATAGACACGAGTAAATGTTCTTTTTCTTCCATACTCTAAGCTTCGGACAATCTTTAGTGGATATGGTATGATACTGAAACGAGAAAACAACTTTTCAGATCGAGTTAACGACCGTCACTCGAAGGAGAAAAAAGTTCCAATGTTAACACCTATGGATTTTGAGACCAAAACGGCCCGGAGACGAATGTGTTTAAATTCCGTATTTTAACCCAACTTATGCCTCAAATTCACCAGGCATGAGCGTTGGTT